>VYZM01002864.1:103256-115833 GCA_013398915.1 Dromas ardeola
AAAAAAAAAAAAAAAAAAAATCCGTGATGGCTCCTTCTCCTGGCTTTCACAAGGCTATTAAAGCATTTCCGACTCATTGCTTGCAGTGTACTGAGAATTAGACACCCTGGAGGAGCGCTACGCATCCTGCGGTACCCATGTTCTGCATCCTCAACGTGGTTTGCTCTCACATGTAACCCAACAACACCCCTTTCAGATTTATCAGAAGCAGATGAAATTTCTCAGCAAAGCTTCAGCTGGAAATCCCAAGCTCACACTGAATTCTGTAACTCAGGGAGAGATTGATTTGAGGGAAGAAAAAAAAAAAAAAAAAAGAAAAAAAAAGAGATGTGTGTGGAGGACAGAGAGCTCCCCCCAGAACTTCCACTACAAATGCAGGCTTTCTGTCTCAGCATTTTACAGCACCATTGCTCTTTCCAGAAACCCTCAACTGGCATGACACTGCACACTGCCCGACAAGTTGCTGATTCAGGTGCTACTGCTTCAGACTTGACTACACAGTGTTTTAATTAAGTAACCTGCTCTCTGGAGCTCACAGAAAGCTCATTTGAAGAGTAACATCGACAGCAAATTTGTCATCTACAGAGAGAGCTGGGAGTTTTCCCCCCAGTTCAACATTTACCATCTTAAACTGCTCGTTGATGAAATTCCCTTATCTCTCCTACAGTTCATCTGATTTTGCCTCTCCAAACCGTAACCTGTGCTCCTGGCCTGGGCAGTGGGGGGGGTCCTTCCTGCCCTTGCCCCCGGGGTGGGGCCCTGTGACACGGGCCCTGTACACAATCATTTCAGCAGCTCACAGGCAGTCATGCTCCACCACTGCTCACACACCGTGAGACCCCCTCAAAAAGGTTGGGAGAGGCAGGACATTCCTCCACATCACTCTCGGTGAGATTTGCCTTTTTTAGCAAGAAAGGCTCAAATTATTTCTGTTTTAGATGGAGAGTATCCCTAAAGCCACCCTGTTTATTCTCTACATGCTGTCTCTCCCAAGGAGGGAGCTGTAGCAAGCACTTGGTGGCATCTCTGATAACGTCTGCAGGACAAACCCCTCGAAGGCTTCAACACAAGGAACATGCAGAACTAACCAAAGGCAAACAGTGCACACGAAATCCTACAAGAGGGTCTACTGATTGCAGTGTGCACTAACAGCAGCGCTGCCTATGTCTTCCCAGAGGTCAATCATTTTTGCAAAAACAAAAAAACAGTAAGTAGAGAAGATGCAGAGGGGAAGGAAAGAAGAAAGCTGTTAAAGAGACAAACCAGAGCAGCTGGAAATACTTAAAATCACAGGTTCTGGAAAGAAAAGAAAAAACCTGTCTCCTCCCAGGGATCCAGCTTCACATCCTTCATCAGTGAAAAAACAAAAGCCTTTTAAGATTCTACCATAGGGGACAATAAGGAATAAGAGCTGCTAATCCTCCTTGACCCTCACCGTGCTTTGTCTCAGTTCGTGTCTACAAAACACTGCTATCATCTATCACTTTCCAAAAACACTGCTCATTTCCTGCATTTTTATAACACTATCCCCTGGCATCACAAATGCTACCTTTCGTCTTTCTTTTCTCCTCATCTCAATTTGATGTACCAGCATAATTCCTTTCTATAACATTGTCACATTTTATAATGAAGACCCCCCCAACCACTGAATTAAGTTGCTATTGAATCTTTATCTCTGCTATAGCACAAGACTCATTTGAAAAAATGAGTCATTCAAATGATTTAAAAAGTCTTACACATTTATGAAAATTATAAGATGTCTCTCACATGGTGTAGGAAGACCAATAAAACCACACCTCACCCAGAGGCACAAAACAACCCAGCTCCCTGCCAGTCCATCCGCAGGGAGCTCGCTCCCCTCCTGCTGCCCTCCTACGGTGTCAGCTTGCCTTTTGAGCCTGTAACAACCCGATTTTTGTGTGCTCGGTCTCTTTTTCACAGTCCTTTCACACCTATGCAGTCCTTGCTGTGACAGCGAAGTTACTGCCAATTTACACTGGACTGCTCTGTGCAAAGAAGCAGATGCTCCATGACTCATGCAGTGCTTACAGACACAAGTTATGGATAACAGCACGATAATTAACAATACCAAATGTCACCTCTAAAATTCAAACATGCAGATGTTAATGCCCATAGCATGTGACCACATTGATTTAGGAGGCAGCGTCTGCAGCCTTTAATCAATACCTTGCAATCCTCCAGTGCTGTTGACCACAGCGTGGTTTCCCCCACAGGCGATGCCGCTGTAAACCACGCGGGACTCCTTTGCATGCTGCAGCAGGGAAGAAGGTAACAAACCCCTGCCCCAGTTGCAGACTCCATGGGAAATCAAATACTATCCACAAAGAACTGAATGCAATGCAATAAAAAAAATAAGTAAATTGAAAGAAAGAGATGCTGATTTTCATCTGTCATTTGGATGATTTTCAGTGAATTCTGCGTGTCAGAAAGGACTGAGCATTCAGAAGAGACAGACAACTAACTCTGGCCTTGAAAAAGAACAGAAGGAAACAATAAGGACCACTGTCAGCACTAGTAAGAGCTAAATCCCCCCGAGCAAACAGTCCTAGTCCAGCTAAGAGATATAGTGCGAGCGAAACTGTAATAAGCAGTGGTACACAGCGGCCTTTCCCTAAATGGGCTTCAGAGTGCTCCCAAGCAGAGGTATTCCACAGGACTCTCAAGCTTTGCTTTAGTTGCCACTTAGAAATACCAGGGGATTTGGGGATTAACAAGCAAAAACCTAAGATACAGGAGGAATCAAAGCTGGAATTTTCCCCAACGCTGATAAGGTCAGAATTGCCACAGAATCTGTGTTTTCTACAGGCAGGACATTGCGTTAGTCCCTCTGGAAGGCTGCTCCTCCAGCAGGTCCCAGCACAGGTTCACCAGTAACACAAAGGACCGAGTGCCATCTACCGGGCTGCTCCATCAGCTCCCTCCTGCCGCAGCTGCATTCCCTGACATCTCCCAACCCTTCCCAGGCTGCTACCTCGTGCAAGATCACCAGATAAGGTGACATAGCAAAAATATTTCAGTTGTAAGCTAGGTGTAAGTCCTTACAAGAGAGCCTGGCAAGTTGTGAAGCTGCCTGAAGGGGCCCCGAATGTGACGACAGGCTGATGAGAAGGGACCGCTCCAGCTGCACAGCAGTTCAGGCACAAGCCCAGCTCAGAGCAGGCACCCCTGAACAAGAGTCATTCCACAAGAGGCACTGCGTGCGGTCTGGCCCGCTGTGGATGAAGACATCGAAAACACTGTTAGTCAGGGAGTATTAGACAGTGACCGCTATAACGCTGGGTATATGCCAACTGGTGAACAGAGTAAGAGGGAAGCAGCAGCTCAGGTTCTGGATTTTCAGATGCTGGGGGGCTGTGCCCCACCACGCTGCGGTGACCTGAGCAGTATAAAAAGAGTTTTATTGCTACCTACACTGTCTGCATATAGGAGCCCGGTGGCACAATTGAGGAGGTCAAAAATCTAGAGCCAGCCAGAGAGACAGACCTTGCAAGAAAAGCAAAAAACCAGTGTCTATGAAGCTCTGAAGGGGCTTCGCAAAACCTCAGAGTTAGCAGGTCATAAAAGCGATATTAAAAAAACAAAACAATCCACAATCCCCTCCCCTCCCCTGCAAAAAAAAAAAAAAGTTTAGCTGGACAAACAGGCAGAGTAAATAAGTTGATAGAAAGATTTATTGCTTAAAACTGTCTCTGGTTATGCAAATGGCTAGTAGGAGTTTCCCACTGGATCAGTCTGTCAGCTCGTCTCTCACCAGCACAGGGAATCTCTTGCCGCCTTCACAGAGCTGTGTGTAAATCGCCCGATACAGCTGAGATGCAGAGGCCTCTGGGTAGAGCCTGGACTCCAGGACAGGCAGGAGTTCTGCCATCGTGATCTGGGCAGGAGCAAAGGAGACATGTCACCAGAGCCAACAGGCACTTCACAGATTCCATGAAGTGAAGTGGCTGCATAACAAGTGAAATGTAACCAGAGCAGTATGACTAATAACATGTCAACTGATAGACAGATACTTTCTTTTGTAATATTTAACAAAGGCAGAGTTGTTCATCCTCTGCTCATGAAGTACACCAGCAGCCACCCAGTGTTCCTAAAGCAGTGGGACAGATGGTGGTGCTTTTCCTCTGCTGCAGAGATGGCTCAGTGCTAGGATGAGATCAGCATCCTGCGAGAAGCTGAAGCTGATGTTGACTCAGGAGCTCTGCAACCACACACTGAAGTGCTTACTCACCCAATCTAAGTTCAACCGTTCACTCATGACTGTTCCTGTCACCTCCCAGTTGGGCCACATTAATCCAAGACAGACAGGCCAGCTCCAGCCCAAACAGAACGAATCCGCACGCCTCCCCAGCAGCACAGGCTACAGGGGATGTGAAAGCTGTCCAGTACTCCCTGACCTGGCCTCTGGTTTATTAAGCCTAACTTGTGATCTTGGCCAATGCTGTCAAACTCACTGTCCTGGCGCAGCATAATTAACAGCACAGTGCTCTGGGATTATGACTGTGACTGACAACTCAAGCACAGGTGAACTTCCAATCAAAGGATAAAAATTAGCCATTAGCACCCCATTCTTGAATTAATGCTCAGATAGACATTTTGCCTGGGATTTTTTTTTTTTTTCAGATGGCATTAGCTAACGAAGTCTGAGCAGTCTGCACATTAAAAACCCACACAGCCTACTGTACACTCTGCCTTCCCAGGAGAAGAATAGGCAATGAACTGCACATGTCAGTCACCTCCCTCAAAGCATTTTTCAGTGGTGGAAACAAAGGCAGACCCAAACAGAACAGAGTACAGGGTGCATGGAGGGAGTTCCCTTTGCTGTTCTCCATAGATCTCCGCACAGGGACAGGAAAACAGGACACAATTGCTAATCTCTGTGAAGAGTCAAAAGCCGCACACATGATAGCTGCCTAAGGGGAAAGCTGGCACACGAAGGAGTACTGCACTGCTCCACTTCCTAAGAGAAAGCTTCTTCTCTTCCATCTGCCCGGTCCACTCCTGATGCATAATAGCAGAAACAGGCCTTTACCATCAAAGACAGGCTAAGAACTACCAGGACTTTCTATGATTCTTGGCATTCCCCCATGGAAAGGCAATGGACAGGCCTGGCCTAGAGATAAATACCCTGGGAAATGATGTATGTATCTTGTACCAAGCCCATTCACTTCACCTGTCCCAAGAATTTCACCTGTTTTGCACCCTCTGCACAGAGGTGCTTCAGATGCTCAGAGCTCACCCAGCAAAAACACCTACTTAGATACATGGGCAGAGGAAATCGAGTCAGTTGACAATGCATCAGGTAGCAGATTTTGGTCACTACTTTATTTTGGGCAGGTAAAAATCTAAAACCTCACAACCCGTAGTTCAGGATTATAGCACTAAAGTCCCATTTGAAGACAGGCAGCAATCTATCTTCAGCCAGAGGGAAGAGTGCCACCACTCATGAGTATCTTCCCTGGCTTACAAAAAACTGCCTTTCCAAAGCCTCCATCTTTCAGGTCAATGGCAAAGGTTAAGTCAAAGGAGTAGATCTGATTTCACACATCATCTCTGCCCTTTGCTGCTGTAGGTTGAGAAGAACAAACGATCCCTGTGCAGCAAGTGCTCTGCTCAGGCTCGTGGAGAGACTGACCTACTGCGTTCTTACAGGTAGCCTTAGAACAGTAAAATCAAGATTAGCAGCACAGTGCTTTAAGATTTAAAAGGAAAGGAACAGACAACAGAGGAGTTCACTTGCTGGAGGTCACGCAGGAAGAGAATGACAGAGTGGGTGCCCTAATGGGACTGTAACGGGCTGCCAGAAGGGGTCTTCAGGCATTACCAACACCAGCCTCCACTGCCAAAGTCTTCTAGAGTAGCTAAAAGAAAGCCCAAAATTTTATCAGGAGAGGGTCAGACATTTAAAGGCCTCTGCTCTGGCCTTAACAAAAGTAAGTCCATTCATCTAAGCAAGGCATTGATGGGACATGGACATGAGGCACAAACACAGATGCACCACTGGGAGAGCCTGCTGTGCTGCTGCTCCCCATCAAGACCCCATAAGCCAGCTGTTGCCCTAAAACTGCCCTTTTCTTTCCTCACTCCAGGAGCACTAACATTATCAAAGACTCACCTGTTGCAAGGCAATTTCTTGGTGCAGCATCGACACTTGCAGCTTCAAGGCAAACAGGTCCCTCAGCTCCTGGAAACTGGAGTAACAAAGGAGAGGCACAGCCAGCACACCTGCAGTGTCACACGTCTGTCCCCTGGGGGGAACACAGGCTGGAGAGCAGCTTCCTATGTCCTCAGTGCAGTCTGGGCACAGCCTCATCTGGGACTCAAGAGCTGCCAAAGTGAAGAATTGGCAGGAGGCAGAAACATGTAAGTCAAAGCTATACTTGCAGAATTTGTGATCTACTTACTATTCCTAGGAATGCATGACTAATGACATTGCATTAGTCAGGGTAAGCTCCTCACACATGGCACAATCAGGACATCTCAAGCTACAGCATGCAGTCCCCCATCTCTCAACACCTCCCTCATCAGCCCTCCTGAACTGCAGCAGTTAAAAGTCCCAAGCCTCTCGTGAACACAGATGGGTAGCAAACAGGTACCACAGGTTTGCCACCAGAGAATTTTACATGCTATATTACCATTAAGGATAACCAGGAGAAAAATTACGTTGGTCCACAGTGTTCTGTGCACAAATGGCAAACTACTGTTCAAGCACAGCTGGCCACATTTGTACCTGACTACAAACCCAGGCACTGGCTCACCTGCTCGCAGAAGCTGCAGCTTATGCAGGCACTGGGAAACCGTGGTCTGCAAACCCTCCAAGGTTAGAAGGCTTTCATACTCTCTTTGCAGAGTGGGATGATCTAGAAGAGAAGCAGAGGAAAACCAGCAGGCATGAGCGTACTGAAACCTTTCCCCCCCAAATATGAGTTTCTAGAATGGCCTTGGAATGCTCCTCATGGAATGCTCCTATCCCTCATGTCCAGCACATGCCAAGAACACAAGACACATGGAACTGGAGCCCACTGAAATCATCTTTATTCCACCTTCTTTCCCCTCCACCTCCGTTTTTTTTTTTTCCCCTCCTTACCTGGAAGCTCAGCTTCCACATACTGGCTCAGAAGGGAGGGGACATCCTGGAGGACCTTTAACTCCTCCTCTACCTCCGCAGGACTGAAGGCTGGCATCAGTGAGCCAAACTCAAACAGCAGCAGTTTAAGGAAGGTTTCACACCATCAGCTCTGTGCGCTACCCCAAGCCCCAGGTCAGGCTAGCTGGGATCAGGGGCAGAGGGCCAGCAGCCCATGAAGTGGCATTGCAGGGGGAAGGCAAGGACAGCACAGCTGTGTATGACATGCTTGCCTTATGGCCTTGTTTGTCTGGATGAAGAGTTTTATGACTGCACTATGAAAAAAACAAAACACATTTCTTGGAGACCCAGCTTGAACTCCTGTTATTGGAGGCATAACTCTCTCCAGATGGGAGCACACTGCAGAGTGACTGCACCCGGGGCCAGCTGTACCGCACCACGTGCTCGTGGGAGGGGGCGGCGAGCTGAGAAAGGATACGGTTGCCTGGATCCTGTCTATAAAATGGTTCCTTGCAGCTGCTGCATCCGCACTTGTTTGGCAGAGACAACATCTCTCCCATGCCCTGAAAATTCAAAAGGGGCAGGAGGTAGAGGAGTTATGCTTCATTGTACCAGACAGAACTCGCACTGAGCTGCGACACACCAATATGACCTATCAGCGCTTTAAATGCAAGCCCCTTCCTCACCCCTCACTTTTACAGATTATTTACTAGCCATTTCCCCCCTCATTTTTGACAGATGGTATTAGATCAACAAGGTCACCCTGCAGAAAGGGTTAGACACTGAAAAACACCTATGTCATTTCTCTCAACTTGTTTTGAGAGGAAAGATTTACAGCCATCAGAAGAGAGATAACACATTTCTATAAGCAGAACGTGAACTTGCAGCACATCAGTAATTCTGTTGCATCACCCTAACTATGATTTTATCCCATGGGAAACAACAAATCTTCCCTTCCTTTCTTGGGGTGTAAGTCTTTGCATTTCTGTACATCTGCTCTCTTAGTCAATGTGTACAATCAGAACAGCAGACAGGACAAATTCTCACCCTAGCTTTTATCACAGCAGCTCCTTCATATGCCCCACTTCCTCAAGACTCTCATTTTTTTTTTTTTTTTTTGGACCAAGTAGTATGTTTGGCAAGAAAAATGCCAGCAGTGCATCAGTATCAAGGACACAAACCAGAGATTTAAGGACAGTATCATGAGTAAGGTGGCCAGGACTTTGTATCAGAGCCCAGTTTTACGAGAACACATCACAGAAATAATACCAAAGAGGTGCATTTCAGTAGCAGAGCTCAACATCCCCACAGAAGCACAGTCCCCGTAATATCCTTTAAGTAAAGGACTGCTTTAAAAAAAGCCAGTGCATCTCAGCCAGTCTCTCCAAACCTGCCGCAATAAGTGAGAACCATCGGGAGGAAGCTTAAAATAGTTATGCAGTGCACGACTGTCTAACCCGAGCGTGCACGTGTCTTCTCTCCATCCAAATGGGTCTTTTAAATCATGATAGAAACTGCAGTTTTCAGAAACACATTATGCAAAGAATAAAGAATAAAAGAACAGAATAAAACAGAAGTCACCAGGCAAGATATGTTCCCTCTATAAGGGATCTTCAGAGCAAAGGTTATTTTCAATCTGTCACGGAGTTGGAAGTGAAGAGTGTGGAATTACACCAGAATGATTAGGATGCCGAAAGGCCCAATTTACAAGTGAAAATTAAGGGAACCAAGTCTTTACAACTTGCTGAAGGGCAACTAACAAATTGGTGTCTGATAAATGACAGTTCCCAAGAGGAGGAGGAATTCTAGAGGGTTGCACAAGGAACTATAGCTAGATTTAAGACAGAGTTTAAGCTTAATACGCTTAATGAGAAATCTCCTGAATTTTGGCAAGATTCCTCAAAGAAAGTGGTGGGGAAACCCTTCCAGGAGGCTGGAGAATGGACTAGAGCACAGAGATCACCAGAAATCCAAGCACCTGCACCATCGGTGCAGTAACATTGTAATTGGCTCTATTTAAGAGAGCTCATCAGCAGGAATCGGCCTCAAACAAACACAGCCGCGGTGCTTCCAGGCTAGAGAGGTGCCCTGCAGAGCGGTTCAGGTCAGCAACCGTCTGGGAAACTCTTTCACTGCACAGGACATACAGGCACCCAGCCCACAGGGTTTCCTGTCTTCAACAAGTGTATGGTATCAGCAGAGACTTCTGCAGTGCTGTTAAACCCACAATTAAAGCATTCCAGTACCTTCACAATTTGGGGATTAACAGGGATTAGCACTCTGAAAAAAGTAACACTAGTGGCTAAAATAACACAAAACCACATATTCTCAGAAACAGCCCTGCAGAGACAGGCTCTTTTGGAGGCCAACTCCTGCTTGAGCTCAGGCCCCACACACTGCAGGGTCAGTGCCCCCGTGTCACCCCCAAAGCAGCCAGGTCTCCCCTCCTCACAGCCCTTAAACAGAGGGCAGTTCTAGACTGCACTGATCAGGCTGGTCTTACCTGGAGTTCCTGGAATAGGCTTTCCTGTAGGGAAGGGGTAGCTTCATCTGGCATCTACAGAACAAGAGAACCATCAAACCTGACTGCAGAGAGCAGTAGAGGCTTGCCTTCAAATAAATAAAGTGACATTTAGTCTAAATTTGAAATTAATTTAGCTGTAATGGGAGATGTCAACAACCCCTGGAGAATAAATCCACCACTGCCTTCAGCCTGTCCTCAAGGAAGGAGGATCAGTCTGCTCAGTCATTCCCACAAGTGTCACTCAGTGGACTTGGGAGAGCTCCTGCATCCTACCACCAGCCATCAGAGGTTCATCCAAGGTGAGGAGCGGGGAGCAAAGCCCTGACAAGGCAGAGTACAGACATGGAAACAGCATCTTCAAGGAAGCTGATTGCTACAGACATGAGTGCAAGCAAACCCCCCTGTGTTGCCACACCTGAGAGTGACAGGGCAGCTTTGCTTAGCACCAGATCACACTCAAAGAAATGGGAAAGGGACATTTCAGCTTCCACTCAGAATACGCATCTTAACACATCCCTAACGTGTTATTGCAAAAACATGTCAGTTGGCAGTTATAGCTAGTCACATGCAGACTGTGAACACAAGACCACAGCTGGGATTTTAAGTAAATAAACATTTGAATCCAGACTCCTGTTCCCCCAGCAACTGTCACTCAGTGTCCTGTGTCCGTTCCAACGCCACATGAACAGTCATAATTTCCTCCCTGCACAAACATGAGTTTGGCTGTGGCAGCTGTGAACAATTTCTCAACACTTTCCAGGTGCAGGCATGTATCAGATCTGAACTTCACTGTTCCTTTAAAGCAAAGATTATAGAAAGCTTTAAAGCAAAGAAAAGAATATAGAAATTTTCTTAAACAAGACAGACTGATCTGAACGCTAATCTACTCTTCTAACTATTATTTTTGCACAGAGAATCTCAGTAACATCCACTTCATAGTTCTTCCTACACCAAACACTTGAAACAACTGCATGCTAGTCAATACTGATTTGTGTAGTTACATGGGCACTATCTTAGAGGTTAAAAGGACTAGCATTAAATCCAGATACCATCTCTCCAGACAGCATTGGGCCTATGCTTTTTTGAGAGAGAGAATTCATGCACTATATATTGGCATTATGTAAAAAAAGAAAAATATTTTTAAAAAATCAGTAAGTTGTAATAGAAAGTGCACTCAGAGAAAAACTAAGGCTCAAGAAAGCTCTATAGAGACAGCTTTCCATAAGAGTCACGGGGGCTATGAAATATCAAGCGACTAAATTAAAATACTTTCAACATCTCAGCCATCCAAGAGTAAGCCCTTAAAAATGAAAACACTTGCTCAACCACAACAAAGGCTTTTAAACTGTAAAGGATCCTTCCTCTTGAGAAGGATCTGAGGAGAGGTGAAACCCAACTGGGATCTACAGAGCAGCAAAAGAGACCAAACTTTGCAGCTGTCTAAACATCAAACAAAACAAGACAGAGGTGCCCATCTCTCAGCACTTACCCCTTTTCCTGCAGGGTGACTGTCTGAGGTGAGGTGCTTCTTCCCAACACACCTTCAGTTGTAGGGTCCTCCTTTCTGCTGGACTCTCCCAGGGAACAACAACTTTTCCTCCCTGCATCAAATAGATGCCTGCCAGCAGCTACAGAGTTCTTTCCCCCAGCTGAATCCCCTACAGAAAAGTTTTGCTGCTCACTCAGGGTAGATCTGGACAAGCCAGATGTCTTTTGGTGTTCAGCTGCCGCACAGGTCTCTCTGTCACTGGCACTGACTGCTGTCCTATGACCCCTTCCTGGTTTGCAAGCCACCCCTTTTGAGGGGTTCTTCCCAGCTGTCCTGGGACCTTGAGAAACACATCTGGCTGGGGCTTTCCTTTGCAGTTTTTTCACATCTGGCTCAGTCCTGTAAGGGGCTCTTAGCCGGTATAGAGAGGGTTTCTTCAAAGAAGCAGGCTTTTTGCTTGCAGCTCTCACCTTTGTGCTCTCAGGAACATTCCCAAAAGGTACATGCACTTGCTGCTCTTCAGCATTCTTGGGAGCAGGTCCCTCACTTGCAGATTTCTCTCCTGTAGCTCTCTGGGCCTCTAAAGGAGTTTTCAAGATGCTTTTCCTGATTTTCAGTGCCTTCTCTAAGGCCCTGTTCAGCAGTTCCAGCTCCGCCAGCTCTCTGGGCGAAGACTTGATCTCTGCAAGAGAAGATGTATCAGAAAGTCCAAACCTAGATCTTCCCTGTTTGTCACTACACTAACTCACTCTTCCAGGTGTTACAGAAGGAAACCAAACCCAATGAATGGTGCAGCAGGTATTTTGGCCACATTCCCACAGCAACTGCACAGGCGACGCGTGCAGGCTTGCCAAAAGCCTTGAAGGCCCAGGATGGATAGGAGTCACAGAAGGAGACAGTTCTTCCGAGGCAACCTCCCCTTCTCCAACAAGTGACAATCACCACATCTCGGTCAGGCCCGCAGACACCTCATTGCTGACCTTAGTTACTGTGGAATGACTCCAAGCTAACAGCAAGGAGGAAAGTGGGAGGGAAAAGGTACTGCGGGGCTTCAAGTGGCTGCAGAGCACTGTAAGGACTCCTACCGCCGAGGCGGGCTCCCCTCGAGCCAAGGCCCAGGTCCTGTGTGACACGAGGAGGCACCAGGCCGAGAGGGAAGCGCTCACCGTGTCCGTTTTTGGAGCCGGCCTCCGGCTGCGGCTGCTCCTTTTCCTCACAGCCCCTGGAGGGGGAAGAAACACAGGGGCCGGCGCCAGCATTGCTGCGCACCGACGGGCTCGGCTCCCACACGGCCCGCGGGGGCTCCCACACGGCACCGGGGACCCCGAACCCCTGGCCGTGCTCCACCGCCTCCCTCCCAGCGCACGTTCGGGGCAGGACCGCCCGGGGGAGCCCGGGACCGCACTCACCAGCGCCGCAGGAAGGCCCTGCTCCGCGCCGCCCGCTGCTCCAGCTCCCG
>VYZM01002864.1:116013-128406 GCA_013398915.1 Dromas ardeola
GGCCGCGCGCCGCCGCCCCGCAGAGGCCGCTCAACCCCGCGCCGCGCTCCTTATCGCCCTGCCAGGACCCGCGGGGCGGGGCCCGGCGCGTGGCCGGGAGGGCTCTGAGGGGAAGGGCGGGAGCGGCCCCGCGGCGGCGGGCTCCGGTCAGCCGCGGCGCGAATTCCCGCTCCGCCGGATCCGGCCCTGAGGGTTTCTGCGCCCGCCCAGGGGCGCCCGGCCCGCTGCCGGAGCTCCCCCTGCCCCGCCTGACCCGGGAATGCCGTTTTTCACCTCGGCGCCTTCCTCCCCGCCTCACTGAGGGCAGCCGGCCCACTTGAGGGCGGTAACAATGCTCTCACAGAGCCGACCCGTCCCAGCGGCTTCTTGTAGCCGACCCCTCCTGAGGGTCGGAGCATAAGGGAGGTTTTATTTCTCTCGGCCTTGCCTGTGGCTGGCCACAGGTGGAGACAGCTGAGAACGCGTAGCACCCCCTCTCCCTGTGGGAGCTGGAGCCCCCCGGGGCTGCTGCACAAGGCCCCCGGAGGCCGGGGTTCACCCTTCGCCCGGCACCGTGTCCTGCCCCTGGGCTGGGTCCCGCGGGGAGCCCCCGGCGCAGGGAGGGCGGGACGGCCGGCAGACAGTCAGCACCCCAGTAGGGACCCTGCTGCGCAAACTGCTGCTGACGCCGCCTTTGGTCTGCATCAGCCAAGGGGCAAATTTGTGGGTTGTTATGGTTTGAAAAACCCGTAACAATTTATTGTTTAGACAACCATTTTATCACCCGATGACCCCTCCCCACCTGGGAAAAGAAGGAAACACAAGGGTTGAAATATAAATAGAATTAATAGGATAAGACTAAATAATCAACAATAATACTGAAGAACCAATGTTGGTCCCGATGCTACTATAAAATATACAAGAATTATACTCAGCCCATTCCATCAGCAGGAAGCCGTGCACTCCCAGCCAGGGACAGCCAATGAGGGACACTGCGAGCGCCACGGCTTTGGGAGGAAGGGAAGGGCTCAGGGCTCCGGCACTGGGGCAAGGAGTTCTCAGGATGGCAGCCATCAAGGGAGAGAGAAAGGGAACTCCTCAGCAAACTTTCTAATTTATATAGAATGTGCAGTTCATGGTATGAAATAATCCTGTTGGCCAGCCTGGGTCAAATGCCCGGGTCTCGCTCCTCATCATCCCTGCACCTGGCCAGGCTTGAAAACACTGAGACCTTGTATCCCACATAGCCTAGCTGGCTATAAAGTAAACATTTTCACGAATTCAGACACAAAAATCTTCTAAAAGTGCAGTTTTCCCAAGCATTAGAAGAGAAGTTAGTTCTGTGTCGCACAAACCAGGACATGGGTTTTTGATGGAGAGAGGAATCTGCCTTGTTCCACGCCTGTGGAAGCTGCCTAGTTGGTAACCGGATCTCCGTTGACAGCTGGATGTTGCTGGGGTCCATCCTGTCAGGAATACAGCTATTGCTGCAGAGCAGCACGCTGTGGAGTGCAGTTCTCCAGAAGTGCCCGTAGCTGGCACTCGGCGGTGCCTGTTCCAGGCAGCTGAGGAGCAGGAATTCAGTCCTCCCCCTTGCACAGCAGTATAAAAAATAACAAAAATTTAGAAAGTAGGAAAGAAGCGGTTCTTTGCCTTTGAGGGCTGAATCTGCAGGTTGAGATGTTCATGATTTCTCTGTGGCCACATGACCACAGACTCTTCTAAATAGAAAATGATGAGAATTCCAGGTGACTCATGGAGACAGGAGTTTAAATTCCCTTATAAAACATTAAAAACATATCAATAAAATCATGGACTCGATCACACAGCACATTGTGGGCTTCCACAGTCACCATCACAACATACTTTAAGGTGTAATTTGCACATTTGGCATGTGCGAAGTATGATTTTTCTTTCTATGGACTTTGCAACAGAATCTGAAAATTAAGCTGTCCCCTTTCTGGCGTGTATCTTCCAAATAAGCGTGAGTTCACTGTCAAAACACCGTTAACGATCCTGCTTTTGAGGCGTGAGCCAAGACAGAGTGCAGCGTGCTCTTCCACAGCTAAGGGGGCTCAGCAGGGCTAACAGGAGTATCAAACACTCAGAAAATACTTTAATCAGCAAAGCCAACAGCTGTAATGCTGTGAGCCCCCGTGGGCAGCGCAGCAGTGGGACAAGAAGGGCTCACTTTCGGACAGCTGCTTCTCTAAGTCTGCCTTCTGAAAGGTTCTCACTGGATTTGCTTGTTGGACAAATGGGGGCTTGACTCAGAATACCCAGATTTGCTATAATTTGTGCTTTGGAGCAAACAACAAATGGTCCCAGCAAATGGGGATGGCCACGGAGATGCAGTTTTACCTTAACTCAGCAGAGGGCTGAGTGCTGCCATTGCTGCCGGGATCTCCCGGTGCTCTGGAAGAACGCAGCTTGGGCACTCAGAGTTACAGATCTCATTAGGCACCTGGATGCTGTTGACATTTAAGCAATTAGAAACAACCAAAAAGGGGATCAGACTGCTGTAATCCAGGAAAGTCACCTGAGGCCTGAACCCCTGCTGGAGCAGCACTACTGACGCCACTGGCTTTTGCACCAAGTCTCTGCGGTTTAGAAGTGCTAAAAAAGCAAGACACCCAAAACCCAAGAAACACTTTGTATTTGAGATGAACCAGGCATGTGACCCCTACAGAACCTCTGCCTTTTGCTGGCAGTAAGATTCCTATTAATGGCTAAGAAAGCTTTAATGCAAGCCCTTCGTCATTAATCTGCATCTCACTGGGAAAAAGGACAGATGACCGTTTGCGTGTTGCCTCCAAGTCAAGGTTAGGTGAGCACCACTGCCACCACAGAATTAGGAGGGGCAGCACGCCAGGAGGCGCAGAGGGCAAGGCTGTGACTGTCCCTTCCAACTGCAGCGAGTGCTGCAGCGGTTAAGCTGTGGAGTGGAACCATGGCGCAAGAGTTGGGGTAAGGTGCTAATTAGAAGGTGGATAGCAGAAACTTTCTGACAGAGATAAGCCCACTCGGGGCTCAAAGCATGCCTACCTTTGACATAACAGCCTAGGTGCTGTAAGAGCTCCCTCCTGGCACTGGACGGCCCCTCCACTCCTATCCACACCTCTGCTATGGGCTCCCACTGCCTCGCTTTCTGTTGGGTCTTGCAACAGGGCGGCTGCTGGGTAAATCAGTTCCAGCCTTCTCTTGTGGGTGGTTGGTTTTGCAGTGGATTGTCTGGCAAACCCAGATGAGGAAAAAATCCAAGGTGTTTGTATCCGATTCTTTCCACTGGCAGCAACTCAGGGTAGAAGGGGTAAATGCAGCAGAGCCATGTTCTGTTCATGTAGCAATGAGCCCTCACCCGGTACAGACCTGATCTGCTGGCACAGTTGGCACAGGAGACATTTATGGCAGGACTGAGGGATTGGGTTTTAAATCAACGGAGTCTGAATTATGGTTCGACTTCATGACATCGCTTGCTGGGTGCCACGACATGACACACATGCTAAGTAGCATTGAGACCGGTGGAAATTACTACTTAAAGATTTATTTACAAAAGATATGTAGGTTAAAATACCTGTGCAAGGTACAAGTGGCAGCTGCTGGCAGTCACAGCTCTGCCACCAGTTATTTTCGGTACCTGCAGTGACGAGGCATTTTGCATAGATGAGATGCTGGGGAAGTTACAGTGTCAGCACTCATTGCTTAGGTTGACAGGTGCCAGGTGATATTGTGCAATCCATGTTTCTTCTTTACTGAGAGCCCAACTGTCAAATACCTGTTGGCTAATAAAAAGAGTTGTTCAGGCACTTGGATCTCCTGCTGGGTGCCTAAAGCTCTTTGAAAACCCAGTCCATAGTGCATGATGGTAGGACTCCCTAGGGTAAAATTCAAGTAGGCATCGCACTTCAATGAACACCGAGGAAAAAAGAGAAGCAGGAGATAAACTTCATCACTAATAAACCTACCCACACTTTCTTTATTATATCACATAAGCTGTGCTCCTCCTGTGTGCTGCCCAGGGAGATCAGTGCTATCTGCTGAGTTGATGCAGGAAAATCCTCCCTGTATGTACCAGGGTAATGTCCTATACAAACTCTTCAGGTTCTGGAGAGACAGCATAAAGACCGAGGATGCCCACTCACACACTCCTCTGGGTCCCAAAACAATCTTGTTTGAGTCAAGGAAGAGGAAAACCTCCCAATACTTCCAATGTAAGCCTGGGGATGTTGCTGTGCTGCTGGAAAAATGCATAAATACCCAAAGATCCTTCTTCATCTCTTCTTGTCATTTCTTTGGAGCAAAGACTCCAGGAAATGAATCTGTGGGAAATACAGGTTATAAATAGATTCCCAGACCCTATATCTTGCTGCAGTCAAAATCCCTGCAGAATTCACATGGCTATAAGCAAGATGGGGTGGGAAGGGGATGTGACATGTCCTGGAGAGGGCACATTGCAGCTGGAAGTAAGGGGTGTCAGTGTGCAGTGGGCACATTGAACTTGCTGGGGCACCCTGTGGGTGCTGTGTACAGCCATCCAGCTGGTAGATTCCCAAGCTGCAGGTCTGTCGTGTTTTCTGTTGTGATATAGTTAACTTTTTAATTAGCAGCTGGTATAGTGCTATGTTTTGGATTTGGGATGAGAAATGCTTTTGATAGCACACTGCTGGTTTTAGTTGTTGCTGAGCACTCAAGGTCTTTTCTGCTGTTCACACCACCCCACCAGCAATGGGCTGGGGGGGCGCACAAGAAGTTGAGAGGGGACACAGCCGGGACAGCTGACCCCAACTGGCCAAAGGGATATTCCATGCCATATGATATCATGTTCAGTATATAAAGCTGGGGGAAGAAGAAGGAAGGGGGGGATGTACGGAGTGATGGCCTTTGTCTTCCCAAGTAATCGTTACGCGTGATAGAGCCCAGCTTTCCTGGAGATGGCTGAACATCTGCCTGCCAATGGGAAGTAGTGAATGAATTTCTTGGTTTGCTTTGCTTGTGTGTGTTGCTTTTGCTCTACCTATTAAACTGTCTTTATTTCAACCCATGAGGTTTTTTTCTCACTTTCACTCTTCCCATTCTCTCCCCCATCCAAACTGGGGGGAGTGAGCAAGTGGGTGTGTGGTTCTAGCTGCCAGCTAGAGTTAAACCACAAGGTCACAGGCTACCTGAGTTTATAAAATCATGACAAGCATCAGCTTTGTAAAAGGGGCTAGATGAAAAATGCTGAGAGCAGGGACACTCTTATAGGGGGAGTACTCTGCTCTGCATCCTCACCCTCTTCCTGAGCTGGAGGTTACATTTTATCAGCCCTCATTAAAATGAAACAGGAAGGATGAAAGCCTTATATGTGTGAAACCATGAAACAGATGGGGCTACAGTACATACCCAAGTTGGAAAAGAGTACAGATGAGGTGGGAAGATCCAGAAAGAAAAGGGAAGGTCTTTCCAAACATGGTCTCCTGAGACATGAGTGTCTGCACACCAGCTTGGCGACTGGGATAGGGGAAAACCCAACGTGGGGAACGCAGGGCTCTGGCAGCTGGATTTCTCTGCTTTGCGTTACCTCAGGCTCCGGCAGCGCTTGCACTGGATGCGGCCATGAAATGGTTGCAGCTCCCTCGCTGGGACCACACTCAGATGAGCTGGTGGGATGAGCCTTGCTCCAGAGGCTCTGACTTCAGCACTGGAGCTCAGAGCAGGCAGCGGGCAGGGAGGGAAGGATCTGCTGTCCCGCGAGACTTCCCACCAATGGCAGAGACTGAAGCTCTGGCCCATGGAGTGGGTGATCTCTGCCCAGGCTGTGCAAATCCAGTACGGCTCTCAAGAGATCCTGTTTGGCCATGTGGGTGGAAGGAAGTGAGGTACTGTGGTTTGGGGAGAAAACAGTGTTTCAGCAGGGAGAGCTGTGCTGTGAAGTGAGACTTGGGGTCAGGGAAAGCTATGAATCTGGAGATTTGGCCAGGGTGTTTGGAAGACATCTGCAGCAATTCATCACACAGCCCCTGTGAACACCATATGCAGAGCGTTCTGCCTCTGGCCACTGTGTCACTCTGCCAGTGGTTTTTTTGACATGCTGCAGTAACAACAGGGTCTTTCCTCCGACTTTGACAGGGCCTATCTTTTCCCATCTCAAGATGTTTTTGGCCAAGACAGTGAAGGTTGTTTTGCTGTACTTGTTTGGCAAGTGTCTGTGCAGTGGGATGGGGGAGAGCACAGCTGGGCTCAGCCTGGTCACCCCACTGCCTCTGCCACCTCTGCGGGCATCAGGCTGTGGAGCACGTAACGAAAGAGTTTACCATGGCCCCTTGCCCCCTCTCTGCCCAGAGCCAGCAACTGGTCAAACTGGGTGCTGCTGCAGCAGCTCTTTGTGGCTATTGTGCAGGCACCGGGCTGACTGCTGATGGAGGTGCTGCCTGCTGTGTGGTGGCAGGACCTGGTGTAACTGTGCACGCTCTTGGTTGGAGTGGTCCATGCTCCTGTAGCACAGAAGATTAAAACTGGTGAAAGTCCAAAGGTTTGGAAAACAATGTGATGCCAGCTATAAAAAAGAAGAGACCTGGCAACAACCGTACAAATAAATCTGCTTCAGCGCTTACTGAAATAGAACATACTGAGAAAGAAAAACCTCCAGACCCTCCTATACCCAAGTAAACAGAGGTCCACACAGTCAGAGTCCATTGGGCTGGACAATAAGCAATGGCTTTATGAATTGCTTTTCCTAATTGCTCTTTTATTATGTTCCCTATTTAGTTAATAATTAGGAGTCAGAGGAGAAGGGAAATGCCAGTTCGGAGTCTGTGGTGTGGTGACTGATGCTAGCAGAGGTTGCAGTAATATATTTAGATTTTAATAGAGCATTTGACACTGTGTCTCAGTCTTCTGCGCAAAACTGATTAAGACAGGCTATATGTGAAAGCTAATGATGGAAAAGACTGCGACGAGTGGAGGAAGGTATCTAAATTTCTACAAACATCACTGCCAGATTAAGATCTGATTAATCAATTCAGACTAACATCAGATTAACATCATCTTCATCTTTGTTGCCAGTCTCAGACAAGACCTTTCAGCTCCACACCATCACATCATCTATTGCATAGGTAAGGGCATTTGATGAGCTCCATCCCGTTCCCTGTGCGCAGCAATCATGCTCAGAATTGAGCTTGCTGTTTTCCTTTATTCAGTTTCACCTTCCTCTTCTAGAATTCAAAATTTACTGCAAGTCTCCATGTGCTGGAAATTGGAAATCTCCTTTTCATTACTCCTGAACTTGATTTAAGACACAAAACAGTTTTTCAAGGCACTCTCAGCTAGAATGACTACCAAATTTTTTATCTCTCTGAGTGCCTTCAGCTGAAACCCAGTAAGAATCTTTCATATCAAGTGATTTTGAAGTGCTCCAGATATGCAGACACGTGCATATCATCTCTGGAAGGATTTCTGATTTCTACTCATATCTCACACTCAGTTTCTCGCTCACATGTCTGCTAGGAGCACATCCTTGCATTCACTGGTGCTATCTGTGCAAGAATAACCTTCCACTTCTCATCCTTGCCGGCAAGGCCGGCATTATCAGACAGCCCTAGCTCTCAGATTTATTCACAAAAGTTCCCATCTGCTGTTTTTGATGTGAAAGGAATGTAAATTCCTTTCCTCTATCATCATTTCAATGCCTCATGTCTCAAAAAAATATTAGTGGTGGGCACCTGGAACATCTTGGGAGGGTGGTTGTTTCCATACCATGTCGTTTGCCCCAAGCAGTGATTCCCCACCTCTTGAACAGCTTCACACTCCTTTAATATCTCCACTGAGTGGACCAAGAGACAGAAACTCCAGTCATCCGTAGAGGTAATTAGTTCTTAGTAGGGAGTCCTATCAGTCTGCAGATGAAAAAGTTGCTTCGTGTCTCCTTTGTACTTTGAAGCAAGTACTGATTAAGAGCCATCAGAGGTGCTGTCTTGTGATCAGCGGCTATAGCTTTTGCTAGTAAGCTTTTTTAAGATGGGCCATCCATAGGTACCCTCTTTCATAGCCTTCTCGTTTCCGCAGGAAATTTGATCGTGCCCAACATCTGGAAGACCATAGCAACTTTGAAGAATTTTTGTTTTCATCATATTAAATCAGATATATCTTTCCAGTAGGCATCACCGGATCTGTATCACACCCGGCTGTGAAAACACAAGGTGAATTCCCCGTGGATTTGTCATTTATCTTTACTGGGGCTGAACCCAGCCTTGACCTAAATGAGGAAGGGTCTGGTCCAGCGCTTGGTCCAGCTCTGGTGAGGGGAGCACAGGCATCAGTGCAGAACTGCTAATGGGGTGGCTGAGAAGGTCTCCAAGCCCCTGCTGTCCCCAGTAGGTCAGCCTGTACTTTACTGCCTCTGTTTTCATTTTTTATCTCTAGGTTGAGCTGACAAAGTAGTGCTGGCCTTACAATAGGGAGTTGTTGAGTGGCCATGGCCTCCATTCAAATTCAAAAGCCCCAGATAAGGGGCTAATTCTGACTGTGGTGATGTGGTTTGTCTGGGAAGCTGTTTCCCTGAGAATTAAATCAGCTGGGAAAAGAGTGTGCTCTCCTGCAAACTGGGACAGAGTGTGGAAGGACTGGATTAGAAGCTGGACATTAGAAGCTGGAAACCCTCTTTTTATTTTCTCTGTGTCAGGTGAAGTCAGCTTTAGCAGGAGCTGAAGGCAAGAGGGAACCAGCCCAAAGCTGTGGCTCCTTGCCTGAGGCAGGAGGACAGATGCATGGCGTGTTGCATTCAGGTGCCTGTTATAGAATCATAGAATCACAGAATGGTTCAGGTTGGAAGGGACTTTAAAGATCATCTAGTTCCACCGCCCTGCCCTGGGCAGGGACACCTCCCACTAGACCAGGTTGCTCAAAGCCCCATCCAACCTGGCTTTCTCCAGAAGTTATCTTCTCCAGAAGCTGTCGTCTCCCTGCAAGGCATGTGAGGTATCAGTGGTGTGCCAGAACCCCTTTGCACAGCCTGTGGTTGGGGTGTTGGCTCCTATGGGTCTGTTTGTGCATTCTAGTCCTCCCATGGCTGAAGAGTTACATTAGACTGAAGAGTTAAGCAGGACGGCTCAAGGTGAAGTGGGAGTCCAGAAAGGGGGGATTAATCATCTGGGTGTTGGGGGGGTCTTAAGTGAATGTGGGAGGGGCAAGTACCTTGAACATAACCTGAAAGTCTGTGACCTGGCAAGAAATTCAGAGTATCAGGACCAAAGAACTGCCTGGACTTTGTTGTATTCAAGACTTGCAGGGGATTCAGCAGCTGTCATTCCTCTCATTACTCCTTCCTCTGAGGCAGAAATCTCCCAAACCATTATCAGGACTGTCCCCTTTCTTGGGGCTGACTCTCCGCCTTGCTGCTGTTGAGATCAGACCCCTCCAGCCCCGTGCCAGACCTCTCCGGGAGCGGGGCCGTGTCTGTCAGCATGAGAACCTTGAATGCCCACAGCAGAGGACCAGCTCCACGGAGCGATAGTCCCATAGCCCTGCGAGCCCAACTGGGGCAGGCCCATAGCCCTGCAAGCCCATGTGTCAGGCTCAGCTGGGCAATGGGTTGCAGGCTACTGGGAAATTAAGAAAAGCACTTCTGTTTGGGAAGGAGGGACACTGTGTTGAGTTTATGCTGTATCTGTGCTGCAGATCATGAGATAGCTTAACACTTGAGCTGTCAGACCTGGCATTTTTCATCAACCTGAACTTGATTTTTTAGAAATCATTGTTAATTACGCTCTCCAACCAGAAAAAATAGGTCTTTGATCAGTGCTTCACAAAGCAAGTACCATCCATTGCTGCATCTTGTGACAGCTCATTAGGAGTTGCCTCCGTTACAAATCGTGCTCATCAGCTGTGTCTGAAGTCCTGGACCTGGAAAGCTGCACAGTAAGAGGAGGAGTAAGACAAAGTTTTTGTAGCTAGGTCTCAAACCATAGACAGCCACTTTATACAAAGGAGGCCTTGTAACAAGGGTGCAATCACTGATGACCAGAAGATAAGGCCCAGTAGCTGTCCCAGAAGTGAAGTAGGTGTATCAAACGGGATGGTTTTTTGTCATTCTCTCATCTGCAACCCCAGGCAGGGGTTGGTGGTACCTCTGTTTGAAGCATGATAAACAGGAGTGCCTGGGCACCAAGTTTCTCGGAGCTGTACTGCCAGGGCAGGATTTGGCCTCACGGGTGCAAGGTGTCAGTGCTGAAGTTAGTGGTGTTAGCCACTGTCTGTTGATTTAAAACATAGCTGGTGTCTCGACCCCGAAAAAGCAACTATTATTGTCTGTGAGACTACCCTGCCATCACAGAATGATTGCTCTTCATAAGCTTATAGGGAACAGGAAAGTGAGAGACTTTCAGCATTAATTATAGCTCATTTTTCTGGCAGCCCACCATTCCACAGCTGATTTAGCCTGAAGAGAGGTTAAGAGCTGTATTGTCTGACTGTGTGGAGAAGCGATCTAAAACAGGAACAGGGCGATGGGTGAGAAGGCTGCTCATGACACCGTTACATGCCTTTGCAGCAGCCTTTGCACCCTGCTAGGGTAGGTGGCCAGTGGCAACATTTGATGCCACAAAGTCATCATTGATAGAATCAATTAAGCCAAAAAGCCCACCGGCATTCTCTAATTTCTTTCTACTTGTCCTGAGACCTCTGCAGCTCTTGGCTCTCAGAACACCACTGCAGGATCTCCTTAGTCCTAGAGTATATTTTTCCCCCTACTGAATTATATGGTTTACTTTGTGGCTCGTGTTTTGCTTGTCCTGGGACCTCTGCATCTGTTGGCTCTCAGGACATCCTGGTTTTGGACCTCCAGGCTGGGCAGCCATGCCGTGCTGCCATTCCCCTTGTGGCCTCCTCCTCCTCACACCAACCGTACAGCTTGGAAAAGCCTGGGGGAGGCTGTTGCCAGAGCCAGTGTAGACAGGAACGGTACCTGCAGTTTACTCCCCTTTAAGTGGGCAGCAGGATGTCCAGTGCTGTGAAATGCAGCCAGTGTAAAGTATTTCAGACCCCTTCTCTTCACCCACCATGACTATTAACTGCGCAGGTGCCATCCGTGCTGTGTTTGCAGGCTTGGGCTCAGCCTCTCGCAGAGCAGCTGCTCAGCCCCAGCCCTCATCAGGAGCCGCTTCCATCCCACAAGCCCTCTCCTGGCCCTGATGCTTTGCATTAAGGGCATTCTCGATTGAGAAGGGAAAGTGTTTTTCCTTCCTTATTCAGAGCGTGCCTTGAGCATTTTGGCTTGGGAGCCCAGCTCATACCAGAGTTCCTCTGCCAGACATGGGCCTATCATGAGTTTTTTTCTGTTTAATCATACAAAGAAAAATGTATTTGCCTTTCTCAGCAGATATTTTCACTGCAGTATCTCCTTCTTAGTCCTAGAGTATATTTTTCCCCCTAGTGAATTATATGGTTTACTTTGTGTGCTTGTGTTTTGCCAAATGTGAAGCGTGAGGATGATGCTGTTTGGAGACGGACTGATGAGTCCCTGCTACTCCCAACCCAGAGGTTAATGCTAACGCAGGGTTTCGCGGGAGGCTCCTCGGGTTGCACATTAGCACGTTTATCTCTGAGTGCTTCTGGGCAGCTCGGCCTGTAAATCACAGAAGTCTTAACCTCCAAATCACCAGGGAAAGCCTGATGTTAGGGGCATTGCTAATGAAAGGCAGTCACATAAACCTCTCCGGCTGGGAGCAGAGGCTGCTTATACAAATCATCACTGTTTGAGCATTCTTAGAAATTTTTAACTTGAATTAAATGTTCTGTGGCCTTGCAGCATGGCAGGTGGATGTGCACAAAATACCAATGGGAAGAACACGGCAAATTCAGGCAGTTCCCTGTCTGAATTTAACAGAGATGTATATAGTATGTTCCGGACTTAACACCCATTTGTTTTGTCCAGGAAGGCATGGTGTGGATACCCCCCCACGGTTCCCACCGCACCCTGCAGTGCCCGTGCAGCTGGACACCGTGCTGAGATAGTCCCATCTGTGGCAGAGAGTGTCGAGTGCAATGACTGGACAGAGCTAACTTTTGGGCTGGCTGAAGAGGCTGCATGAAGAGCCCCTGACTCGGCTTCCATTCGCATCACTGTAGATCAGTCTGGGATGGCACAGCAGCAACTGAGAGCAAGCTGCAGCTTGCCATCATCCGGCAACGCAGCACTGCATCACTCAGCTGCAGGGAAGTGGTGGTGACAGGGGTCTGTCTCACCGAGGCAGGTGGCAGAGCCGCTCCACGTGGCGCTGGCACACGAGGGATGTACAGCCCCTCAGCACACAGAGGTGCACAAAAGCACTGACCTAAACACACCAGAGCTGTCTGCCCCTCATCCTCCCCTGTGCCTTGGTGCATGCAGGTACCCACCCGCAGTGTGGCAGGTTGCAGGTGGGCTGTGCCTGGTGGTGA
>VYZM01002864.1:129640-165505 GCA_013398915.1 Dromas ardeola
CTTCTCCCTTTCTCCTCCACCTTCTCCCCCAACTTCCACGGGGGTTCCCTCTACCTCGTCCGTGGCTGTCGGGGGCGCAGGGCTGTGCTGCTGGAGCCCGGGAGTTGCAAAACATCTGGCTTTGCAGTGCGCTTTTTTTTTTTTATTTTCCCTTCCTTTTTTTCCCCTTACACTTGGAGTAGCTAATTGGATAGGAAAACACTAACTGCAGGGGTGGGATTACTTCATGCTCTTGCAATGCTGTTTTGCTGTTCGATTTCAGTCCTTTCGCGTGAAAAGCGCCTGCCTAGCCATGCCGCCCCGGCAGCGCGGTGAGGGGCGGGCGCAGGCGCTGCTCTGCCGTTAGCGCCTTTTTTTTTTTCTTACCAGATCTTCACTTTTAAGTCATATTTCGTTGGCTCTGTGGCTGCTTTGCTTTCGGAGGAGATTTACTCTTTTGAAGGGTGCGTTCAGCGGGCCCTGCAGTAATCCCGGCGCATTGCTGTGTGCCCTGAGACTTCCTCGTGCGGCAGGTTAATTCCATCACTAGGGCTTTTTTCCTTTTGTTTCAAGGATATAATGTGAGATCCAGTGAGGTGACAATGCCGTGCTTGGTTTGCTAGCAGTGGGCTGTTTTCTCCCCAGCGTGATGTCCTGGGGAGAGAGGGTGGCCTGGCTCCTGCAGCCTCAGGTCATCACAGCGTGGAGCAGCTCTGAGCTCTGCCTCATGCCCCTGGACATTATTTTCCTCCTCTGCTGCTGAAAGTTGGATTTCCTCAGATTTGTCTGAGAACGGGGGAAACAAGGAAAGTTCTCAAATAGGTGGCACAGAAATTCAGCCAGCCGAACCAGCAAAAATGTCTGTCCTAAGAATACAGCATTTCTAGATGGTCTCCTTGAAAAGCTTATTCTTGAACATGAGCAAGAAGTTTTGTCTTTTTAAAGAAGAAAGGCTGAGGAGGTGAGTTCTGGATGTGGATTCCTTTAGGCCAGGAGTTACCAGGATGCTTAAGCGTGGGGCTGAGCGACCTGGGGCTGGTCCTTGGGTTGGATGGATGCATGTTTGCCATGCTGAAAAGTGTGCAAGCAAAGGACCGGTTTGTGTCTGTCTCATGCTTAGCTTTTCTTCGTGGTGCCCTTCAAAAGGGGATGCAAAGTGTGGTGCTTGGGAGCAGCTTCCTTATCCTCATTGTCTTTCCCCTACAGGTACTTTTTCCTGCTCTCAATTACAGCAGTAAAATAGGGAGGGAGCTATTTGTCTTCCTTCTCTATTGTAAATATTTTACCTGTCAAAGTGTAACCCTAGAAATAATTAAAACCAGGGAAAGTTGCTTTGTGCATCTCAAACCCGGGCTTCCCCTGATGGTATCACTCTTCGGGGTGCGGCTGTTTTGCTTTACTTGCCTGAATTAATTGTGGTACTGAGAACTCCCATGTGGTCCCTGGAAGTTGTCCTGCATTTTGAAGAGTTTAGAACTTACTGAGTAGTTGCTGTTCTTCCTTAAAAGGTAGTGCTGCTAGGTGGGAAATTTCCCAGCCCCGCCTGTCCCTGGGACCTGAAAGTTGACCTTTGCAGCTTTCACCCCACCAAAGGTGGTTTTGGTTGATGTATTTTTAAAGTTGCTTGTCTCATCTAAAGTTAGGAAAACTTGATATTTCTCATAATAGTTGCATGAATTAGCTAATGCTCATTCTTCTCCCCTTCTGCTAAGCAAAAATCCACATCTATTTTGATGCTAACAACAACTGTTTAAGTGCCTCCTAGACCCAGCGCACCTGCAGTCCATTTGTGTCTGCACACTGGAGCTCTGTCAGTCTTGGATGGTTTCCTCCAGTGCGGGGAGAGGGGCTGGAGGTGTAGGGATGGCAAATGCTTTTGGTGAGGTTGATCCATGCTGCAGAAGAGCCAAAGCCTCTGCAAGGAAAGTGATGGAATCTCGGGGTCGCTTCCTGGAGAACAGCTTCTTTTGGGCTGAGGCATGCCCTGCCCTGTGCAGTGCAAGGAGCTATCTGTCACAGCTGTCTCAGTGACATCTGCTGTGATGTTAGTGGGGAGCAAGTTGTGCTTTTGATGTTATTCTGGGTGAGAACTTGGTGGCAATGTGTTCCTACAGGATAATTAAAACAGTGGTTAGAGAGAGGCGAGATGTTGCCCTCAGTGTGGCAGTCTTTATGGCAATGGGTCTTTTAATTACCAGCCCTTTACCTCCAGCGGGTTATAACTTGAGAGCAAACACTCTTCTTGTTAGCTTTAAGGATTTAATTTTTTAAGAGGGCAACCGATTGTCATTTGCACAGAGCTCTACCACAGTAGTTCTCGTCTACTGCCTTCCGCTTTCGCTTTGCAGCATTGTTAGTGTTGGGGACTGGATCGGAGCAGTGTGAAGCCTAGGCAGGGGCTGGCAGCCCACGCTGCTCTGCACCCCTGTGAGCAGTGGAAGAGACCATGTGTCTGGAGCCATCAGCGGTGTGGCTGGGGAAACCCAGGCAGCGCTTGGAAGTAGAACTGCAGGGGATGTCGCTTGTGGGAGGGAGTGGAGCCAAAGTGTAACCGAGAGCCCCATCCGTCCTGGCTCCCGGTGGCGGGAGCTGGCGAGGGTACTAGGATGTGCGTTGGTGGACTGCTGGCAGTGCCTGGCTGCTCTCCGGCTGCCACAGCTGCTGCTTGTGGGGGCCTGTGTCTTTCCCAAATGGAGAAATGTGTGTTGGCTGCTTCACCAGCCCTGGGCTGAGCTCGATGTCTGCGGCAGTGAGGGCCAGGGCTGTGCTCAGCTTGGGTGGAGTTTCTCCTCCTTACAGCCTGCATCCTCTCCAGGCTGTTCTTGCCCTTCCCTTCTGACTTTGTTTCGTCTCTCCCTGCTTTAATGTTGAGATGTTAAATGACATCTTTGTGGTCAGCTGTGGCAAGTGAGTGATGCTGTATCCTGCCGAGGCTGTGTAAAATGCCACAGCCTGTTTGCTGGGGGCTGCAGGCCTTGGAGCAGGGAGGGACGCGTGCCAGCCCCTGCAGGTCCTGGTCCTAGGCACCACCATGACCCCGCTGCCCTGGGGCTGCTTTCCTGCATCCCCATGCCCGTATGCTCAGCAAATGCTGCTGGAACCTCTCCCTGTTTATGCAGTTGTCTCAAAACCACACAGTTATCTGTGTCTCATTGGGTCAAAATGAGAGCACATGGGCCAAATTGTGACCTCCTGCTGAGAGCCAGGGCACTGCTTGGTTTTTTGGGGATGCAAAGATGAGAGAAGAAAGGCCACCTAGCTGGAGCATGAATGCAGAGCTGGGGGATGGCAGTGCCATTTCAGTGTCACTGAATTGCCCTGGGCAGAGATACAGGGTGGGCTGGGTGCTGTTGCTTGGGTGGAACCAGTTACTGTGGTCTCTGCTCCCCTTCGGCGGCTGGGCCCATCTGACTCCCTCGCTGCTCCTTTCCCTCCCTGAAGGAAGGGTTGGCAGTGTGGCTGGGTGCTCCGATGCCATTCAAACCATACTTTGCTCAGCCACATGTTGTCCCTGAGAGTAGGGGACGGGATGTAGCCGGCTGGGTGACCTCACTCCAGGATGATGCCCATAGGAAAGGCAGTGGAGGAGCACAGATCTCCCCTCTCTGGGGAGTGAGGGTCCGCTCTGCCAAGACCCCCTGCACGGGCAGGGAGGATTGTCCCACTGGTGGTCTTGTGCTTGGGTCCCCTTTCGGAGCAATGGCTGATGTTTGGTGGTGCCAGATGCGTGCAGCCCCATCAGGCTGCAGTGACGATGCTGAGAGTTGCCCGTGGGTGCTGGGAGCCCTGGGTGAGCGGCTCTGGCACAGCTTGTTCTAGGTAGAGTGTTTGCACTAGAGAGCCCGGGCTTTCAAAAGCTTTAATAGGAAGTTACTTTTTGTGATAAATTGATGACTTCATTTTTTTGACCTTTGAAAGTTTTTCGTGCGTTAGCTACAGGTAGGAAATGTAGTCTTCCATGCCGGGAAACGGTGAGTTCTAGCTCTGAAGCAGAATCATAGAATCATATGGCAGGGAGTGGAGCCAAAGTGTAACTGAGAGCCCCATCCGTCCTGGCTCCCGGTGGCGGGAGCTGGCGAGGGCACCGGGTTGTGCGTTGGTGGACTGCTGGCAGTGCCTGGCTGCTCTCCGGCTGCCGCAGCCGCTGCTTGTGGGGGCCTGTGTCTCTCCCAAAAGGAGAAATGTGTGTTGGCTTCTTCACCAGCATGACCAGAATGCTTCACGAGAATGACCAACGTGATCTTTTTTTATTAACATGTATCAGAGCTCATGTGGTGTGAACCAAGGCTTGGGTCCTGGGCTGAGATCCTCTGCTTCAGAGAGTCTGTATCCACCTGGCAGTGGAGTTGAAAAGGGGAACGGGGAGAATGTGGAATTGTTTTCTTCTGATGGCTGTGAAGGTCCTGGAGAGACACCAAGGCACAAGGGCTTCCAGACTTAAAGAAGTGTTTTGGTAGTCACTGAAGAGTAGCTTGAAGGGAAAAATGAAATGCTAAAATGATGGAGGCTTGAGGACTGCTTTACCCCTGGGTCCCTGGGGCTCCTCTGTTGCTGTTCCGCTGGCAGTGGTGATTGGCGTAGGAGTCTGGTCCTGCTGGGCTGAAGAGCGTGCTGGCCGATGCAGCATTGCTCTGGGTGCGTCGGTGTTGCTGTCACTGAGCTGTCATCTTTTCCCTTACTGTTCCTTTGGCTTCCTGGGGGTGTTGTGTCTGTGCTGTCCCTGTTCTGGGTTACCGTTTGTAAGCCGTCTCCCATATGAGAGACAGCAACCTGCCTGCCCTCCTAAGGGCTTGTCTCTGTTCCCCCCACGGCTGCTGTGGGTTACATGGCACCCAGATGAACAACACCCTGTGTGAGCCTGCAAGTCGCTATGCTGCCAGTACCCAGCTGTTTTTGGGGATGTGTGATGTAATGTACGCAGTCTAAAACCCAGTTCTTGTTCTGTTTTTGTTTATAGGAGGTATCTGGGGACAACATGACCTCAAGGTGCTCAGTGTTTGTGTGGTACTACAGACCCAGCTGTGGTAGAGGACAGCTCTGCCTCTCGGAGCATCCAAAGTGAGGATGCTCATGAGTGTGAGCCTGTAAGTGGTAAGAGTCTGCACCAGACAGGCAGCTGCCTGACTGTATTTAGTGTTTTGTAGAGTGCTAAGAATGTAGCCATATGGACAAGAGACCCCAGAAGTCCCTCAGATGTTCTGCATCTTTCACTTGGAAGTTCCCCTCTGCCACATATTGGATAGTGATGTGTCAGTAAAATGGGAGGAGGGCAGTTGCCCTCTGGTTGTGTGTCGTGGTTTAACCCGAGCTGGCAACTAAGCCCCATGCAGCCACTCGCTCGCTCCCCTCACAGTGGGATGGGGAAGAAAACTGGAAGAGTAAAAGTGAGAAAACTCACGGGTTGACATAAAGGTAGTTTAATAGGTGAAACAAAAGCTGCATGTGCAAGCAAAGCAAACCAAGGAATTTGTTCACTACTTCCCATCGGCAGGCAGATGTTCAGCCATCTCCAGGAAAGCCGGGCTCCATCACATGTAATGGTTACTTGGGAAGACAAAGGCCGTAATTCTGAACATCCCCCCCACTTCCTCCTTCTTCCCCCAGCTTTATATGCTGAGCATGGTGTCATATGGCATGGACTATCCCTTTGGCCAGTTGGGGACAGCTGTCCTGGCTGTGTCCCCTCCCAACTTTTCGTGCCCTCCCACCCTGGTAGGGCAGGGTGAGGAGCAGAAAAGGCCTTGACTCTGTGTAAGCACTGCTCAGCAGTAATGAAAACATCCATGTATTATCTACACTGTTTTCATCAGAAATCCAAAACGTAGCCCCATACTACCCATTATGAAGAAAATTAACTCTGTCCCAGCCAAAACCAGCACATTGAGCTTGAGCTTCTTAGATCAGACCTCTTCTTTTTTCTGCTGTTTTGGTGCAAAAGCATCTCTTTCCAACAGTAGCGTACAGAGGGGAAATGGGACTAGTATCTTCCTTAAATGCATTATTTGGGTCATAAGCTGAGTATATCAGTACTGCTTATTAGCCCATCTGTCAGGCTTGGTTGGAGATTGTAAGGCGCATGCACACAAAAAATCCCCATAACGTCACAGCAGATGCGACCCTGCAGTGCCATGTGTGTTTGCAGGTGGCCAGCGATCTCCCTGGAGTGACCAAGCTCCAGACATGCCTGTAGCCTGCGGGGACCACAGACAGAGTCATCTTCTTTTGTGGAGGTTTTTCCTCATCTGTGAGATGGGGAGAACTGTTTTTCCCAGGTCCCCGAAAGTAGAACTGTAGGACCTTGTTAATTAGTCATTAGCAAGTGCTGGGAAGCTTTTGCCTGCAGGGCAGAAGGAAGTGGGGTGGGGTGGTGGGAGTGTGTGTGTGTGTTAAGTGGCAGCAGTATCTTCAGGTCTTTTTGTCCCTACTGTTGCAAACACAGAGGAAAACCTTGGCTTGGCCTTGAAGTGGGAGCTGTGTTGTGACTGTGCCATGGGTGGTGGTACACATCACCATGAGGAGATGATTGGGTGATGCTGGGTGGATTAAATCAGGCATTGGCTGCAGGTGATGTTGAGTGAGGAGCGTTTAACTCCCCCCCCCCAGCCCTGTGCTGCAGCCTGCTTTCCAGTTTGCGTGTTGCTACTCACTAGGGTCCCAGCCCCTCTCCCTGCTGAGCAGCATGATCCATGTCCCAGGCTCATTCAAGGGGTCTTCCTTCTGCTTCGTCCTCAAAACCTGACAAACCATATCTTCTTCTTCCCAGGTGCAAGAAGAGATGCCCTTGCTGGGGTGGCTCATTCCCCAGGCCTTGAAGCTGCTACGTGCAGAGTGAACACCAGTGTCCCCCTGTTTGGGACTCCCAGCGGTGTCTGCACTTTACGCTGTCCTGGAGGTGAGATTACCATATTAAGTACACTAATCCTTGCAAAGGGGAAAACATTATCTGTGGAGGTGGCTCTTCATGGAAGTAATTAGAAAAGATCCTTGCCAGTGTGCTGGTCCCACATGTAGGAGGGTACTGACTTGAGGGCAGCTGGTAGGTTTATTTTGTGGCTGATGCCTATTAAAAGAGGGGAGGTGTGCGAGAGCTCCAGCGAGCTCCTGGTCGGTTCAGTGGAGTGTTTCTTGGGGTTAATAACCATGCTGTGAAATGTCACAGAATTGCAAAATCTCTAACTGCTGTGAGGTTGTACAGTAACTCTGGATGTCCAAAGTTGTTCTCTTCATTAAAAAGAAGAGATGAGACTTGGGTTTGTCATTAAGGAGGAGGAAACCTGCTGTGCAGGTCTGGCAGGGACCTGCCTTGGCTGGGGTGTACCTGCTAGTCCGGTGCCTGCTTTGAAGAGGTACAAGGCTGCTCAGCGTGCCGGCACCTTGGGCTATTGTTTCTGGCTGGACGGGGTGGTGTTTCTCCATGCTCTCTTACAGCACTGGATGCAGATTGCTTCCAGGGAGCAGCGCTCTGAATATGCGGATGCTGGCTTGGGTTTCCTCCTATGCAAAATGGGTTTATAGGAATGTACTGAGCTCTTTATGAAACAGCTTGAGATCTAATGAAAGACATCACTGTATAAGGGAAAAATATTGTTAGTGAGTTACTCACATCGTTAACGAGGTCAGATCATTGCCTTATAACAAAATTAGTTTGTTTTGCTGTAATCAGTTTTAGTAGCTAGAGTGCTCAGTAATTACTCATGTCCTTATGAAAGAGATGGGACAGCAGGAATATAGCTGCTGGCAGACTCCTCCGTCTCTGAAATGAATTGTGCAGATTATTTTGAGAAGGCATCTTTCCAGATGCACAGTGCCCCTGGAGTGATGCTGGCAGAACCCAGCTTCAGCCAGGAACGATCATGGTCCATAGCATGGCTCCTCTGTAAAGAGCTGTCCTTAGGGGTGTTCAGAGAAGCATTAGCAGCAGGAACATCTTTGGACTCTGCTGCTGCTGTCTTCGTTTTTCTGATCCCATTTGACATGCAGCATGCTAGGTGTCTCTCCAAACTTTTCCTTTCTTTAGTCTATGTAAATTGTCAAGACCCCAGGGGCTGTCAAATATATCCACTCTCTAAAACAGAAAATGTCCTCCTAGGTATTTGCACCTCTACTATCTTTTCTTTGTTTTTTTTTTTCTTTTTTCCTGATGTCAGTGGTGTGTTCTCTGAAAAGGCAACTGTGGCAGTCAGGATGGGTGAGCCAGGCTGAGTGCAGCTCGAGAGGATGGGGTGCTGAGTGCCACTGCTCACCTCGCACTGTGGTGGTGACTTGGCTCAGGAGAAATTATTGTCAGTGGTCCATGCTTTTCCTTAAGGGTGTGATGGAAGTGGCTGCATGGTGTGCTTGGCAGAAGAGGGTCATGCACGTGCCATCGCATATCCAGTTGCTGCATGGCAAGAGAAGAGCTGTGATGATGGGCAGCAGCAGGCATCTTCTTGTGTGCCTTGCTCAGAGGAGTGTGGGGTAGGCTGCAAGAGCGCAGGACCTGCCGTGCCCTCAGTTTCTCTCAGTAGACCCATACCTGTGAACTGAGTCAGGGTGTGGCTTCTGATCAAAATTCAGGCTGAATTTGACCATCCCACATGAGCTGGAAGTGAGTGGTTGCTCCCCAGCATCTGCCTGGCAGCTCCCCTGGAGCAGGGGGGAGGGAGAGCAGAGCTGCAGCAGTGCAGAGTCAGTGCGGGGAACGGCTCTTGCCGGGACTGTGGCCTTCATTTTGTTGTGCTCCTTTTTCTCCTTGATGGGTCCTCGCAGGAGCCTGGGTCAGGCCCTTTGAGCGCATGCAGCTCAGCAGCTTATACTGAAGTTGTCCTTTCCTGTGAGAGACTTTCTGCAAAAGGACACGTTCAAGCTGGAGCCCCCAGATTTCCCTCTCCTTAATCCACTTGCTGACTTCAGCTAAAATATTGTTAATTCTTGCTACACTTTTCATTTCCTTCCTAATATTTCCTTCTGGCTCCGTTCAGATGTACTTTTTCCCCCGAAATTGAGGGAACTGATGTTGGGTAGTGTCCCTCTTTTGGAGAGGTGCCAGGTGTATTGGAACTGAGGCAGTTTGTGGGCTGCGATCTTGGCAACTTCGGGTTTGCCTAACTGTCCATAAATGGTGAAGTATCATTTTTCCAGAGTACACAGGGGGCTTTCTGGGTCTACTGCTCCATCAGTACCCCCCCCACCTGTGTGGGGTGTTGGAGGTGATCTAATGGACTCTTCCCTAAATAAGAACCAGTGGTAGGAAATACTTGAATACAAGTTTGTGTCCTGATGCTGTGTCTGTAGGTTGCAAATCCAGCTTTGAAGATTTGACTGCTCTGTGGACCTGCTCCTCTGCTGCTGCTTGTCTGTGTTGTCAGGAGCTTTCACAAACACTGAGGCTGTGATTGCTGAGCTGCCATCTGTGGTAACCCTCCTGCTCCTTCCCATGCTTTTGCTGTGGTTCTCCTCTTGTGGTGAATCAATTCAAGACACAGAACAGCCAAAAAGCTGCATACTGGTGTTGTAAGGTGGTGGTTTTGGTGGTCTTAGTCCCTGGACTCAGAAGCACTGGTGTGGGGACAAGGAAGGGGCAGCTGCAGGACTTGATGTTTCTCCTTGATGAACTTTGAGATCGCTGTTGGCCCAGTTCTCCAGCCTGCAAGATTCTTGTTAATGGCAGCACAACCCTCTGTGACAGACTCAGTGTCTTGATATTCCTCCTGGGTCGCCTGCCCTTGCTCCCACTCTTTGTGAACTTCTTTTTAATGTCTGAGATAAGTGAGGAGCTCCTTGCTCACCTGTGCAGGCCCCCTGCCACTATTGCTTGGTTTCCAGGAAGTGGAGAGGGATTGTTCTTGAGCTTGGAGGACGTGATCCATGACGATCAACCAGGTATCCTGGACGGCTGTTTTCCCCAGGACTGTGTCCCGTGGGATTCCTCCAAGCAGGTCCCTGACCAGGCCAGTGTGTGCACTCCTGGAGCCCAGGGTTGTGGTCTGCAGGCTAGTTGTCCTATTCACCCCTCTTGGGATCCTGAACTCCACCATCTCATGGCCACTGCAGCCAAGGCTGTTTGTGACCTTCACACCCTTGACGAGTTCTTCCTTGTTTGTAAGTACTAGGCCCAGCAGAGTGTCTCCTCGCATTGACCTCTCGCTCTCCTGTGTCAGGAAGCTGTCATCAGTGCACCAGAAATCACCTGGCTTGCTTGAGCCCTGCTGTGGTATTCCTCTAGCAGATGTTGGGGTTGCTCAAGTCCCCTCTGAGGACCGGGATCAGCGAACATGAGGCTTCTTCTGATTGTCTGAAGGTCTCATCTACTTTGTCCTAATCAGATGGTCTGTGGCAGACACCACAATGTTGCCCGTGTTGATCTGTCCCCCCACCCTGAGACTTAAGCTCTCACTCGGCTCGTTGGCTGTCCTGAGGCACAGGCCCATGCACTCCAAGCGACTCCTCCTCCTCACTGTCCCACAGACCCCATGTCCATCCATTGCAGCACTTGGTCATCTCAGTTGTGCTACCGTGTCCTGTGGTCCTGGTGAGGCTGTTGGCTTCAGCCGTGCCCTGGACCTACCTCTAGGAGGTGGGGGAAAGCCACGTCCCCCTACACCCTCCTGGAGCGTGGGGGCTCGTGCCGCGCTCTGGCTGCACCATGGGCCTCTCCTTTAATCGGTTTTGAATTTCCCACATTTTAATTCCATTGAATGCCCTTAATTCCCATGTCACGGAACAAGGAGAGCTCTGTACAGAAAAGCTCTGTTCGAGACATGGATTTTGGCAATTCTAAAAATATACCTCGCTGGCTGAGGCTTGTGCAGGGTAACCATAGCAACGTGGCTCCAGGAGCAGGGTTAAAAGCAAAATTAAGGGGAAAATAGAGCTCTTAAATCTTAGAAACCCTAAAAATTAAAAAAAAAAAAAGCAACACACACTGTGTGTGATGCTGTGGTCTGCGGGCCGTGTTGTATTGGATTGATTGAAACTGTCACCCTTCCGCTCTTAAGGAGCATCCCGGGTGCGTGTCGGTCACCTGGCTGTTCCTGCAGAGCCTGGGGCACCCGGCGTGCTCAGCCCGGCCTGTGGGTCCCCGCAGTGCCCCTGCCTGCAGCTCCCAAACCAACCGCAGCAACGCAACGTTAAACAATGGGGAGATGTGGGAATGCATCTTGAGAGTGAAACGTGCTGGCTCAATGAGCAGCCTGGCTGAAACTCGGGGCGGGGGGGAGCGTTTTGAGGGTAAAAGCTCTGTCTGAAGAACAATTTCGGCCTGCAGTGTTGGCCTGCATGAGGGGGGCAGATGTATGTTAAAATTCATGCTCTAAGCCAAAGCCCCTCGAAATCAGTGGTGATGCTTTCATTGATGGATTAGCTCTGGGCTGGGGAAGCAGGCCTGGTAAAAGCTACCAGATGAGCCGGATAGCAAAGGGCTAATTTTGTTCAAAATATATTTGCTTTAATTGTCCTTGCTGAGCCCTGTCCAGGGTCAGAGGAAGCCTCAGGAACCAGCCTGCTTGCTGGGGATGGCGCTGGGGAGTGGCACTCTGCCTAGAAACTTCTACTGGAGCAGGCTGGGCAATTTGGTTCTTCGAAGAGCTTGGAATTAAATTATTTCAAGCGCCTTTTCGCTATGCTTCACAGAAAAATGTAATGGAAGGATTCAGAGTATCTCTTTCCAAAATATTCCAGGGTTTTTGCAGATATTGCAGCTGTTTTCCCTCCCCAGCTGGCCGTGCTTTGCCACCCTGGTGTGCTGATGCCATCCCATGTTTGTTGGGTGCTGTGGACAAGGGCGCTTGGATGCAAATATCCCTCTGCCTGATGCTTTGGGAAGTTTCTGATCCTGGAGTGGAGAGTGGCAATGATGAAGCTGCCCGTCCTTGGGCTTGAGGCTGGGTTGGTGATGGTTCCTGCCCTGCCTGTTCTCCCCAGGGCTGCTCAGCTCCTGTCTTGATCAGTCCCAATGACCCTGAAGAGCCCCTGGAAACTGCTTGCTGTGTGTGGAAGTACTGGAGAGGAGGACCCCAGGGAGGTGTACTGCTCGCTTACTGGTTTTCCTTGGCCCAAAGCATGCAGGCATCGCTGTGGAGCCCATATTGGTGAAGGAGAGGTTGAGGTTAAAACCCTGTTGGGCTTGGAGCGGTGGATGCAAACCAGAGGTCTGCGGAGAGGAAGGAAGCGGGGGCCGTGCAGCTGCGCTCGGAGGATGCTGCGCCCACTGGAAAGCAGCAGCAGGGTCTCCCAAGACAATTTAGGTGAAGGAAGACGCGATGAAGTCACTAGTTTACTTGGCTTGGTGGCAGCAGGAGATGATGTTAGTAGTGCTGGTGGGGATGGGATGAGAAGCTCATGTTAAAGGTAGTGAGACGGCAAATGGGCACTTCTGTCTTGGGTGTGCAGGGCATCGTCCCCAGACTGGCACTGCATGGTGGCCGAGCTGCCCCGCACACGAGGCGGTCAGTGTTTAATACAGCTGTCACCAGAGAAGGATCTCCGTGTCTCCGAGAGTCGGTCCTTGACCTCTGCAAGGTGTGAGCACTGGGAACGCAGGCTGAGCTAGTGACTGGGACACGATTCCAGGCAGGTGCAGCGTGGCTGGCATTAACCCCTGGGGAAGGCAGGTGTGGGTGCCCTGCAGCTCCCAGGGACGCTTGCTTTGCTGGACCGGGGGGCTCCAGGGGGTGGCATTGGTTCAGGGCAGTGGAACTGCAGTCCCCTGCGACCCTGCAGCAAAACCTTCTGCTTGTGGAGGAGCCCTGAACAGGATGGGGATTTAAGTCTTTAAACTAGTTCAGGCAAATGTAAAAAATTTTAGGATGGATGTCTTTAACTCGCTTTGAATTATGGTTTGCATCAATTTGGGTTAATTGAGCTGGAGGCCACCCTGTAGCATGTTTTTTTTTTTTGCATAGGTTAAACCAAAGTGTGGATGAAACTGTTTTGGAAACTGGGCCAGGCTGGGGAAGAGGCAGAGCTGATGGCAGGATGCCGGGGAAGGCTCGAGCACGCCTGGTGGCAAAGCTGGCGGCACACGAAGGTGCTGGGAGCCTTCCCAGGCTCCGAGTCAGGTCCTTGGCTTCCAGCCCGGGCCGGTTTGGTGGGTGAGGACTTGGTGGTGAAGCTGGCGTGGTGGGGATTTAACAGGGGCCAGGCAGCCCTTGTGCCCTGGTGTCATCGAGCTGCTGAAAGGGTGAATAGCAGGTCTGGAAGGACATGTGTGTAAATAGTCGAGGAATGGTGCTGCAACCAGACCTGGCCACCCTGAGAGCCACGGCAGCTCCAGCAGATGCAGGTTTGGCTTGAAGCCTCATCAGGTGGGAAGGAAGAGGGCAGCGAGATTTCACCCCACTGCGCAGGCTGTTGGGGAAGGGCTGTCCCAAGGCTGGTCCTTTCCACATCGCTGCCTCTCTAGCTGTCATATCTTGCACATGTGGCACAACTCCAGCGCGGTTCAGCACTGGTTTTTCTGCATTACTTCACAGGCAAACCAGGGCACAATGTCTGTCTGGTCCATCAGCTCTCTGTGACCCTTTCTCCGACAGCTCTGGCTTGCGTTTCGTGTCCGTGTGCCTCTCCATTCCCCTTGGCAGGAATGCTGTGGAAGTGAAATCATCTGCTTTCTTCTTTCTATTGCCACCGCTTCCTTGGCAGCCGTGGTCCCCTGTGAAATGCCTCTGAGACTGCAGGAGGGGCAGCAGGGTGATGATGTGTGTAGGGAGAGGGGAAGAGGCAGCATAAAGAGCTACTGTTCTCTGCCTTTGAGGTACAGTGTCAAGGGGATTTCTTATAAAGTGTGCTTGCCCTATTCCAGAAAAATTAAAATTAGTTCTAATTAAGTGGAGGTTAACCTCCACTGTGCATGCTGCAAATTAATGGAATGTGTGATTAACTTATCTTGCAACGCTAGAGGTTCTTGAAAATTACTTGGAAAGAAATGTAGCCCTGTATGTGGTTTGAATTTTTAATTTATGTTAATAGTTCAGGTTTGAATTAATTAATTTTAAATGACGGACCTTTGATCTTTTCTTTTCTTAACTGCTCCTGCTTCTGCAGCTTAAGCATATCTTTCAGCTCTTCTCTCTTTGTAGTGAAATGAATTGGACAAAAATACGTAATATGATAAAAAAATGTGCTAAATACACCCTGAACCACAACCCTGGTAAAGCTTGTCTGGTCTCCATGGTGTGGGTGTGCGCTGTGGGGCTGTCTCTGCTGCTGGTGCCCCCTCCAAGGGGAGGGCTGCAGGAGAACCCAGAGGGTTAGGGGAAGACAGTGCATTATATCACCTTGGCATGAGTTTTGGGGGTGTTTTGCTTTGTTTTGGAAGTGGTAATTTGGGTTTGCAGTTGCGCGTTTTGAACATAGTTTCATCTTTTCTGGACAGTCATCTTTTGCTGTGTAATTTTCCCTGCTGCGATACCCAGGTGAGCGCAAGCAGGTCGTGCATCTGTTTGGTTTACCAAGCCAGAGAGGACTGAAACCCCTTGGGGAAGATCGAGTGACCTTTGCACAAAAGCTTGTGTTTCCACTCACAGCAAGCTCCTGCACTGGTGTGCCAAAGTCAGGGGATTGAGGGTCTGGTTTAGGACTGATCTGGGGTGCAGCATGCTAACTCCCTCCTCTGATGGGGGTAGTGCTGGACTAGCCATTCGGGCCATTCCAGCAACATTTTAAAATTAAAATAGCAGACATAATCTCAGAAGTTTCCCGGTCCCTGCCCGGGCATTGACCTTGTGAGGCTGGCTTCAGCTGAAGCCAAATCTTCCGAGAATGGCTGTGTTCTCTCCCCAGCTTCCTTTTCCTGCGTGCTCGCAAGCTGTAGGGACCCACGGGTGTCTCTGGATCCAGATCTAGCCCTGCCCTCCTGGGTCTGTGTTGATGGCCCGGCTCCCAACAGGCCTCTGCTCTGCAGCTAGTGGGAAGCTTTGGACGTGCTATTCCCAGCTCCTTATCTCCCAGTACAGGCACTGACTGGGGCTTCACCATGGTCACCATCCAGCAGACCAGCATTTTTGGAGGAGCAGGAGTTGAGGTTTGGCTCTTCTGTTCCCTCCTTGAGCCCTTCTATGTGCCTGCTCTGGTTTGCAGCTCCTCAGGGCTGGTCCTAGAATGCTGGCTGTGGCATCTCCAGCTCGGGGAGGAAATCGCTTGTCCCGACACTCAGCATATCAGGGTCCCTGTGCTCAAACTTTTGACTTAGAAGATAAGTCCCGTGCTGTTTTGCTTACTGCTGCTGTTTGCCTTGGCTTGAGGTTGCTCTGTTTTCTGCACATATCTGGCAGTTGGATTGCCCAGCGTGGTGGGTTTCTACCTGGGAAGAGCAAGTTTATTGGGGCGGGGGAGAAAGAGCGGGCCTTAAGGGTGAACTTGTTATTTTCTCAAACCAAGAGAGTGGGATTTGGAGGCGAAAGCAAAAGGGTGGGCAGCAGCTCCTAGCAGTGATCTTGCTCTTTATTTTTGTGGTCAGTCAGTGTCTCTGAATTGGCAATCATGGCTGCTGCCTGCGTGGCAGGGGAGATCTTGCAGGAGGGGGGAAGAGATGCTGAACGGGGCTGCCGTGACAGTCTCTGGCAGAGTGCCCTAGGTGGATTGGGCACGTTACCCAGTCCTGGTGCTGGGTGTGATGCTGTTGGGCAGTTTCGGGGGACCCAGCGTGTCCAGGAGAACAGAGAGGCAGTTCAAAACTCTGTAACGTTAATGCTTTGGAGTGATGGCCATCTCCCATTGTGGGCTACCCCATGGGATGGTGGCACACGGTTCTTGGCCACGGCTCAGCCAGCGCTGGCCTCACCTGCCTGTTTTGGGGCTGAGGCGGGTGGCTGTTGGTGCAGGAGGAGGGATTCTGCTGTGCCGAGCCCTCTCCAGCAAACCAGAGTGGCTTTCCTTCAGCCTTGCAGGGTGGGAGAAGCTACCTGACCTTTGGTGCAGATCTGTTTCTGCGTTGCTTGCCCTTTTAACACATGATTTAAAACAGGCTGTAGGGGAGAGGGAGCCTGAGCTCTGTAATTGAGCTACTGGGATCAGTCAGGAGCGTTTCTTGGAGAAAAAGAGCATGTAGAGGGAGTAGATTTTGTTGGTGGTGATGGATTGCCTTCCTGTATGGAGATACAGGACTGGCTCTGGGGTGCTGCTGTACAAACTTAACATGAGGGTCACAACCTGTTCTGTCACCGATCAGTGCAAAGAGCTCGGGAATGCCCCATGAGCTGGCACTTGGGGAGGCTTTGGAGGAGGCTCCGGAGGTGCTTGCTGCAAACCTCACCTCCTGAAAGCGCTAGCACTTGCCATGCTGGCTCAGCCATCTGGGGTGGCTTCCTCTGGGCTGTGGGGACAGTGGTCATTGACATGGACAAACTGGTGCATGTGATCTGAACATCCATCCCTGGGCTGGCAAGGGGGTGGTGACCAAATAGGCATGGGAGCCTGCCATGATGCTGTCATTCTGGGTCCCCGTGTGCCTGATGATGCTGGATTGTTTCAGTGTGGCAACAGTGCCTCACTGGTGCTTTGGCTGAAGCCTTATGAAATCTTTATATCTTAAAAGTGTACATGACTGTTCATCTATCTTTAGGCACTGGGCAAACACAGAATCATATTGGATAAAACACTACAAGCATTTCTAGTTCCCCAAGAAAAGAGCTCTGTGAATCTTGAGGTTTCAGGTTATGTGTGGTCCTTTCTTGCTCTGCTTTTCAGGTTCAGATCTTGAAGTGCTTGGCAGAGAGACAAGGCTGGCCTTTCACAACCAGGGAATTGAAGGGCTTTGTCACCTCTGCCAGTCCTGTGCCCCATGCTTGTGACCATCCTGCAGTCTGCATGATGCTGCTATCTGCCTATGATGTAGGCAGATGCTGGCAGGCAGCTGCATGTTCTGGGCTCTAAGCCCCTTGTTCAGGGGACTGATACTGCAGCCACGTGTGGAGTCTAGTAAAATCCCAGCAGCCTGGCCAAGTGTTTTGAGACCTGGTGCAAGCACTTCTGTCCTTCTGGACCATCCCTTGGGACAGGACACCTGGTAGGAGTGTATATAGAAATGGTGTATAGAAATACTGAGGAGTTAAGCATGCTCTGAATGTGACGAGGTGTAGGAGGATGCCTTTCTCAAGGGTGGGGGTGGTGTAAGGTATTTGGAAGCTAAGGTTGCTTCTCGTGGAGGGCATTAGAGAAAGCCCCTGTTGGCTGGAGGGGAGGGTGAGGTGCTGGTACGTGGTGGGTGTGAAGGTGCTGCTTCCACCCCCCTTGGAGCACCACAAGTTGGAACTGGAGGATGCTGGGTTTCAGCCACTATTCGTTGACTGACCTGTCTGCTGCTTTGAATTGGGTAGTCTTTCCATTCCACTTCTTCGAACCTCAGAGGAAATTTTTCTGTGCATCTATGCCAGGTGGATGGGGCGAGACGGGAAATTTCCAACAGCTGAGACAAGCTGTGAGGGTTGCTGAGGGATGGTGGTGTGGGGGGCCATCGTGTCCTGCATCTCTTAGAAAACCCAGACACTTAAAAGCAGGCAAGTGTACGGTTTAACGACATCATAAATCTTACCTCCATCCATATCGCAAACATGAAGCGTGTCCATACCCAGTGCAGGAAAGATTACAGCTTTAAAGGTTCATAAACTCTCCTTTTTATTGGAGCATTAGAATTCAAACACAACTAGAAATCCTTCTGCAGAAGTGACAATTGCAACGGGTCTGATCCTGGGAAAAGGGCTTTAGTGTGAGTAACTTGGCTTGGCATAATCAGAGGGGTTACTTGGGGCCAAATCTAGTGACAGCAAAGTTGTGTGTAGGGGGGATGTCTTGCCATAGACTTAGGTGGGGTTTGTGAGTAGAGTGGGATTAAGTGCCATGTGTGTACATAGACGAGCTCAGGGTCTGCTAAACCAGTAGTCTGTGATCAGCTGCATGTGTGTCCGAGGATGTTCTCACTTTCCCTTCCCTCTTTCTCCTGTTTGAGCTGCCTGTTCGACCTCTCGGCTGAGCCCTAGGCTGTCACTTGGTCCCAGTTCACCCTAAGCGATGTGAGATGGACTTGCCGCAACCTCCAAGTCAGAGCCCGAGTGTAACAAGGTTTTCCAGCAAAGCTGTGCTTACAGAAATGTTCCCAAGAAACGTTTTCTGGGAGGATTTAGAAATTTGGTTGTAAACAGAGATATCAGAAATATGTAATTATATTATTCCTCTTTTTCCCTTGAGACAATGACAACGTTTCCAGGTGACAAAGCTGGGGACCGGGTGTCATCCCTGCAGGGTGGCTCTGGTGGCCACATTCAGAGTGGTGGCTGTGGCCCTGCCTCATAAGGCTTTGCTGAGGTTATGGGTCTGGCACCATCTGGGTGTGCCCTGGGCAGGATTGTGTCAGCATCTGCTAGTGGATCTGGGAAGAAAACAGATCCTCTGTGGGCATCCTGTTCATCCTCTTTGGTTAGAGCCATCCCTACCCATTGGGCTCATGCTGGGGCTCCTCCATGCTGCTTCCGTGGCCTCTGGGGCCGTGGAAGGAATGTGTGATTTTAGCTCTGATTAGGAAAATGTCAAATGTCAGCACTAAAGTCATCATTTATGAAATTTCCTAAAGTAGGGTTCAGGTAGAAATTTATACTTGTGCTTTCTTAGTATGTTTTCAGACATGTTCCTCAACAGGCATATGTTAAGCTAGCACCTTTGGTCCTTATAGCAAATATCTATGCTATATTTCTATCCTCACCCTTACCAGCTTCTCCCTCCTCCTCACTGGGAGGTGCTGGTCATTGCACTGAAATCGATAAAGACTGCCATTTCGGCAGTTGCTTTCGTCTGCGTTTAAAAAGCTGTATGCTTTGAGTGGGACCTTCGTAAAAGTGCACGGTCTTACTAGCTCCCAACAATCGTCTCTGAAAAATGCCATTTTTTTTGTTTTTTCGCTTGTTGCTTTGGATTTCTTCCAAGACAAGTGCTTTGGGGTTTTGCAAATGTTGAGAAGCAAAGACATAGCTTACACTGGGATCAGAGAGTGTTTAAGCAAAGCCTTCTGGCGAAGCCGCTGCCGCAGTGATATTCCAGCCCAATTTGGGGCAGAAGTGTTTGTTTTCATTTGCTGCGCTGATCGTTCGTTAGGATGGGTAACGGCTGTTTGCCCAAGCTGCGTTTGAGCTGTCGGTCACAGGAGCAGGAGCGTGAGCTGAGAGCTTTGCACCAAAGGACGCTGTGCTCTTTGCACAGAAGAATTGAGAGCCTCCGAGCCTGATCCAGCCAGCAGCCGGACAGACGAGGTACACACGTGTGCATCACTCCCTTGAGCTCCAGCACCCGGCTCTCCCGTCGAGTCCGGTGTGTGCTGACGGTGATGCTGTGTATGGGTGCAGGCTGGGTGGAGAGATGCACACACCTGCTGGTGGTGCAGTGCTCTTGGGAGAGCAGCACCCTTGGTCCTGTGTGCTTGGTGCCCCTGCGGGGGCACTGTTTCTTATTGATGGCCCTCAGGCACTGGAAGAAGGTCTTTTAGGTATTGGAAAGGGCATTGCGTGATGGAAGGCAAAGGGCAGGCTGCATGGTCACGTTTGCAGTGTTAAGGAAGGAGAAGTCAGTGATGGGGCCACCCAAGGACTGGTTTGGGGGCTCCATCAGCAATCTCAAAACAGGAATGAGCAGTGGCCTCATCTAGGCTTACAAAATCATGAAGGTGGTGGGTCAGATAGAGGTGCAGCTATTGCTCACCACATCTCTCAATACTAAACCCAGAGGATGGCAGTGAAACCAGTAGGTAGGAAACTGAAAGAAGGCACCGCTTCACCGAGCAGGAAGTGAATGTCTGGAGCTTGGTGATGTGATAGGGTGTGGAGGCAGATGGCTCGTCTGAAAGGCACTGGGCAGATTCCTCGCCAGCAGGTCTATAGATGGATCCAAAAAGGACTTGTCTGGGGTATGCCCACTGGCATGCCTCATCCCATAGTTGTGGATGCCGGGAGAATCCAAGGGAACGGACCGTGGGGTGCCCAGACTCCTGTCCCTAAACAGCCTCTTTGGAGAAGGTTGGGGCAGAAGAGCAGAAAAGCCAAGCATGGTCCGCATGGGGTGCTGAAGTCTGCTAGGGGACACCCCAAAGGGCAGGACAAACGTGTGCAGATCGGGAACTTGCACAGTCTTCCTTGAACTCTGCCCAAATGTAAGATGTGTCTGGGCACTGCCAGGCTAAACTTTCTCTACTCTGGCTAGGTTTTGCCTCATGTGAGGACTTTTGGTTGCAGGCTGTAGATTGGACCTCTCTGCTTATTAAATGAACGTACTAGGCTGCAGCAGGTTTCACTCGAGGTGTGCAAAGGTGCTTTGAGAGCCCAAACCCTCCAGGGAGTGTGACTTCTCTTCCCAAAGCCAAGAGGGTGTGCAGGGGGCCGCTGGTGGTCCCCACCACCTGGATCTCTACCCTGCACTGGGACCAGGGTTTGCGATGCATCAAAGTGCAGCAGAGGGAGGAGGTCAGGGGAATGGGAGGAGGTTTTCTGGCCCAGGAGGAACGATGCTGTTTACACTGGTTTTGTTGCAAACCAATGATTCGTTGCCAGCTTTAATGGTAGAGCAAAGCATATTTACTCAGCTTGTTTGGACAGATAACAACTGCTGGATAAGAAACTATCAGATGGGAATCAATTAGAGGCTTCAGTTCTTGAGTGAAAGATCATATTTGACATCTGATGCCCTGTGAAACGGAGTAAGGACAATGCTGCTATTTATGTGATTCTCTTCTGGTTCCCTCCCGACTTCCCCGTCATTGCCTTTGCTCTAATATTAGAGCTTTGACCCTCTGTGTTGCTCCCAAAGCAAGTGCTGACACCAGCCCTTTCCCGTGCTTCCTGTGAAGAGATCTTTGTGTTTGCAACTGGGCTGTGTGTGGGGGTGGGACAGTGGTGCCGGTGATGATTACATCCCTCTTCTCTCTCCAGGGATGACGCAGCGATTGCAGAAGGCTGACTTTCTGTCAGGGAGAGCCCAGTGCAGGTTCTAGTACATGCCCTGCAAGTGGCTGCAGACAGGGTTTGTGTGGCAGCTGGAGCCGGGGCCACCACGCGGCAGGGTCAGAGGGTAGTGCCTGGGGGCTGGCTGCTGTCTGGGCTCTGGGTTCACTCCTCTCACTTGATTCCTTGGTGTGTTGAACGGTGGCATGGCTTCACCTGCTTCTGCTGGGAGCCATCTTGACACAAGAGCAGATGAAGTCGTCGTCCCGTGTGATGATGGCCCCCAGCAGCATGTGCATGGTGTGAGGTGGAGGGAGAGGGTGCAGAAGAGCAAAAGGGGTCATGGCTGTCACAAGCAAAAAGCCCTTCCTGTCCTGGAGATCCTGCAAGCCTCCTGTGTTAGGGGAGAGTCACTGTGAGTCCATATCACCATGATGTCTCCTTGCCTACGACTCTGCCAACGCTGCCCAAGTTGCCAGTGAATGAGTCAGCAGACAGTGACTCAGTAAGGTCACCGGACAGTATTTACCCTCCAGGCTGAGAGATTCCTGGCTGCATTTACGATAAAACTTGCATAAAAGCCTCTTCACTAAGCAGTGATGGTGACACTTACTCCCTTGCCTGGGGCCTCTGGGCTTGGGTACTGGCAGGCTGCCCCTGCCAAGGAGCCCGTGTTCAGCAGCATCCCAGGGACTGTAGCTCTTGGAAAGAAAAGCATGTGTGAACCTGCTGTCTGTCCTGGAGAAACGCCCCATCTTCAACTACGAGCATCCATGCAGAAACATGACGCTGTGGAGGAAAGGTCTGCAGTGAGCTTGCCCCCCCCTTTTTTTTTTTTTCTTCCTCTCTTTCCCTCCCTTGGTGCCACACTAACTGCATTAAAGAGCATTTCCCTGGAACGCACCCAGTCCTGAACACGAATGCTCTTGTCATGAGTAAAGGTAAAGCTTTTCAGAGAGGTAAAATAATTTATTTGCTTTTCTTGCCTCGGGACTTAATTTTGAGGCTGGTTTGAGCCTCATAGAACACGCATTTGATCTCATCTTGGATTCTTTATCTCCTTTTCCTCCCTTTAATGATGATGCAAAAGAGATTGTCAGCTTCTTTTGACTGTTGGCTTTCTAGGTATGCTTCAGTGGAGGTGCGAAATCCAGTAGGAACTTCTTAGATAGGTGGGTTGTTCTGTAATGTATATGGAGCTGTGGTGGTGTGCCTTGTACTACATCCCTAAGAAATAGCTTTTCTCTTTGAAGGGTCTTTGGTCTACAAGCTGAAACCTTCTCTTCTAGCAAGGGTGTGCTGTTAGGTTTGGCAGAACTGGGGAGGTCAAAGCCAGCCCTGCCCTCTCCATGCCTGGCTTGCTGGTCTCTTCCTCTACCCCCTGAGCGGTCTCTGCTCCTGGAGCTGTCTGCCCTGCTGCTGGCACATCGTCGGGCAGTGTGTCCTCCCTGTGGAGCTGGGCATCAGCCTCGGTGCCCAGCAAGAGTGCTTGTGCAGCTCGGCGCTGCAACGTGTTGATGTGGACTTCAAAGGGCAGAGGAGCAGGTGAACGTGCTTCAGAAAAGATCCTGTGCTGGCAGAAATGAGCTGTTGGTGGCAAAGAACTGCTGGAAGTACTAGGGCTCAAAACCAGCAAAGTTGTCCTGCTTCTCAGTGGTCCAGTCCCTCCACAATATGGCTGGAGCTGGGGAGCCTTACTGGGCAGGGCACTTGGAAGAGGGAGCGTGACCCTGCTTGGCTGGGCAGATCGTGTCACCCCTCTGAGCCCTGCTTCCCCCAGGACGGGAGGCCTGTCCTGTCCTGTGTGTGCAGAGGGGGGCTGGGGATGAGCTGGGTCTGCTGGGTTGTGCTGCTTGTGGGTCAGCCAGCATAAAAGTGCTAGTACCACTTTTGCCGCCTTCCCTGAATTTTGAAGCAGGTTGTCCCTGTACAGAAATGTAGATAGTTGGCCAGGCAGTAATTACCCATCCTGGGTGCTATGACACCTGCACATAGCCTAACGTGTCAGGCAGCAGGGGTAAGGGCTGGGTGGGTTTTCCAGGGAACGCCGATTGTGTCCTGGCAAGTGATGGGTGGGTGTGCAGTGCCTTTGGGCGCGGTGGTTTGCGAGGCAGCCCCTCTGCTCCCCTTCACAGTCCGCCAGTGCTCTTGGAGGGGACGTCTGCCGCGGGGTGATGGATGTCCCATGGGAGCGCTGGGGGTTCTCGCTCTCGGCTCATCCTGGGGAGCTGGGTGAGGAGCACAGGGATGAGAGGGCAGCTAAGGGGCAACACGGCCTTGTTGAGTGTCCTGCTCCAGCCATGTGTGTGCACCCCAAAGCGGAGCAGCGCCTGCCTGTGCCTGGGGGGTTTGGAGGTTGTCCCTTTGCAGGGCGAAGGCACCAGCATCAGTGCCGGAGGCTGCTGAAGGACGTGAGGCTGGTGGCACTGCCAGCACCCGGCCCTTTCCCGGGATGCTCCCCCCGCCTGCCCATGGCTTCTGGCAGCTGCTGGGAGCCCCAGTGCTGCTGAGAGCTTTGGCAAGTTTACACTGTTGATTTTGCCTCTCGTGCCAACATCAGGAAGCACGCTAAAATAAATTAAGACGACGATTGGAGGAAAGCCAAAGCCTTTCCAGGCTCCTGCCGGAGTCACTCCCACCAGAGTGCTTAAGGTGTGAAGTGTCCCTCTGTGCCTCCATCGGCTCTGGGCTGTGAGTCAGACCAAGACGGGCGCTGACAAGCGTCCCCTGGATTCCCAAGGGCTGTGCCTTGAGTAAATCAATCCATACACATGTAAAACTGTAATTGCCCAGCTTAACAATGCATGCGGCTTATCCTGGTACAACTGCGAGATAAGGGCATCGTAAAAGTTTATAGCCGTAATAAATGGGTCGTCCTGTAAGGACAGTGTTGTTCTTTCACACCACTGCTGCTCGGTTTTTAACTGGGATGTTAAAAATTGTGGGTTTTCTTTAGCAACAGTTACAGTCGGCTTTAAAGCTCCTGGTTAAGAACATCTCTGCTCCCGCCAGCTCAGCCTGGCCCTGACTGCCAGTGTGTCCTGTCCAGTCTGGCAGCGCTCCCAGCAGCACGGGCACAGCCGGGTCACCTCCCTGTGTTGGTCCCCCCGTGCCACAGCTGCTGTTTGGTTTGGCCCCAGCCCTGCACCCGGTGTCACTTCCCAGGCTTGGGGATTTCTGTGCCGGCACTTGTGTGGGGTCATATGCCACGGAGGAGCAGAGGTGAAAGCTGGCTCTCTGGGCACACAGGCTTTTGGCTTGCCTGGATTTCACCCTCTGCTCAGCCCTGGCAGGGTCCCGGGGCTCTCCCTGCTGCAGAGGAGGATGCTTGGTGCTTGTTGGTCAAACAGCCTGCTGTCTCTCTTGCCCACAAATTTTATTGGGATGGCTTGGCTTTTTGGCTTATAGGTGAACTACTGAGCAGCAAAGCTATTTTCTCACTCTTTTTGGTGTGTGTAGAGCTGCTTCATGGATTCGATTGTGGGTTTTTTGTGCAGTGTGAAATGATGACAGGTCGCCAGAGCTGATGTGCAGCCTCTGAGAGCTGCTGAAAGAGGTGGGTGTCGGATGGCTGGGGAAAATGAGCCATCCTGCGCTAGACCCAGCTGTTAGGGTAGAAAAATGCTGAAAGAGACTGGGGGGAGGTTGCAGGCTGCTGAGTCCTCCCTCCGTGACACAGCGCAGCGGGGATGGCCATGGAGAGCCCGGCTGCAGCCCTGGGCAGGGAGAGCTGCGGGGGACGGTGCTGCCTGGGCTGGGGAGGGCAGCGGCTCCCTCCCTGTGGAGCCCCCAAAGTCACCGCCTGACACATGACCACACGCATGCACACACACAATGTTGTTTAACGATTATTTTTTTTTTTTCATACTCTGGTCCTCATTAACTTGTATGTCTGTTACCAGTTACAGAGTCCTGCTGGGCTTTTGGGGGTTGAGTTGTGTTTGGAGAGGGGAGAGTCCCCTTCCCCAGCCGTGCTGAACCCTGGGAGCGTTGGGCAGTGCCCAGTTCGCTCCAAAGACTGCGTCCCGTCTCAGGTCACTGCCGGTGCTCTGGAGGGGAAAAAAACCCCAAGCAAGCACATTGTGAGTAACTTGGTAGCCAGGAAGCGAATGGTTTGGGAGTTAATGGCACTTTTATCAGCGTGCGTTTGCAGGCCAGCTTATTGCACAGGGCTGTGTGATTTACTTGTCTAGGCCTGCTTATTGCGCTTCATTACTCTGGGGTGTAATCGGGCCCTGGGGAGGATGTTCGCAGTGACAAGCCCTTTTCCTTTGCCTTTTTTTTTTTTTTTTCTCTGGGACCTGCTGTAGTGGAGCTGGGGCTCTGTCAAGCCCATTATCTTTTAATGCGCTCGCCCCCGGGCAAGTTGGAGGGCAGGGGCCCGCGCAGCCCAGTGTGCAGCAGAGCACAGAGCTGGGGAGATCTCAGTTGCCAAAGGAGGTGGCAGCTGTGGCTCCACTTCTGTCACCTCCTGTCCCTCCAAGCTGCCCGCCGCCTTTGGGCTGGATAACTCCTGTCCCCCAGGAGCCTGGCTGCTCCTTGCGAGGTGTCCCAAAGCGTCCTTAGTAGCCTGATGAAATGTCCCATGGTGCTTTCCGTGGGAAGTGGGTTAGAGCACTCAAATGGGGAAAACAAATGTCTCTCTTCCTTTTTTTTTTTTAATTTTAAAAAAGTCTGGTTTTTTGGAGCTGGCAGATTAGAGAAACACTGTTAACGAGGGTGTGGGGGAAGAGCTTTGCGCTGGGTACTGAGTCTGGTCCCTGCAAGGTTTTGCTTAGATAAGCAACTTTATAAAATCAGGGCGGACACCTGAAGTTTTGGGCTCTCAATGCTGGATTTACTCCTAGTGCAGGTCAAAAAAAAGATAATTGTGTTTGTCTCTCATTACCCTGCAGTTTTGTACAGCAGCTCCATAGTAAAGGAAGAGCCTGAACAAACAACTGGCAAAGCAGTGAGACGCTAAGATTATGGCAGCTGCCTGGTGAGGAAGTTTGTGCTTGCTTTTAATCACTGATGTTGGCTGTGTGGGGCTGTTTGGGGCTCAGGCCTGGCCTCCTCAGCCAGCTAATGCTGCCTGCCACTGGGCTTGTTAGGAACCAGGATTTGGAAGCATAAAAAGTGAGAGATATACGTATGCATAGTTTAATCTTACTTTTTTAATATGTATTTCATGTGTTTAAAAGGCCACTGCCCTGGCTTTCCTCATGCTTTGGTGCTTCGTTAAGGGGAGTGATGTGGCTTAGATAGATGGAGGTTTCCTGGGCTTTGGACAATGTCCCTCTTCGCTGACCTGCAGCAGAGGGGAAGGGATGTTAGCCCAGCAGAGGTGGGAACCCGGGGCAGGTAATCCTCACCATGGCCACCGTGAGCTGGGTGGAGGGAAGGGGGGACAGCCCTCCTTGCCCGCCGGTCCCTGGGACACCCACAGCTTCTTGGGGACTGCTCTGGTCTCAGGGGAAGCTCCCAGAGGTTTGGGAAGAGGTCCCACAACTTGTTCCTACCAGAGAAATCTCTCTGACACAGCAGAAATAAAAACAAAGAGCTCTTCTTCAGTGTTTACATTTATTTTTAGAAGACAATAAGTGAGCGGACTGAGCTGCAGGCGGAAATGGTGTCTCTGAAGTTCAGGCTCCCCCTCCACTCTCGTCAGGAAGCGCATGCTGCACGTGCGCCCGCCTGGGATGTTTGTAGACAAAGAGTTTCTTGATGCATTTTTTTTTTTTCTCCCCCCTCCAGTTCCCTTGCCCATAGGCACAGAGGATTTGCTCGCTGACATGCTGGAGTCTTGCGCGGAGCCGGGCTCTGTGTGCTGGGGGAGCGCAGCTGCGCCAGGCTGCTTTTGTTACCAGCCATTTGCCTTGCGTGAGAGTGAGCTTCCCGATTTTTTGGTTTTCTTGGATCAGGGAATTAAATCATCGCTGATGTGGTGCTGATGGTGATGAGAACGGGGGGCTGAGGTGTTTTGCGGATCCATCCATCTGGCCATTCTTCCGCTGCGGGACCAACTCAGACGGAGCTCGCGCTTCCCGGCTCTGCCGCAGCCCATCTCAGTGGCCTGCAAGTCCTCTGGTGCAGAATGAGTATGTAGCCCTGTTTGTTTTGCTCCTTTGCTCTGTGTCCCTTGGGGTGTTGGGGTGTCCCTGGCGAACCACAGGGCTCTGCCATGTGTTGTGGTGATGGGCATTCGTGTGTGGATCATTTGTGCCTGCTCTAGCCAGAAATCACTGCCTGCCACTGAGATGGCCCTTTTCTCCTTTCATCAAAAAGAGATGCCGTAAGAGACCAAACTGAAACCCAAGGCGTGTTCTTCTGGTCATGCCAGCAAATGGGGATGTGGTTGGACCCGGGTTTGTGTCTATTGGGCAGACAGCCCAGCTGGCTCTGTCAGGACCACGTGCTCCATCAGGGAGCCCTGGCACATGTGGCTTCCCAGGTGCCGTGTTTGGGGCTGTGTGAGTTACAGTGCTTGCTTTCCTTGGAGGCTGCAGTTTTCTCCATGTCTGTGGTGTTTCTTCTGTTTCTGTGGCAAAGGAACCTGATTTGAAGTAAACCCCAGGCTGTGGGCAGGTCTCCGGTGCCAGATGCCGTATCAATGGGCAGATGCCTCTTGTGGCAGCTGTGACTGAGCGCACGGGCTGTGTCCTGCCATGGTGCTGGGGACAGGGCTGTTGCCAGGGCCATGGCTAGGAAGTGGACAGAGAGAGTTCACGTTTGTGGACAAAACAGCATGCAAAGGCTCTTTCATAGAGTTCGTGACTGTCATAGCATTGCACGGTCCCCGCTCTTCATGGTGCGGTCCCCCTGCAGAACTCCAGCTGAGGTCTGGAGCCAGCGGTCGAAAGCAGAGGGCTGTCTGCCTTTGCCGGGGGGGAGGTGGACATGGCAGTCAGGAATGAAATGGAAGAAGTGTAGCTATTTTGGGGAGGCGGTGATGCAGCCCAGCCTCCCCACATCTGCCTGAGGTGCAGCTGGCAGTGCAGCTCCCCATCCAAACAGGGTGCCCGGGTTGGCCCACTTCTTCCCTGCCCCGCCTGGGGAGTGACTGTATCTTGCTTTTAATGAGTTTCCTCCCATCCCATCGAGTTGGCAGGGAAGGGAGTAGCTTGTTCCTGAGCGCTTGCCAATCCTAATAGAGGGAGTGTTTTTCATGGACTTTGCAGCAGTCCCAGCTCCTGCTGGGCAACAGCATGGAGGGGAGGCTGGAGAAGAGCGGGGCTGCATCCTCCCTGCTGTGGCAGGGCTGGGGGGCCACAGGGAGCCTTTGCCTGCTGCAGACCCTGGCTGTTGGCACCCCCAAATGCCTTTGCCTCTGAGGGATGTGGGGTTAATTCCTCTTTTTGGACTCTGGCTCGGGATCCCCTGTGCTGGCACAGCAGGTCCTGCGGGGTCTGGTGCTGCCTGCTCCGCTCCTGGGGAGTATAACCCATAGCAGACCAGCAGCTTTCTTAAACCAAAGCAGCCTTTGATCTTTCCCTGGAGAGCAAAGCCCAGCCTAAGGGGGAAAAGCGCTTTAAAGGGTGCATGTGTATCGCTGTCTGGCTGATGTTTTGCCTTTCTGCTGTGGGTATTAAGGGGGACGTTGTGTTGTATGGTCTGTGTCCCTCCCGATGGACAGTGCATCTCTGCTCCATCTCTGAGCTGGGGCTATAACTGGCAGCAGTCCTCATCTGCCAGGTCCCCACCTTGAGCTGGCCTGTGGCTATGGTAAGAGTTTATGGCATTGCTCTTAATCCATGTGAGATGCTCACCTGAAAGTTTCTCCTTATTTTGCTTTCACCCTTGTCTTTCCCAGCTGCCTGCTATTGGAAAGGGTGAGGGGATGTGGCAGTTTGGGCAGCCCCTTCAAGGGCTGCGGGGCCATGCAGTGTGTGGGCCATCAGTGCTGTCCCTGCCCAGGGCCATGGGGCTGCTCCCCTGGCTCTGTTTGCATGGGGGACCGGCTTTCCCCTCGTGCCTGATGTGGTGTGAAGCTTTCCGTCCTTACATGCCATCCATGTGCTTGCACCAGCAAAGGGATGGCTGAGGGGACAGTGGGGAGAGCGTGGCCAGTGTACTGGTGGGGATGGGGAGCCCTGTCCTGTGCCAGCTCCTGCCAGGCTGGCTGCAGAGGTTGGCATGGCTGCTTCTTCCTCCTCCTCTTTGTGCGTCAGAGTGCAAATACCCAAGCAGTGAATGCGTAACTCTTGCTTCCTTCTCATTAAGGTGCTGATTTGGTGGCAAACGCAATAGTTAAGGGCACAAAGCTCTTTCAGTGACTATGAATTAAAAGCAAGAGCAGCCAAACAAAACTAACCCAAGCTCCCAGGAATTCCTGAATGGCCTGTATTTGTTCTTGGCAAAAGGGGATTTTCTTTCCTTTTCTTTGAAGGAACCTTCTGAAGCTGTTTACTTCCGCGCTCTTCTTGGCTGTGACCATTCTATGCAAAGAAGTCAAAATCATTAATGTGAAAATCAGTGTTTGCCAGGCCAATGATCCTCATGCTGCAAATAGTGCACAAGATTTGGCTAAAAATGTAATGACTTGAGACTGTACGAGCTAAACTCTCTTTTGAAAGAAGACAAGTGCGACTGTTTCTGTAAGGGGTCCTGTGTGGGCTGCTGGGTGGGTTTGCATCTCGGGCCGTCGGTGCTAATGCCCTGGTGTATGAAATAAATCACATTCTGGGAAGCAGCTGGTGCAAGACCACGGGACCAAACCTGCAACAAGCATCCTTTTGGTCCTGTGCGTGTCTGGAGTGTTTTACTTTGTCCGATCAAATGATTCCCTGGGTCCTGTGGCAGCACTGGGAAAGTGGAAAAAGTAACCCGGGTTTTGTCGTACTGGAGTCTCACTGCTGTCTGGCTCCTTTCTGCAGTGCCGGTGCCCTGGTAGCATCTTTATGCTACCTTTGGAGCCTTTTCCAAGGTCTGTTCATGCTCAAGCACCCTCCCTGCAGAGGGGAAAAGCCAGGAGTCAGAAGTGCGAGGGCTCATAAATCCCTGGACACATCCTTCTCCAGCTCGTGGAGGAAGAGGAGGGTTATCTGTTGGCCCCAGGGACCGTGGCTGCTCACCGGGCTGTGCCTCGATGAGTTCCTGAGAGCAAACCTATACCTGGAGGTGCTGAAAAAGACGCTCTTAGCAAAATGAGAAGCAGGGTCTCACCACAAGCTCCTTCTGGGTCTGGCCATAATGGGCAGAAGAGCATTTTCTTTCTATTCAGTGAGAATTTTATTTGCATTGTCCTGGCGGTGGAGAAGATGTGTTGCTGCAGTAAAACCTGGCTTTGCATGGACTGGGGAGGAGGGCTGGGAATCTCTCCTTCCAGCCCCTGGGCGCTACAGTTCCTGTCCACAGCCACACAGGGGTTTTGAAGTGCTCAGTGCTCGCGGAAGCCTGATGGGTAGATAATGGTGTCAGCTGCTCGCCCCGTAGCAGTGAGACCCATACGGCTGTGTTACCATGTGTGCAGCAGTAAGAAGAGGTTTGCCCTCAGACGGGCTCTTCTCAGGGTGCCAGTGACAGGATACGGGTAATGGGCATAAACTGAAACACAGGGAATTGCACTTAAACACCAAAATTGCTCTTTGACTGGACTAGGCTGCCCAGAGAGGTTGTGGAATTTCCAGCCTTGGAGAGACTCAAAACTCGAGTAGACACTGTCCTGGGCAGCCTGCTGTAGCTGGCCCTGCTTGAGCAGGGGCTTGGACTGGGTGATCTCCAGAGGTCCCTGTCACCCTCAGCCATACTATGGTCTTCATTCCTGAAACACTAGATGAAGCTGGTTCCTTTGGCTGCCACCGTTTAAGGAACATCTTCAGCTGCATTGGCTCTTCCTCGCCTTTTGCTCCTCATTCATTGCCTGAGGTGGGAAGGAGATGGAACGGAGCTCAGCAGCCCAGGTCCTGTGTGTCTGCTGGTGCGTGGGGCAGAGGAGGCGACGTGATGGGAAACCTTCCTCTTTGTGCTGAGCTGGTGGCTGGACAAAGCGCTGTCTGGAGGAGCCTGGCAAGGGAAGGGACTATCACAGGGTTCCCAGTTCCCTTCAGCGTTGGCTCTTGCCTACAACAAGCCTCCCTCCCTGGCTGTAAGAGCAGCTGGGAGAGAAGTGATGAACAATCTTATCTTTGGTCCTGGTCAGGATGCCCTTAATGGCACTGGGAGTTACACATGTAGTCCCATTTGCTGCACTGTTTTGGCCTACATTTTCTCTTTTAGATTCTCTTTGCAATCTGCTTGACTCAAGGATGCAGAAGTTTTCTTCCAGACTTTCTTCTTTGTCAAAAAGTACAGCTTCCCCTGTACCTCGTGAGCCTAAGGATGCCCCAGCTTTGCTTTAGCTTTGCAGGCAAACCGGGAAGAGCATCCCTTGGCTGAAAGGTGTTTAGAAAGCGAGGGGGAAAAACAGTTCTGTAATTAAGTGCCTAACCCTCCTGCATTCTGGATGTTAATCATAGTGCTGCTGTGTTGGGAGGATGACCAGGAGGGGCATGTGCAGGTCCTTTTAAGGTAAATCAAAGAGCTGCTCTGCAGGCTTGATTTTCTAATACCTAATTTGTCCAAGTGATCCTTAACGTTGGGTAATGAGCTGGAAGATTTGTCCAGTGCTTAAGGGCAAACCCCATTAGCTGTGTCACAAATAAAATTTCCCTGGCATCTTTCTCCGTGTCAGACACAGTGATTACAGCCTTAACTGCTTGGCCAGGGTTGCAGTCTCCAATTTACAAGCAGAAAAATATTTCTAGCTGAAACTGGGGTTTCCAGGCTTCCACCTGACAATTGTCCTGGATTTTGCAGGATTTTCTGAGGGTAAATACTTTTGGGCCAGATGCTTTCTGCTGCTTTAGCAGCCACAGCTGGAACAGTAGCAAGGGAAAGCAGTTCCCTTGGCCATATGTATTAATACAGATTCAGAGGCGCAGTCCTGGCTTGGTGAGAGCAGGTTTCCTGATTAGCAGGTGTGACTGAGGATGCGGTTCAGATATTTCTTTTGCATCAGTGTCCAGCTCTAGTGAAGCAAAATAATGATTTGCAAATAACGTTCTTTGTTGTGTGTTTTCCCCTAACAAATTTGCCTTGAATACGAATGCTGAAGCAGACAGCAGTTACGCAGTGGAGACTGAATCCAGGCAGATACCTGTCTGAATTTCAGCGATGCTGAAGACTGGCAGCCACATTTTTCTGTCTATCACAGGGCAAATCTGCAACAGGCAGCTTAGTGATATGCACATTAGGGTTTGGAGGCTAAAAGCAAAGGCACTCTGAGCTGAAACAGATGAAAATGGAGCACTGTTGTGATACGGCAGAAAAAGCCCAGAGATGCCTCTTTTTAGTGGGGGAGTCTTTCCTCTATTATCCCTAGTAGAGGAGGACTTTCTGCTAAAGCTTTCTTTCCTGATAGCTTTTTGCACTTCCCTGTCCTCCCTGGATTTTCCCCCCCGTAGGGTGACTGATCCACACAGTTCCCCACTCCTGGTGGAGGGTTTCTTTTTCCCCAGTAATTCATACTTCTGCCTTAGCTTCTGAATGGGGCATCTCATCTCTCTTACCATACCAGGTTGCAGGCTAGTGAGAATACATCCACATAATAATAAATGAATGTCAGCATGGCAGCAAGTAAATGCACTGGGTGTTCTTGCCAAGCCATGCATATTTACTGAGGTCAGGAGGAAACACTAATATATTTTGGCTGCTAGTGCCAAATAGAGGGGAGGAAGGATATATGAAAGTAAAAGCCCATAGTTCTTGCTCGCACATCTCCTTTTTACTGCCAAATAAGAAATTAATGTAATCCATTAGCTAATGTAATCCATTATCAATCCAGTGACTGATAATCATCTAGAAAGACAACAGCACATCCCAGTTTAATGTCAGAGGTACCAAGCAAACAAAGGAAGGTTTGCATCCTCACCGTGAGTGTGCTCTTACACCAGCAGCCCAGGCTCATGGCTGCTGAGATCCCTTAAACCGAGCTCATTGCTCAGGCCCGAGGGATGGGATGAGCCCACTGGATGGTATTGTGCTGGACCGCATGTCTCTGTGTGGCTCTTGGCCCCGTTTGGGTGGGAAGCGCATCTCCTCTGGGCACATGGCGCTCTGCAGGGCTCAGGGCTGCGATCACCTCTGCGTTACGTGCTGGCGATGCACTGGGCTCCGTCCGGTCCGTCTCACTAACAGGCAGGGTCTCCATCTCTCTCTCCCTTCCAGTGGCGCAGGGTGGCTAGAGATGGTGGAGCCTGGAGGTCTGCATCGCGGTGCACAATCTCTCAGCCGCTGGGAGCCCGGAAGGAGCTGCTGTGGACGCTGAGGCGAGGGGCGGGATGGACCTTGTCAAAGGGTGAGTCGGCGCTGTGCCATGCTCCCTGTCTTTCGCTCGCTGATGGTTGGTAACGGAAGAGGCGTGCTGGTGTTTGGGGAAGCTGAGCCGATGCCTGGCCCTCCATTTGGCGTGCATGGCGCCTTTGTTCGGTTTTCATATTGCAAACCAAACCTCTGCCTGCGGGGAGAGGCATGAGTGAGCAGTAAATGCCATGACTGAGGGCTGCAGCCTTCCCCCGTGTTTCACTGTTGTGATACAGCCTGACAAACACCTACTGGTACCACAGCTGGGCGTAGCACTCACCTGTACTGGTGGGAGCTGTGGGGACTGCTGGGCAAGCGTTTTATTTTTTAATTGGAGTAATGCAACATGAACTAGCTGTGACTAAGGAGGGTGTGAATGATAGGGTCTGTATCAGTAGTGAAAACCTGTATGTACTGTCAAACCTGATGGTTTTGCTGCAGCAGTGGTAAAATACGTATATTTAATCTCAGTCCATTATGTCAGCTTCCCAGAGTGAGTGCTGTGTAAAGAAAAAAATTTCTTTCTGATTCCCTTTATATCTGGTCTTGTTTTTCCCATTAAGTTGCAGGAAGGATTTGTCTCTTCAGGGAGGTTCCCCTGGGAAGCGTGTACAGGGCTGGGCTGTCCTGGCTGCGCAGAAGCCAAGCAGCCACCGCTAAATGCTTCCCGCCTTTAGGATCTGTGCTGAGATGACTTGAGAGGGATTGCACGGGCGCAGGGGTAAACACAGTGCACGTGCTGGTCTGTGCCATGGGCACGAGTGAGGGTAGGTGGGCGCTGCAGGCAGGAGGGCTGCTCTCGTCCTGGAGCTGGAGGAAATGGGAGAAAACCTGTTGTCCTTGGGGGTTTGTTTTTTTGCATACGGAAATCATTGCTGGTACGGATGTGAAGTTCAAGCGCTGGGAAGGGACAGGATGGGCCAGGTCCAGGGGCAGAAGTGCAGATCCCACTTGACTTACCCCTGGGGAGGCACACTTTTGAGGCCCCAGCTTGGGGGCAAAATAAAAACATGGGTAATAAATAGATTTAATCTGGGTTGGATCCAGCCCCTCTTGGCTCAATCTTCTGGTTGCTATGAGTGTGTGTTCGTGCACCAGCGCTGTGGGCTGAAGGTCCTTACACAAGGAAGGGTGGGACCCCCAGCTGGTCTCATGTGTGGGGCAGGCAAGAGAAAAGGGAGTGTTGGAGGCTTCTGCTGCCATCTGCATGTGGCTTAGAAACCTCTGAGTGAAAAGCAGCCAAAGCACAGGCTCCAGTCGTTGAGCTATCTAGTCTCTTCCCCAAAGCTAACTTTGCCTTTGCAGATACAAAGGCCGGTTTGTCTCCCCCGCCTTGGCAGGGCTCGCCATTGCCTAACGTTGGCTCACAGAGCCGCAGATGGTCTGGGGCGAGCAGCCTCTCAATGCCGGGATTGTGTGTGGCCACCCCCACCTCTCTTGGGGGGGACAGGCAGGGTGTGCTTGCTCTGCCCCCCACTGCCTTGCTGCTACCTCGGGGTGCTCCGGGCCCCCAGCACCCCCAGGAGCCAGGGAGTGCCCTTGTGGCACAGAGCTGTTGTGCTGAGTCCAGTCCTGCTGCCTGACTGTCCCCAGTGGTCCCCTTGCTCCCGCAGGGACCTGTCTCCTGGGTGTCCACCTTCTCAGAGAGGGAAGGAGGATTCATCCAAAGGGCACGTGCTCCTGGTTGGATGGAGATGTGCCAACCTCAGCCTTTGGCGTGGGCACTTCTGCCACGTGGGTGCGAGAAGGGGGTGCTGGATATTCCCACTTCAGTGGTCTTGCCATGGGACAGAGGGATGGAGCCCCTTGGGGATTGCGTAGCCCACCAGGTAGAGGGACTGATCCTCTGCGCCCCTGCTCCCTAACTCCCTGCCCTCCTCTGGGCTCCGTTTGTCCATGTCTGTCTTAAAGTGCAGAAGGAGAAGTTGGAAAAACAACCTGTGAGTAGTAAAGGGACGAGCTGGAGCTGGGATGGGAGCTTGGTGGTGGATGCAGTAACTGCACACGGTCCATTCTCCTAATGCAAGTGTGGACGACAGGGTGCCCAGCGGGTTAAACTGAAGGAAGAAATAAGGTGGTGTGATGTTAGGGGGAGCTTCTGAGCAGGCTGTTTCTGGAGGATGTGGTCTTTTTTACTGGTGCAAGAAGAGGTCAGACAAAGCAGTGGTGGGAGGTGGGAGCAGCACGGGCTGATTCCCTTGCCTGGTTTCTGCCACTCTCCTTCCTTGGGTCTGCTTGTGACCACCTTGGGGCTGGACCTGTTGCCCAGAGGTTGTAGTAATGGTGGTCAGGGTTGTTTCAACATGTGTGAGAAAGGGGAGAATAGGTTTCTATGGGGTCTTGGCAGGAGTCTGATCCTTCTGTGTTTCCTTCCTTCCTTCACATCCCTGCTGCGTGGGGACAGCAGGGGGTGTCGGGCAGCCATCACTAGAGTCCTCTGCCCCCTCTTCCATGCTCCCACACTGGAATTTCTTCCTGAGCTCTTTCACCCACAGATGAAAAACTGCAAGCGCTGACCCTGTCTCTGATCCCCGGTGCAACACCCCCGCTTCCCAGATGGGGGTGGGAGAGGAGGGGGCAGCACAGTGGGGAACAGGCAGGAGACCGGGGCTGGGTCCCCGCCGTGCGTGGGGTGGGCTCCTGCCGGGCCGAGGGGCCCGAGAGGGGA
>VYZM01002864.1:171524-224543 GCA_013398915.1 Dromas ardeola
CCCCTGCCCCCCCCCCCCGTTTTTGCTGAGTTGGCTTTTAAGTTGCTTTCTGCTGCCTGCCCTTGCTTGCCCTGATCTTTTCTTCCTTCCTCTCTCCTGCTTTCTATCCTTGCAGCCTTCTCTGCAAGGTGGGAGTAATTTGGGAGGAAAGCATTGTTCATTTTTCATGCTCAACCACCAGTGCAGCTGTTGACTGTGCTGGAAATGGCCTTTGATATACATTTACAGAGACAGTGACCTGTAAAAGAGTAAATCAAAGACTTGAAGCTATTGCCTGGGGTGTACCTTAATATGGTATAATCTCCCCTTCTGTTCCTCTGCAAATAGTAGGCAGATAAAGACACATCTGCAAATCAGGCAGAGTTCAGCCACGGGATGCAGCTCACCTGAAAGAGGGGGTGGAGGGTGGCTGGGACATTCTCAGGCCTGGGAGAAGGTGTATTAAGCCTGGTCTTGCAGAGCTTAGCTCATGGAGCTGGAGTTCTTCACAAAGCCTGTCTGTTGATGAAGAGGATGGTTTGCATCTTTGTTTTATTTATTTTAAACTTTTTTATTTTCATGTTATCTACCTTTATTTGCATCTTGGTGCTTTGAAAAGGTCTTAGCTCTCAGCACCTTTTTGTGCTTGTCTGGCTGGGCTCTTGGGATGCCAGAATAAAGTCCAAGGCCAGAAGAGCCCTATCCCTTATCCTGTTCCAGGGCTGAACTTGCTGCCCGCTTCTTGAGGTGATTCAGAGAGATTTGGGCCATGACGAAATCTCCCAGGCAGTGGTACCTGATGCAGCAGATCAGCCCCACTGGTGCCGCTTGGTGCAGACACCCACGCTCCAGTCCTCTGGGCTGATGAAGTGACTGTAATGTGAAAGCTGTTCAAATTGCCAGAGCTGCCCTATTACCGGTTAATCTTATTCCTGAGCCCTGTGGGGCTTCTCGTGCTGTTACAAGTGCATTCATCCATGAGGCTTTCACAGGTCTGGCTGCTCTGATCGCAGCTCACATTTCCATGTATCTTGGCCAATATTGGGCTGGCCAGCAGACGTGTGCAGTGAAAATGTGGCCTATTTGATGTCCTCTGGTATTTCCCACCTTCACTGCTTGTTTTAAATTTTTCCTGCTCCATGCGCTAGATGCAGAGTGACCTTTTAAAGCTGTTTTCCTGGATGTGTGTAAGGATGTTACCTGATTTTTATTTTTTTCTTCCCCAAAGCATTGTGGAGTGCCTGCTCTGCATCCCTGGGTGTGGCAGGAGAGATCCCCAGCCATTGGCAGTGTGTTGGGGAGGATGTGGGTCACGCTGGCTCGGTGACTGTCCCTCCTGCAGGGTGAAAGGATCCTTCCCCGGTGCATCATTCATGCGTTAACGTGCTGGTGTGAGGACCAGGAGGATGGCCCTGCTCAGTGGCGTTCCTGCCTGGTCACCCCATGGCTGTGTGCAGCATCGCCAAAACTGGACCAGTCAGGCAGGGAGATCCTTCACAGCAGTGGTTGGTGGGACACCCTGCTGCAAGCACCGAGCGAAAAACAACCCTTGACCTCTCCAGCCCTATTCCACTCTGTTTGTGGCCAAATCTCTTGGTGGAGCCAGTGAGGAGGCCCAGGTCATGGCTTGCAGCATACCGCTGCAGTGCCTGGTCCTGCCATGGCCCCCATAGCAGAGAGGAGCACGTGTTTCACTGGAGATGGAGGGAAAACTTGGCTTTGTTTGGAAAGTGAGTGGCTGGAAAGATGCAACTGAGTTGGAAACATCACCCAGGTTGGGCAGAACCTGGGGATATTAGAGTGAAAAAGTACCAGGTTGTTTCTTGCAGCCTGAATACTGCGGAGCAACATGGGGTGGCCTGTGGCCATCGTGGGTGGTGGTTGCCCACGCTGTGTGGCCCTGCTCTGTCCGTGCTCTGCAGCAGCTCATGCAAAGAAACCCCAGGGGTTTGCCGAGTATCCCAAAACTACTGCACCGGGTGTCCCATGGGGACCTGACCAGAGGGCAGAGCTGTCGTGGGACCAGTGGAGATGAGCCACAAGAGGCCACGCTGCACTGGGGAAACCCATCAACTTTTGTTTTTAAAGTGTGTCTACCCAGGTTCAGTTTTTGCTTTTTGTGTGTTGGCAAAAGGTTGCTGTGGTCAGACTCCAGAGCTTTAGGAAGACTCTGAAGAGAATGATGAGGGCTCCTGACTTTGTTGGGGTTGTGACTTCTTTTTCCAGAATTTCTTTTGGGGGTTTTGGGAGTGAGGGGTTTACCCTGCATGCCCCAGGCACCAGCTGGCACACTGGTGGGTGGCAGTTCGGGGGTTCACTGAGGCGCTTGCTCCTTCCACTGGAAGTGGAGGCTGAGGTGGGTTTGGGGGTCTGACAGCAGATGTGACCATGGTGTGACAAAAGGGTTGGTTCAGAGGACAGAGAGCTGCTGCCAAGTGAGCTGGGACCAATGCAGAGGCATCCAGATCAGCGGCAGGATTGAGTAAGATGCGGTCTTCCTTTTTTCCTTCTTTTTCTTGTTTTCCCTCTTTTCCTGACAAGGTGTCGTCGCTGGGAAACCTCTCCTGTGCCCCCAAAGCAGGGGCAGCCCGTCACACAGATGGGGAGCAGCCCTTTGTGAGGGGAGCTGCTGGGGCCTGGGATAACTGCAGCAGAGAAATAGCCTGAGACACCTTGAGCCCCTCCTGGGAGGGAAAGCAGCACCTTGAGTTTTGCCTCCAGGCCTGGAGGAGGGGGCTTATCCCAACTTTAATCATTTGGGGATTGCACAACACTGAGCTGCATCACTGAGCTCTGCCTGCCTCTGGCAGCCCGGTGATGATGACGTCCAAGGCAATTCCCTGGGGCCCGTGGCTGGAGGACTGGTCTCTGCCCCAGTTAGTTCATCTGCAGTTCTGCGATGTCTGAGGTCGGGGGACTTGGACCTGAGAAGGAAGCAGGGAGCTTGGGCCTGCTCTTACGCTGTCATGATGCTCCCTGTGACGCCCACCTATTGCTTTTGCAAGCATCGGGCGATGAGAGGCCCTGCAGTCCTGCCCAGGGCGAAGCAGACATGTCGACTGGGGCTCGTCAGTGTTTGGGAGGCTGTGACGCAGCTCGCGGACCTGCCGGAGGTGCAGGCAGAGGCTTCCTGGCCACTGCCAGTTGCTGCCTGGGACGGTGAAGCTGCTCAACCCCGCAGGTAACGTGCTGCTGTGTCCTGCCCCGTGCGCTGAGGAGCACAGCTGAGGTGTGACCGTGCTGGTGGTGTCTGTGCTCATGCAGAGGTGCACATTGTGGCTGAGATAAGGTTCACAGAAAAGTGATGAACAAACCTCTCTGTGGTGTATTTCAAGCTTTTTTGCCCTCTTTTGGATGTGTTAAGGCTTTGGGGGCTGCTTGGCGTTTTACCTTAAGACAACCCGTGTGTGTATACGTTGATGCACAGCAGTAGTACACACGGGAGATGTACTAAGTAGCCTGTTCTGTCAGACACTCTTATGATGCTGGTTTTTAGATATTTGACATGAAGAACTGTTGACCTCAGTGCCTTGTGCTCCACCATCTCCTCTCCCATGGTGGCTGGTAACTGGTGCAGAAGTTTCAATTTCCAAATTGCTTTATCTTTTAAGTGAAAGTTATATTTCCTGCCTGTTGGTTGTTTCCCAGCAGTGGCTGTGCAGAGCGCCTGCTGTGAGTTATTTTTCTTACCACGTTGACATTGTGGGGTTGGAGGTGCCGGGGGACTTTGCTGTTGTGAAGTGTGGCTGCGGTACTGGACATCCTTCCTCCACGCTGCTCTGCTCACTGGCTTACCCCTCTGCTGCCCCCGTGTCAAAGCACAGCTGGACAGACCCCAGGGGGTTGTTTGTAAAAGGTGTCGCTTTACAGCCTCTTGGGGGGGAGGGTGTTGAATTATGGTACAAATCCAGTGGATCCTTGACCTTGGCTGTTTGGCAGAAACACCCTTGGCTAAACCCTGTGGCCAATTAGCCCATAAATATTTAGGTTTTTTTAAATGTGCTTCATTCATTGTCCAGTTGTCCTGGATATGCAGTAGTTATGCTGCCTTTCCTCATGATGTCCAGGCTCCAGCAGGATCCTAGGATGCTTTGCAAGGGGTGGCGTGGTGTCCCCCAACAGCTCCTCAGGGTGCAGCTTCATGTCCTGTATCGTCTGGTGGGTGCTGGGGAAAGGTCTGTGCCCCCACGCCCCCAGACCGAGCCACCTCCCTCCGTTGCCCTCGTGTCAGGTCCAGCAGTTGTGTGGCCATGGGATGAGTCAGCTCACCCCATTACTGAGTACTGAGGGAGTGTGGGTGGACTGGGTTGTTTTTTGGTTCCTACCAGACCAGCTCAGCTGACTCATCCCGGGACTGCGTGGCCCATTTCTGCTGATGGTGTTTTGAGTTTGCTGTTCCAAAGGTTACGATTTCTGTTCCCAGGTGAGTGACTGCCCAGAAGCCTCTCCGGGATTTCTTTCCCCTCTGCCAGTAGCATGGCAGCATCTGTTGATGGCAGCAGCAGCAAGGTGAAGGTAGGAATAGGGCATCAGCTGGGAAGGGCTGATGTGAGCAGAGCATGCAGGATGCTGGGCAGGGTCTCCCCCCCTTTCCTCATTTTTCTCCAGCGGTAGAAACCTTGGTCACACCGTGCAAGGTTGGAGTGTTGGGTTTGGACTGTGTGTTAACAGCATAGACTCATAGAATGTGTTGGGTTGGAAGGGACCTCTAAAGGCCATCTAGTCCAACCCCCCTGCAGTGAGCAGGGACATCTTCAACTAGATCAGGTTGCTCAGAGACGCATCAAGTCTGGCCTTGAATGTCTCCAGGGACGGGGCCCCCACCACCTCTCTGGGCAACCTGGGCCAGTGTCTCACCACCCTCAGTGTAAAGAACTTCTTCCTAATGTCTAATCTAAACCTGCCCTGCTCTAGTTTAAAACCATTGCCCCTCGTCCTATCGCTACATGCCCTTGCAAACAGCCCCTCCCCAGCTTTCCTGTAGGCCCCCTTTAGGGACTGGAAGGCCGCTATAAGGTCTCCCCGGAGCCTCCTCTTCTCCAGGCTGAACAACCCCAACTCTCCCAGGCTGTCCTCACAGCAGAGGGGCTCCAGCCCTCGGATCATAGAATCATAGAATCATAGGGTTGGAAGGGACCTCTGGAGATCATCTAGTCCAAAGCCCCTGCCAGAGCAGGGCCACCCTAGAGCAGGTTACACAGGAACGCGTCCAGGCGGGTTTTGAATGTCTCCAGAGATGGAGACTCAACCACCTCTCTGGGCAGCTTGTTCCAGTGCTCTGCCACCCTCAAAGTAAGGAAGTTCCTCCTCGTGTTGAGATGGAACTTCCTATGCTCAAGTTTGTACCCATTGCCTCTTGTCCTATTGCCGGGCACCATTGAAAAGAGCCTGGCCCCATCCTCCTGACACCCACCCTTTAAGTATTTGTACGCATTAATTAGGTCACCCCTCAGCCGTCTCTTTTCCAGACTAAACAGACCCAATTCCCTCCGCCTTTCCTCATGAGAGAGGTGTTCCAGTCCCCTAATCATCTTCATCATCTTCATGGCCCTCCTCTGGCACCGCTCCAACAGGTCCATGTCCTTCTTGTGCTGAGGGCTCCAGAGCTGGACACAGTACTCCAGGTGGAGTCATAAGCATGAGCATAAGTTGTGTGGAAGAGAGCGCTGGAGACAGTGAGGCTCCTCAGGGCTTGTGCAGACTGACCTGCAGTGCAGCGGCTTGTGCTGCAAGACGGGGGGACTTCCCGGGAGCCCGGTGTGCGGCTGCCCCATGAGGCCACAGCTGATCCCATCAACCTCCAGGAACTGCAGGTATCACTGAGGTCACAGGGCTTGAAGAACTTCTGTCTGTCCCCTAAGCAGCTCTTTAATTAGGGGTCTTTCATGACTAACTATATGGTGAGGTTCTGAGCAGGGAAGGCAATGGCTTGGGGCTGTCTGGCAGTGGAGATCATCTCTGGTGAGGAGTCTCGACACACAACGTCTCATTTTGGTGGCGTTGACCATCTGTGTAATTGTCTGTTCTGCCCGATGGGGGCTTTACATATTTTTGCTTATATTCTGAAGGATACGACATGATCTGGTTTGTCAGTCCTTTTACTTTACGAAAATAAGTTGAAGGATTTGTTTTCCCCTGGGTGTTATTTGGGCTCTGTACTCCGTTTGGCAATCCTAGAGGTTTTAATTTTACAACTAACGTTTCGGAAGTTTTAGAGGTTTGTTTTTACTTTGTTTTAATTAAATTGCTATAACCTGTGGGAAATCTTTTGGCTGAATTTAAACGGAAAGCCTTATGCTGAGTAAATCCAACATCCCCGTCTATCTGATGATTGTGCTGTTCAGAGCTTTGACATGGAAAGTTAAAATTTGACTGCAGGCTTGAAAGTTTGCAATCACTGACTGCAACAGGCACGGCCAGCTCTGTGTCGTAAGAGGATTACGTTAATCTATTGTTTGGGAAAGAAGCTGAGATTTTAATAGACTCTGTTTTGATGCAGAAATGAGATAATTACTGGGTGAGAGGAGAGAAGAAAAAGGTTGGAAATAGCAATGTCCGTCCCTGGTGCGTGTGGGTGTCTGTCGTTGGACCCTTAGGCTGCAGCTGCTGAGGATGACTCTGGGATGTGTCCCTGGCCCTGGGGAGCCCTGTGCTCCCCTGGGGGCTGCAGCGCTTATTTGGGGAATGGGGGGGATGCAAATTCTCATGAGATCTGAGCGCCGTCTCCTCCCGGGCAGCACTGGTGCTGGGGCTGAGCAGCAGGGTGGGTCTGCTGCCTGTTCGCAAAGGTCAGGGCCGGTTTGGATCCTGAAGTCCAGGGAAGGGGAGCTGCTCAGCATCACGCTGCCGTGTCTCTAGGATCAGCGGAAGGACTTCGTACAACTTGGAGGGAAGCTCGAGGGCACGGATGAGTAATTTCCTGGAGGGGTTGTTGCATTTATCCATAATTCATTTCAAAGCAGGCCACGCTGAGTGCTTGATGGGAGCAGGTTGGAGGCTCATCCTGCTCATTCTGGTGAGTGTGAAGGCGATCTCCGTCTCCTGGCAGTTAATTGCGTTTTTGCCAGCTCCCTCTCCATCCTGCGGACGCTCCGTGCTACCTCCTTGCCCCGGTGAGCCCCCGGGAGCGGTCACCCGCAGCCCAGCATCGGTTTGGGTAGTATCCATCAGTCACAGAGATGGTAGGAAGCTGCACGCAGAGTGGCCGGGGTGAAGGAAGCAGCAGGGGCACGGTGAGCAGCCACCGTGGCATGTTCAGGATCAGGAGGAGCGGGGAGGGCACAACGTGGAGTGAACACCGTGCAGCTGGGATGTCTTTGAACCACGGGCTGGCAGCCGGGCAAGACCTTTCCATCCCTTTTCTGCCTCTTCTCGGCTCCCTCTTTCTCTGACCGGACTGCTGCTATTCCTGGCGCCTTTTGGGAAGGGGAAATGGAGGTGTCCATGAGCAGCCTGGGGTGCCTTAGGGGTTGTGTGCTGCTAAGGAAACCCTTGTAACAATAGCCGGAGGTCTGACAGTGGGGAGGGAGACTGTTTGTGGGGAGCCGGGCGTAGGAGGGGGCTGCTGCTCATCGGGGATCCAGATAGACACAAATAGCTGTTTATGAACGCAGGCAGCCGTATTGATTGTAGTCCGGTGACTCTCCCAGCCTGGAGACTGCTCGCTTCGTATTGATTATTATTTTTTTCTAAAGACTGATGAAGTTTGCCGGGCTGTAATTGCGAGAGTTATTCTCCTTTCCCTTTTCTGAAATTCTTGATCATGTTAATGAGTTTTCCAGTTTTTGCTTAGGACTTTGCCAGGGCTGGGTTTTAGAGGAAAAAGAACAACTGGTGAGTGCTGAGCTGGGGCTGTTCCCAGGCTGGTTGAGGATGTGGGGATGGGGATGGCACATGCCCTATTTTTGCCCCACTTGAGGAGAATCTGGGGTTTTGTGTGAAAGAATCAAGTGAGTTTTGGGTGGATTTCCAGCAGTGGTGGGGGGCAGAGCCAAGGTGACCACATATGGGCATGGTACAGCAGAAGCAGCACCTCGCACCCCTGAGATAGCCCTGCCAGCTCCGAACGTCCTCAAGTTATTCTGCCTTTGTTTCTCCTTTTGCTGTGTTTCCTCCCATCATGTCACTCTTGATGTTTTATACTTTCTTCAGTCCTTTTGAACTCAACAAACTATTTTTCAGGAGGGACCAACCTACCAATATTCTCTCTCTTTTTTTCCTCTTAGCAAGTACATAGAAGCCCCTGCGACTCCTTCAGCTGGCTGTGCTGCCATCTGCTTTTTCCTGCAAGCCTGAGCCAGGTTTTTGTGCTGCCATCAAGGAGTGGGCACCAGGGATGTCCCTGCTGTGGGAGGTGATTGTCCCTGTGCATGCTGTGATTTAACTGCACAGTGTTGCATGCGGGGAGAACCTTTTCAGTGGGATGAAATAACTTGGCAATGCCCATCCATCTGGGGGGTTAAAAAGGGAATTGGAGTTGGGGAACATGCACATCCCGTGCTGCTCTGAAAAGGGACAGATGCTGATGACCCTGCTGCAGGCAGGTGACTGGATCAGCACTGGCGTCTCTGTGGTGGGGACTGTGGCCACCTCTGTGCTGCTGAACCGACTGGCTCTTGGTCATGGTTACACCTCCGCTTCCTGCGTGCTTCTCTGGGAAGGCGAGTTTTGAGCCAAACTCACATAAATACTCACAATGCTTGGGCCCCGAGTGCTTCACCCTGCGGGGTGAGGCGTTGGGTGCTGAGGTCTCTGTTTTTGCAGGGCAAAAGTACATCTTAACTCTTTAATGTGGCTAATGCCCTCCCTCCTCTGTGTCCCTGCACAGGAGAGCGGCCCAAATTACAAAAAGAATGTGTCTTTGAAGTCTCTCGCTATGTAATTCAATGCTGTTGCCAAGGATGGGGGTATTTTAACTGTAACTTGGGCAGCACATCTGGAGTTGCTGCTGGAATTAGAAAATTGTGCTAAATGAGTTCTAATGCAGCAATGCGCCAGGCAAATTAGTAAATTGTTGCGACTGGTTTATGCTAGGTATCGGCACTGAAATTTGTATGTAATGCAATATAACTGACAATTAAAGCAAAGTGCCTAGTTAGACTGAAATTATAGTGCCTCTTGTATGCTCTGCTTTTTATTACAGCTGTATTAAAATGCAGCACTTCCGTAGGGCTTCACAGCTCTCCTATGAGCGTTCATTGAGTCCCAGGGCTGGGCTGTTTTGGGGAGTTGGCCTCCAGAAGTCCCAGGCCATGTTTCTCCAGGGCTGTTGGCAACAGCAAGGACCTGCAGTTTGTTGTGCCACCGTGGCCCCACATTGACACATAGCACAGGCATATTTGCTTCACTTATGCTGCAGGGATGGTACAAAACCAAAAAAAAGTCTTATACTTGGAACTAGTCGTCTTGAAAAGTTCTCTGACCCCAAACTGGTTTTAGCAGAGATGTGTGTGTCTCTTCTGTTTGGTGCTCCTCTCTTCCCTCTTTTCCCCGGGGCTCGATGGTGTTGCAGTGGGTGCACACCGAGATCGACTGTGGGGATGCTCCCAGAGGCTGAGCTCCGGGGAAGCTGAGGAGGGACAGCGTGCCCTGGCCGGGGTCCCTGCAGGCAGGGGAGGGGTGGGCTCTGTGGGGAGACAGACCTGCAGCCTGTCCTGCTGCACCCCGCTATTTAGTTGTGGTAGGTTTGAGGCTTCACCAGCACCCAAGAAGCCCAGTACAGCTGGCGTGTAGCGCGGGGAAGGGAGCAGAGTGCCACACATCTGGGCGCTGGCCACCTGCGCTGTCACAACGCACTTTTGTCAAATGCTGCCAGTGCCCGGGGAGGGACCGCAGCACGTAGGTGTGTTTGGTGCTGCTGCTGCTGTGGCTGCTTCCAGGAGTGGGGCTGTGCTCAGCACCACACAGCTTCACTGAAATGCCTGTAGCGATGCTTGGCAAGCGTCCCGGGAGGCGACTCCAGGCTGATGTTTGTTTTCCAGTAAGTACAGCAGCTCTGTTGCTGCATCTTTGAGTGTCCCCCTTGACCTGATGGCTGGAGGTGCGGGGTGCTGCGGCGGGGTTGGGAGCAGAGGAGGGATCTGAGCTGGGGGAGCATCTCTGCAGGGGGTGGAGGAAGCAGCTAGAGTGGTGGGAATGTCCTGCCTGTGCCCAGCTTGTACACATGTGCCTAAAGCGGCTGCTTGGGCTGCATCTAAGGCAGCGGTGGCCTGATGCCCCTGGTTCCTGCTGCATCTTTCTTAGATGGAACCTTTTGGGTAGGGAGTGCCCTGCACAATGGTGTGCTGGTAGTGGTCTTAAGTGACTGTTCCTGTGCCTTTGCCCCTTGAAAGAGCGGTCACTGATGAGGTTTTATATTCTCATTTTGTATGATCTCTGTATGATGCACCAAGTTGCACTGATGCTGTCTTCTGGTCCAGCTACAAAGAGGATGCTTACAGAATTATTTTAAGCTCCTAAAGATCTAAATGACTTGGGACGTTGGAGGTCTTATATATCTTTGCAATGTAATGTTTTAACAGGGGTGTGTGTGCGTGTTTTTTTTTTGGCCTTTTGGGACATTTAAAAGTTTCTAGTAGTCTCTTGTGCATCTATTTCTTAAATCAGTTCGTATTTGCATTTAACACGTTTCTTTGTGTGCACATGGTGATAATTGGTTTTGTTCATCCTGTGAAATACTGTATTCCAATTTTATTTTTATAACTATCCTGCAACATTTGATGGCACTTTGGTACAACTGGTTGTGAAAAATGGGGGTTCAGTCATTGTGGGTGTATGTAAAAACAGGGTGGAAGAATTTTATTTCCTAAACCCTAAGAGTTAGTGGTCAGAAGTTACCTTGCCCTCCAGAAAAATGGCGATTATCAAAATTCCTCATTATTGGCTTTATTCATTCATGTGAAGCTTGATGGGGAGCTGATGTCTGACATCAGTGGCCAGTTGTCAGCAGTTTAGGAAATTCCTACCCAAAAAGCCTTTGAAGTCCCCATGGTGCTTTCAGCTGACTTCTCAGGTAACTTGGAGAAGCTGGTTCCTGCCCAGCTGGCACTAAAAGAAGGCTCATGAGAAATCCTCTCCAACCTGACCCAAAGGCCTAGCTCTTCCCTGGGGATTAGGAAGCTGCCCCTCACTCAATTTTTGGGGTCTTAGCAGATGTTTTTCCTTCTGGGGCAGAGAAACTCTGACCACAGCAGATGGGAACTGGGGTACCAGGACCCACACAGTCCTTTTTGTTTTTTCCTGAGCAGTGGCTCTGGGAACGCTCACCCTTTGGCCACGGGAGATCTTAGGATGACCAAGCAGAAGTGCCTCCTGCTCCAGGCTCCATCCCTGATCAGCTGCGCAGGCTTTGGCTCCTCCTTTGGCCAGGCTTGCTGCTTTTCTAGACTGTTCTAGACTGCTTTAATTTGAAACCTGCTGTCTGGGACTCCACTTATGCATCCTGCTGGACTCCATCCTCCGCATTGCTGGAGGATGTCAAAAGAGGCAGCAGTTGCTGCTCTCCAGGTATCAGCCAGCCTGGGAAAGGGCTGCCGGGAAAGGAAGCCTTACAACAGCCAAGGAATTGCCAATTTTGGAGAAATGGCGTGGCTACTCCCAGTATGACTTAACTCTCTTACCTGCTTCCCCCAGACACTGGGAGGTGTGGTACTTGTGAGCATCACCTGTGCTGTCCTGGGGGGAGGGATGAGCTGCTAAAAGCAATGCTGATGGAGGAGCAGCAATGGGCTCTTCATCAGCTGATGCAGATGATGATGATGATGAGCTGCTTGGGGCTGCAGCTCCCCGAGGAGCCAGGGACTGGGAGAGCAGGTGTGTTTAACTTCTGTTGAGTGGTCTTGGTGTGGAGGAGTGAGACTTAAGCCCTGGAGAAACAGGGCTGGAGTCCTCTGGCACTGTAGGAGTGGACGGAGAAGCTGTCAGCTCTGAAGAATGCCCTTTTCCTCCTTCCCTGCTTCTGCCTAGCCGTGCTTGAGAAGTGTAACCGGAATAAAAGCTGCCCGGGGAAGACAGAAAGATGCAACAAGATATGTTTTGCTCGCTCAGGAGCACTGACTGGGGGCTGCGAGGAGTCTCCCGGGGACGGTGCAAGAGCCACCATCCAGTGCCATCCGGCTTGTCTGGCCATGCTGGCTGGGCAGGGGACCTGGCAGAGGTGCTTTCCTCTGCGCTTGGGCAGCCCTAGGACTCGTGGTGTTTGAGGTTGCTGTGAGGGAACTGTTAGGACTTCTGCCTGAAAAAGTGTCGCGGTTGTTTGCAAGCTGGGACTGGTGCCAGTTCCCATGTCTGCGCTGGCTTCAGTGTGTTTAGGGAGTTTTGAAATGGGAAATGCTGGTCTCCATGGCCCAAACAAGCATACAGGAATGTGTGAGATGGATCCAGACAACCATGTGTTTGCATTTATGGCTTGAGGTTTTTTTTTCTCCAAAAATACCTGCCGACAAAAGTGTGAGATGCTTGTACAAACGTCTCGGTGATGGTTGTGCGGGGCTGGCCATGCATGTGGCATTGCTCTGTTACCTAACGCTGAAAGCCCCAGCGCCGTATGGGTTTTGATTTCTGCTTTAACAGTCTCCTCCGCAGCTCCTTTTAAAAAATCATATTGTCTCCTGCAAATTAAACTACTGTTTCACTTATAAAGTGTTTCATTCTACTGTTAAGTGAAAGTGGGAAGCTGACTTTCGCATCACTGAATACACGACTGCAAACCCCAGCACAGCAGATCGTTAATGTGAAATTAGAGATATTTCAGCAATATCTCAGCGGATTGCCTCTGCCACTTCATAAAAGGTGCGGAGCTCCTCTGGGAGACAGACTGGTGTGACAGCCCTGTCTTGGAGGGCCGACCTTGTCATTCCTTTGCAGGGAAGGGCCCGAGGGCTGTTCCCTTGCCTCAGAGGAAAGGAGACAACCTTTCCCTTGCTCCAAGTCACCACAGGAAAACCAGAGACTAAAAAGGCAGAGGAGAGATGTGGGAGCTTGTGCTGCGTCTGCCCCAGTACTGGTTGTGCTTCCAGCCAGACAGATCCACAGGGAGCCTGGTCCAGGGGTCTGGGATGCAATGGGGGGCTGTGCGGCAGCAAACCCCCCTGGAGTATCACTTTTTGCTCACAGATGGAGGTATTTATGGAGTTGTCTGAGCTTTCAGGCGTTGGTACCTTGAATCCCACCGCCCCCAACTACCCAGACTTGGGGTTTCACGAAGGCAGAGATTCCTCCTCCTTGTTTTCCAAGTGCCGGCACTGTTGGGCTCACAAAGTGAGCTTCGCAGCTGTGCAGGAGGCCTGACTCTCCTGCGAGAGCTGTGGCTCTACCTACCCATCCAGAAAGGAATTGCAGAAACGTGGGGTGTCCCCCAGGCAGCCGGCGTACTGGGAAAGACTGGCTTGCTCCTTGGAGGTGTGTGTGTTTGTCAGTCAGTCACTGTCATCCTTGCAAATTGCCCTTTTGTCCCCAAACAATTCTGCTTTGCAAATGCCAAAGAAGGATCCCTGGGGCAGCACTGCTGCTCTGCCCTCCCATCAGGTGGTGCGGAGGAAGAGGAGAGGGATTCAAATTAACCCCGCTCATCCTCTCCACCCCTCCTGCTGCCCAGCCCAGCCCCTCTCCTGTTGCCTTTGCATAGCTCAGGAGCAGATAACATCGTCTCTGCCAGGCAACCCCTGCTACCCTCCTCCCAAGGCATGTGTGTGCCTTAAGCCCGCTGCCTCCGAAGGAGCCAACGTTATGCCCTTCCTTTATGGCAGGGAAACAAGAGTTGTCCCCTTCTGTCTCCCACTTGTCTGGTCCCCCTCTCTGCTGCTTTTCCGCTGCCTCCCGCCAGCCCCCTCCGCTCTCTCCGACCTCCTTTGACGTGTTGCATTTCACAGCGGCTGGTAACAGGGAGCCGATGGGAGATAAGAGGGGTGACAGTGTCACCGGCTCACGCTGTGCCGGAGAGAGCCAGCAGGCGGATGCTCTGCCTCAGCCCTCCCGCGGCAAACGAGTCGATTTTAGGAAGCGCCCTGGATCCCTCCCCGGCAGCAGTGGAGCCCATCGGAGGGAGAAGGTAGGAGACGAAGGGGGACAGCAGTGCGGAGCAGCGGGTGGACAGCTTTATTTTCCCCAGCAGTGAGAGGGAAGCGAGCCAAGCTCTCCCCTCCTGATGTGCGAACCGGAGGGGGGGTGCTGAGGGACCATGTGCCTGCCTGGCGGAGGGGCTGGCAGGGTCCCCCGTGGCCACAGGGTCCCTGCGGTGTATCGCCAGCCCCCTGCTTTGTGCGCAGCTTTGCGCCGTTTTGCTGGGATGAATGTCAGTGCCTGGAGCGGCGAGGCAGGGAGCGGAGACAGTTCAAACAGATTAAAAGCCCCCCGCTCCCCCTCCCCCCGAAAGAACGGCGGGCAGGGATGGTGGCGTTCGCTCGGAGAGTCGCCAGCAGCCGGTGGGGGCAGCCAGCCGCCCGGGGGGCAGTGGGCTCACTCTCGGTGGGGCGTACCCGGCTGCTACAGGCGTTTAATTCGGAGCGGGAACCTGAACCAGAGCCTAGAGGAAAAGGAGGAAAATAAGGGAGGGGGGAAGTAGGGCTCGTCAAGGCACACAGCAGCTTTTCAGCGGCGGATGGTCATCCCTCGTCGCAAGCAGGCTGCTCGCAGTGGGTGGCTCTAAGCTAAGGGAAATAGCAATGAATGGGGTTTTGTTTGTTTTTTTTAACATGGCATCCACAACAGAGGGATCAAGAGGATGCGAAGGTGGCTTGCTGGTCTGCCAGTCACATTAATGCTGGTTTTCTTTGCTGTTTCCTCGAGGGTCTCTTGGCGTGGCTGTGAGTCGCCGACAGACGCCCCTTCCCCTGGATGTGCTTCACTGACTTAATCTGGTTTTGCTCTGTGGGCCTGTACCAAGATTTTGGGTTTATATTTTTTGAAGCCCTTGTTTTTCATCCACCCAGTTGGCGTCAGGCACTGAGGATGCAGAGACAAGTGCTCCTGACTAGGGGAGGTTTGGCAGTAGGATCTCCCTTCAGGTTCGCAGCATCCCTTTATCAGCTGCCTGCTGTAGAAGGGCTTTGTGCCGGGGCTTGGGGAGCAGAGCCCACAGGTGACCTCTAACTGGATCAGAGTTGCTTTAAATGTCTGTCCCTCTCCTGGTGCTCAGGTGTTCGGTGACAGGCTGGAAAATCATGTTAGGTAGGCGATGCTGGAGGCTGAAGGGTGCCTTCTGCTTTGGAAAACAGGGAGGGAGGAAAACTGGTGAACTCTGAATAGCTGCAAGAAGAGAAAGCAGGGATCTTCTCCACCTACTGTGTTGGTCTTTGTATGCCATAAGAACGGACCCTTTGGAAATTCATCTGAACAGCCAATTTCTCAGGGTTTCTCGTCGCCTTCTGATCCAGACAGCATCCCCTTGCCTGGCCGAGGGCCACCACAGCCACTCTTGGCCACCTCCTCAGAAGTCAGCTCCCTCACCTGCCAAGCGGCCACTTGCTGTGGGGGCTCGCAGACCTGTGCCATTGCTACTGAGGGATCCTTTCCAGCGGACGTTATTATTTTTTCTTTTATCCCCCCTCTTCCTTAATTCATCTCTGCAGCATCGCACTAAATAAGCGTGTAGACGCCAGCCGCTCTCGTGCAGCCCAGTGCCTGCAGTTGGCTCAGGGAGGCAGGGCTTCCTACCCTTGAAATGTGAGGGATTGCCGTGGAGCGCGCTGTGGACTGTCCAACAAGTAATTCCTGGCTAAACTCCTCCTGTCTTGTGCTGTCTCTCTCCCTCCGACTTGCATCGCTCCTGTCCCGGTCCCGCGGGCTGACGGAGCGCGCGGGGTCGTGAGCGCAGCTGGGGTGTAGCATGCATGAGCGTGCAGTGGGACCGGCGCCCAGGGACGCAGGTGGGCACGTGCCCAGACGCCGTGGGGGCCATGGCTTCGTTCGGGAAGCTGACGGAGTACTTCAGCCTGAGGAAGTCGAGGACGGAGCTGCGCTCCGGGCGGCGGGGCCGGCGGAGCGGGAGCTGTTGCTGTAGTGTCACCGAGTGCAGGTATGGGGTGTCAGTGGCCTGTCTGTCCTAGTGCCTCTGTCTGTGCCCGTGGGGTGGGAGATGCAGTCCTTGGTGCTTTGCTTCCCCTTTACCTCTCCTGGAGCTGGGGAGGAGGCTGGGAGCAAGCCAAGAGGTGTGGAAGCATCACCTCTGCCCTGTCTGGGGCTCCTGAGTGGCTCATCAGTGTGGGACATCTCCGTCAGGCTCCGTGCTCCGGGGTCTTTCTCCCTGCCCAGGGCACGTCCCAGGTGTCGGCAGTACATCTCGGATGTCTGCGAGGTGACCATGTGCATGTGTACCTGCTTGCCTCTGTCTTCTGCTTTCTGTGCTGTGCTGCTGCGCTGGCTCCTCATTCCGGTAGTGAGGTTCTGCCCTTCCCTCCCTCTGACCCTTGTGCTGCTGCATGCAAAACCCCCAGCTGCACAGGCAGTGAGAGGTGGCTTCTTGGGTGGAGTTGAAGCCCATGCGTACGTGTGCTGATGGAGCCTCCTGGCACGCAGTGGCCGGGGAGGGCTGCGGGGGTGTTTCGGTTGTGCTCGGGGACAGGGTGACACGGCGAGGGGGCTTCTCTGGGCAGACAGACACATGGTTCATCAGCAGCTGGTTTGCAGTGTGGATTGATAAGGGGGACGTGCCGGGGTGGCATTGGGCTGACTGGAAATCCCCTGGAGCGTGCTGCCGTCAAGGGTGCTCAGGGTCCTGGCGTGAGGCAGCAAGCTATCCCCAGCTTGTAGGGTACACGCATCCCTGTTTTGCAATTTAAACACAGTTATTGCAATTAAGAAAATTGCTCTGTGCCTGGGTGGTTTGTCTCTCCTTGGGTATTACGAGCAGCTTGTAGGACACAGCTAGCACTTGATGCTGCTCTGGGCTTTTTCCCTGTGTGAGGGCTCATGGTGAGGCGGAGGAGCAGTGTGTGTCCCCACATCCTCCCGCTGACCTGCACACGGTGTCTTCCCGCTTCTGGAGGGGTGCGGGTCTATGCTGGGACACTCAGCGGGCAAAAAATAGCACCAAGATATCCACTCAGTTTCTTCCCTGGTTGTCGAGCATCTCATACTGTCTAAAGGTTATTAAAGTATCTGTGTGGATCAAAAAGAAGTTGGAGGTCTGTCACGGGCCCTTCCTGCTGCTCTCCGTGCTGCTGCTGAGACAGTGAGACGTGACGCCTCTTCGCTCGGTGGTTACGGGAGACGGTTGCCTTTTCCCCACTCGCTCAAAGCATGGCACGTTTTCTTCAGAAACGCAGAAACATTCGTGGCTGAGCATTGTTCTGCTCTTTCTCGGTGTTGTGGGCAGAAACCAGTTTTTTGCTGTGCTGGTGCGCGCCTGCTGGGGCTGGGTGTGAGGAAAGTTGGTTTGTTGGGTGCTGCCGAGTGTGGCACATCCCTGGGGTGTAACTGGCGTGCAGCCGAGTGCCACGTGGAGAGTGAGCATATGCCATGTCCTGGCCGCTCCCTGGCATGAGGGAGACGAGGAGGTGCTCAGGGGGCTCTACACCCTATTGACACCCCATGCGCAGGGTGCTGCAGTCCTGGACCTTGTGTTTTGGGGGGAGTTGGGTGGTTTTCCATGTAAAGGGAGATATCATGGTGCCTTCCTAACTCTGGGACATTAGCCACGAAAGTGGCATTGCTGGTGTGCAGCTCATGTATGAAATTTTCTGGGGGGGATGCCAGGTATGGAGATGTTGGAGTGTGTGGCTCACCACGCATCAGTCAGGGCTGCTGCCTGGCAAAGCTCTGCTCTGTGTGGGGCTGGTGGACGTGGTTCCCCCAAGCAGAAGTTTCTCCATGTGCCTGGGTGGTCCAGTGTGGCTGAGCTCGAGATGCCGGGAGCCGTGCTCTCCCTGCTCCTTCACGTGTTTTGCCCCCCTGTGCCATGCAGCTGCTCCAGGGCGGCTCCTCTGGGCTGGCTCTGGGCATGGAGACAGTGTCCCTGGTGCCACCAACTCCCACAGCGACAGGGGGCACCAGCAATAGTATCTGCACCTGCAGATACTGAGCCTATTCTCTTGATTGCATTCGGTTGATTAGGGAAATAAAAATAAGTGTTGATTGAAGCATGGGATGATTTTGAAATCAGTGTCACTTTTCACCCAAGCTACTTGAGATTTTGCCTGTTTTTCCCCTCAAATGTCTGTACATTGAGAAGCCCCAGCTGAGACCCCTGACCCAAGCTGAACTGGCTGCTGGCATCCAGAAAGCTGAACACTTCATGGCTGGGATCCGAAAGCAAGCAAAAGGCAGCTGCTGCGATGTCTGACCTGGTCCTTTCTCAATAGTGATTTTTCTAGCTCTGATGAACAATTTTCTGGTTTTATTTCATTTCTTCATGCTAATGTGGGCAAATTAAACAAGGCAATAAGATGCTCAGACCCCAGGTTTCCATGTGCATGGAGATACCAGAGATCCTGCATCCCAGGCTCAGCAGTGTGATGGCCAACGGACCCCATCGGAGCCCGGCCCTGGCCCTGGCATGGCTCAGGGCAGCTAGGCTCCCACTGCTCTTGCCAAAGCCGCGTAGTCCCCTGGGACCACAGCAAACAAACGTAGGCAGGTCTGCAGTAAAGAGGATGCACTAACTGGAGTTATTAAATTCTAAATATAGTGGTCCCACGCATTCTCACAGGACCTAACAGATATTAGCAGGTGTGTAGTTATGGTTTTAAGTAATATGCCTGCATTTTTAAACTACGCCTCCAGATAAAGCAGTGCGTACGAGGTGGGTTGAGTAAGTCTGCTGGATTTGGGAATTTGTGGGCTCAAACTTGTGTGCAGAAGAGGAGCCCAGCAATGGCATCATCTCTCCCTGTGTTCAGGTGCTATCGGCCAAACGTGCTGCTTGCAGGAGCTCTTCAGCCTCCGACGTGCCCTGTGTGCTCCTGCTCTGCTGTGACCTGTGGCACAGAGCTGTTGTGATGCCCCATCCCTGGAGGGGTTGAAGGCCAGGTTGGACGGGGCTTTGAGCAACCTGGTCTAGTGGGAGGTGTCCGTGCCCAGGGCAGGGGGTGGCACTGGATGGGCTTAAAGGTCCCTTCCAACCCAAACCAGTCTATGATTCGATGAATTACACCTTTGCTGTTATGGTAGCTGGAGGCTATTCCAACATGAGCCGTGCCAGCCGTGCTCAGCAGGAGGATGGATGCTCTGCTGCGGTGTGGTGGTGTAGTTGCCCCAGGTTATTAAATCAATTGGACAGTCAGATCACTGGAGGCTGAGAGGTTCCAGGTGTGACAAGCTGGGGATCAGAGCGTCCCCAGCATGCAGCTTGTACTGGTGCAGTGATTGAGCGTAAACATGCCAGCCACAGCTGACCTCAGGAAAGTGTGTAAGTGATTTATTTGCAGTAACTTTTTTCAATCTGGTGGAAGCATTGATGGATGAACCGAATGCTCAACTTGACTGGCTTTGGAGCTGTACCGCTTTGTGAGGGATGAAGGCTCGCATCATCACAGGGCTTGGTTTCTCTGCAGCGCTGGATGCAGGTGCCCGTGGGCAAAAGGCAGGAGGGGCTGGGGGGGCTTGCTGCGGTCTGGGGGGGTTTGTTCTTTGTATTATCCTATGGTGCCAGCCTCGAGGTGCTTGTGCCCAGCTCTTTGTCTTGGCGGGAGAGGGAGAGAGGATCCGTTTCTGGCATGGAGGAGTAATGAAAGGAAAAGACAGGTTATACAAAATAGCTCATCTATTTAGTTAGCTATTTTTAAACTGAAAGGTCTGGACAAATAATTTGGGGTTCCTGCAGCTTTTGAAAGTGGATCAGAAAATTGAGGAAGGTTATTGTCTTGTAACTGGGCTGAGAAGACAGCCTTGCCTGGCTGTGTGTGCCAGGGGAGGGTCCGGGGCGAGCTGAAGTTGTCGGAAGTGGCTGGCACCTCTCCAGGCTGCTACTTTCAGCCAAGGCTGCTTTACAGCGAGCCAGCCTGGCACAGCCCTGTGCTGGCATCCGGGCGCTTCAGTGGCTTCAGGAGGATGGGGAGCTGGTGTCATCTGATGGAGTTAATGGTTTCTGGAGAACTTCGCAAAGAGACTCTTGGGGCTGGTCTCAGCCTGAATGTGATGCCAGCAAGCAGAACCCCCCTGAGAACACCAGTCATTTTATGGGAGCCGTGACCTGCAGCAGTTACAAATGGCATTTCATTAAAAATCCCAAATACTGCCCAGGGGTGGCTTTTGGGAGGCATTTTGTCCTCTAGGCAGGAACTCACAGGCTGTTTGGTTTAGTGGCTTTCTCTCTTGGCCCAGTACTGTTCTGGGATAGATCTGCACACCTGGCTTCAGGAGGTTGATGCACGTTCCCTTTCTGATAGGTGTCACCTCTCCCCTCCTCTGTGGTCCCCAGAGCCCCATACGGTCCCTGGAGGGGCTTTGTTGTGCTTATCTGGAGATCACTGCCTGGGTATGGAAAAGGAGATCTTCAGGATGGGGGAAGAGGAAGAAGAGATTTGTGCCTGGTTTTGCATCTTGCATCCTTCTCCTGGGGAAGACCTTCAGCCTTGGGAGCAGCAGAACTGAAGACCCCTAAAAACTTGGAGGGTGGAGAGCCCTACGTCCTTGGTGGGCTCCAGGACAGGAGCTTTTCCTTGGCTGGGGGGGCAGTGGGCGACCTGTGGTGAAACCCAGGGAAGCCGAGCTTGGGAGACGGGGAGGAGACGTGCTTGGCTTGTGCTGAACAAACAAGGTGTTAGCTTTAGGGTTTCAGTGTTTTTTTTTCTCAATACGTGAATTGGTGATTGTAAGTTGGTGTTAATTAGTGATTAATTAAAGTACGTAAGAATTAAATTGCGTAAAAAATCCAAATTGCCAGCCTGTTTTGCCCGTGTCATGAGTTAATCTCCAGCTGAAGGAACAGTGCTCCGGGAGATGCTCCAGCTTTGGGCTCGCAGAGGGAGCAGAGGTGGGTCCAGGTGTCCCTGCTGCTGGCGGGGTCAGAGCCTGTCCCAGCGGGAAATGGGACCAAGGAGCTGCTCTTTGCAACGGGGAGCTGTTACCTCCCCTCCTTTGGGGGTATTTTCCCTGCTGATAGCCTGATGCATGTTCCTTGCTGTGCAGTTTGATGGGCTTCGAGGTGGATGGGTGGGGAGGGGGAGTGGGCGATGTTTTCCTGGCAGGATTGTGCTCAGTTGGTTTTGGATGTTTAAAAATATCTCTACAGCTCTGGCAGCATGTCTGTGTTCAAGCATGCGGTCGTGATGGGGAAGAGGAGGAACTGGCAAGTTTTGGGGCTGGAAAACTGTATTGAAGGAATAAATCTCGCACACAGCATGAGGCAGATCAAACTGGGAGCAGGTTTTCCACCTCTAGTTTACAGCACAGCCTTGCAAGAGTCCCCATCGCTGGAGCGCGGCTGCCTTGTGCAGCCTTCCGGGGTGTATCGCAGTGGCGCTGAGCTGCTCCATATTGTGTGGGACACAGTGCTGGGGACTCAGCCCACTCCTTCAAAGTCCCAGTCTGGGGGTTTTAGTCAGTGCTGGCTGTTTTAAACGCATGTAGGAGTTGAGAGTTGGTAGGACGGAGCGAGAAGCCAGCTGGGCTGTACAGAGCACCAGGGGAGTCTCCTTCCGTCTGCTAGCCTTGCTGGATGCTTGGGGGTGTCTTATGCACCCCCCGGCATCATTTAGTCTTGTGAACGTGCATGGACCATTTTTTCCAAGTACTGTATCCTGCAGCTTGAGCTGGGTGAGAGGCTTTTAACATGTGGTAAAACTTACCCCCGAAGGGGCACCTCGGAGGGGCACCTCGGATCTCTCATACATGGCTGAGAGTTTGACTGACTTTTCCCGCTTTGCTTTTGACATGCTTTGAACAAAACCTTTCTGCTTCCAGATGACATGTCAATATGGCAAGATACCTGCATTTTAAAAGAGAAAACAAGTAAGGAGCTTGGAAGCGTTTTGGGTCAAGTGAGAAGTTTCCACCTGAAATTAGTCAATAAGGTGTTAGAGGCACTTGTATTTCAGATTTCCCAGTGCTGACACCTTCCTCGCCTGCTGAGAGGCCAGCAGGAAAATGTGTGGGGGTGCATCTGTTTGCGTTCTTGCTGCAACAGATCACTGCAACCTATTTAAAAAAAAATAATTAAAAAGTCGATATCCATCGCTACGGCGTGGAAATGCTCTGTGCTGGTACCTAACCAGGCTGAGCTGGAAATAGAGTCCTAAATCCAGCGTTAGTAACTCAGACCATGGCTTGCTTTGCAGAAGTGCCGCGCGCCCATTAATCCCGTTAACTGTACCAGGCAGCAAACACTCAGCATCTTTACAACTTAACGGGCATCGTTTGTATGGCTGTGCAAGATGAGAAGGAGCTTTAGGAGTTGGAGCTGAAAACTTCGGCCTCTTTCAGAGGAAGAGATGCTGGGCCCGGGAGCTCAGAGGTGGGTCGCAGGGTGCTCTCGGGCTGCATGGCTGGATGGATGGCTGTCCTCAGGTGGAGCTTGCGTGCTCTTCAGTGGCACTTGTTTGAAATCACATGTGCTGCTGCTGCCCTTTCCCACCTCACCTGGCATCATGGCGCTGTGTGGTTGTGGCTGTTGGAGTGACCGTTTCCTTTCCTCTCTTGCATTTCGCAGCTGCCGCCTCCACCCTCCGCACTCGTGGTGTGCGGGAGGTGAAGGACTGAGTCTTCCTCCCCTCTCCTCTGCGTCAGCTTTTCCCCAGGCTGTGCAAGCGCTCCATCCCCAGTGTCTCACAAAGATGACAAGCCGTCAGACGTAAACGGTTCTGTTTTGTGAGCAGAGTGGTGGTGCCATGGGAGGAAGTGACATTTAGCTTTTGTTGCTTGATTGAGCTGCCTGGGCTTTGCATATTAAACCCAAAGAGGCTTTTTAGCTTTGCTTTCCCCTGTTGTTTTCATCCTGTGGCTGTGATCTAACAGGAAGGGCCTTGGGGAGCAGCATGGAGAAGAAATCTCGCTCCCCATCAAACCTGTCCTTGCAAGGGGCCTCTCCACCGGGACCTGACACATCCTGGTTCTCCACGGAAGTTACTGTGCGCTGGGGGTTGCCTGGGTGCCTTTCCAGTTCCAACACCCAGTAACCTGGCCCCGGCACTGCTGGTCTCCGGGTGGGCTGCGGCCTCCCTCCCCTCTTGCGCTGTCGTGGTGCCGGGCACAAGCACGTTTGCGGGGGGAAGCGACGTGGACAGAGCCAGCCATGCCTGGCTTCTCTGGTGTCCGCTGCCTCTTGATGCTCCTCAAAAACATGCTGTCATGGCTGTAGGTAGAGCTATGTTTAATATCTCTCCCGTGAAAATACACGCATGTGTGGGCCTAGGAGCTGGCTGGGAAAATCAGCTTTCTGGATCTGACAGGCTGGAAAAGCACATCTGAGCTCTCGGTGTCGTTTTTTTGGGTGTTGGGGCCATGTTGTATCTAAAGCCAAGGGATGTGGTTTGCACCCGCTGTTATTCCTTTACACCTAGCTTCTGGCCTCCTTTTAAAGCTAATCTTTGGGATGGGAGATGAGGTTGGGAGCTGACCGTTTTTGCACAAGATGAAGACAATCTTTGCCTGGATTAGGCAGAAAAAAATGGATACTCATCCTTTATTCTGGAATGGTAGTTGGATGGGGTGGCGGGAGGAGGGGGAAGTTATACTGGCATTAAGGGGAATTACTTATGTAGCATGACTGCAGAAAACTTCTCCTTCATCAGAAAGCCTTGGCCTGTGAGTCACGGTTGCTAGAAAGACTGTTTAATTCCTAATTCACCCAGTGTTTTGGCACTGAGTCACAGCTGGGTGGGTGTGCAGGTAGGAAACAGAAGCACCAGCAACACACACCGGGACTTACGCACGGAGACGGGGAAGGAAGTGATTTCAGACAGCGGATGTGAATTTTAACAGCTTCTAATAAAAGTGGTGGCTGGCAAGGGGAAGATTTCTGAATGGAGGGTTGTCCCTGTTTGCCCTTCTCAGCCTGCTCCTGCCTGCACAGGGCAGCCACCGGGGCGTGTGAGGGTGCCAAGCAGCCCAGCTCCTGGCTTGGGTGGCCCGGGGGACGTTTCTTGCTCCCCTCGTGGAGCAAACCCTGCTCTCCAGCTGGGAGTGGGTTTTGAGAGGGGCCCTGCTGGGCACAGGGGAGCTGTGGGGGTGTTGGCTGCCCTGCTAACAGCCGTCAAGTTATCGAGCTGCATCGGCATCGCTTGCCCTTTGGAGGTGAAGGGAAGGGGCTCTGTGCCCTTGTGTGCCTCAAGAAGATGCTGAGGTGAATGGCATATGGGGAGCCCATGAGGATGGTGGTGCATCCAGTGACCGAAGCATAAAAGCAATTCATGGTAGTGGTGCTTTTAACCCTTGTGGTGCTGTTTGATTAGGTCCCAGTGGTGGTGCAGGGGAGGAAAGGGCAGTGGAGCTCTGGCGCTGGGCTGCAGGAGCGCAGAGATGCCTGCAGGGAAAAGGGGCACCGGGGAAGGGGGTTTCAGCAGGTGTGTGTCGATTCGCACACCACCCCCCCCGCCACCCCGGTGTGTGTCGGGAGGCTCTGGAGTAAATAGCTGCGCTGCCTTTTAATGTTCATCTTTTCCAGAGAGAGGTGGGAAGAGCGGGAGCTTATTCAAACTGATGATTTTTGGGGCTGTTTATTCTCCTGAGCAGCAGGTACGAGCTTCCCCCAGCAGAGCCCAGCTCTGCTTCCTCCGCGGGTGCTGGGCTGAAATTGCTCACACACATCCTGGCAGCTAAAGCTGTGCCTGGGCTCGTGCTTTCGGGCTCTGCATCCCTTGCAACCCCGGGGGACAGACCCGCAGCCCAGCCCCATGGGACAGTGTCTCGCCCTCTGTGCGGGTGACATTGTGCAGAGACATCCTGGGGCTGGCTGGGATCCAGACCTGAGCCTGGACCCGACTGCTCCTGCCTGGTCTCCACATTCCCACAGCCGGGGCTGCTCTGCTGATCAGCTCCCTGCTGCAGAGCCCAGGAGTGGTTCCTTTTGGTATTTTTGGGCTGTTCGTTCCTTGCTCTTTCTCAAAAGACAGATAAAACCCATTAACGCCCCCCAGCCCAGGAGGGCAGAGGCGAGCGCCTCTTGCTGAAAGCTCTGCTGCCAGCTCCTCGTAGCATCCGTTACTCCTTCATTGCAAGCTTTTTATTTCTTTTTAGGGATGTTACTGTGACACGTCAGAAGCATAAAAATCTGTCTTGTTGAACGAGCTTGTTGTCCATCTGACCATGGTGGTGACCTGCCTCTTGTGCTACCGATGTTCTGGTGCTTCAGAGGAAAATGAAAACCAGCCTAAGGCTCGGGATGAAAGGTGGTGCTCAGCAGGGTTTCAAACAACAATGTGCTGTCCAAGTCTATGATTATAAATATATTTTTTGACTAAAACGTATGAAATAATTATTTTTGCCAGGGGTTAGTAGTCAGAGCTAAGCCAGCTTTGCCATTGTTAGCCTCAAGCGTTGGAAAACTTGGTCACGCTGCAGAAATTATAGGATTTAAAACAAACTGAGCAGCCCTAACAGATGTCTCGAGTGTCTTTATGCTTTCTGTGCTGGAGCACGTAGAGTTCATGCCTGAAGGGTCTCCCACATCTTTGTCAGGAGCAGCAGTGTCCTTTACAAGACGATCTCAGTGGCTTTTTGTCTCCCCTGTTGTGTGACTTGGATTTTGAAGCAACAGGGGAGACCAGCCTGGTGTCATGAGACTGGGAATGGGATCAGGAGTTTGGCGATGCAGCTGGTGGGCATTCCTGGGAGGGACTGGGCTGTGCTCCGGGGCCAGCAGTGAATGAGCATCGTGGCTCTGGTCCTGCCTCGGGGATTTTGTGCCGGTGCAGGGTTGGCGAGAGGAGGGCGGTGGGTTCTGGCGGTGGTGGGTGCTGGACATCATGCTGCACCCCCTTCGCGTCCTCCCTGGAAGGTGTTTGCAAATGTAAAGGAGGCAGTTGCGTATTTATCTTGCAAGTTAGCCAACCTTTTAAAATTTGAACCAGGATGCTTGTCTTCCATGTTACTTGCGCTTCATTAGCTTTTTGTCTCTGAAATTTTTCAAGGGCAAACAGGAGATGAGTAATTGCCACAGAAGAGAAGTGGGAGCTGGGGCACAGCGCCTGTGGCGCGGCGTCTTGTGAACCTGGGAAGTGGGAGGTTTTTGTTCTGTCCCAGCCCTTGGCAGGTCACATAACCCCATCTCCACTCTGTTTTCCCCCAGCTTTAAACATCAATGTATGGTTAATAATGGTGTGGAACTGTGTTTGTCATTTAAAGCAAGGCATTGCTCTGCTCTGGGCCAGTTTGTCCTCTGACTTAATGTACCCATTGCACAGGAACTGCATCCCAAACAGGCTTTGCTGCCCCTCACCTGCCTCAGGGCTGACCGCGCTTCTGAGTCAGTGCTGTGTCCTTGCTGGTGGGTTGAGTTCCAGTGTGCGAGATCTTTAGGTGAGCTTCCTAATTCGTCTAAAATACCCTTCTTAGTAAGGTGGGGAGGGCAGCCTCAGCCCCCTTTTCTTTTGGAGAGTGGTCCAGGAGCCTTTTGTGTTCCCTGCAGAGCACCCCTGATGCTTTTGGCCGTCCTCTTGGCTTTGCAGGTGCCTGCACGGCAGAGCCTGGCTATGGGCATGGGGACAACAACACTGGTCCCTGAGGATGCAGGTCATGCTTTTGAGCTGCCGGGAGGGAGGACGCCCACTCCGCTGTCGTGCTGGGATTCATGTGTTCACCTTCTTCTGCCCTCTTTCCCCATTTATCAGCGAGAACTCTGTGTGCAAGATAAATTTTCACACTGCGTAAGTGTTTCTGCTGCTCTCCCTGGCCCTGGGGACTTTCTGTCTTTGGACTTTGTTGTTGTTGTTTAGGCGGCACAACTCCAGCAGGTCTAGGCTGGGCGTCTCTGCCAGAGCCCTCCCGAGCGCCCGGCGGCAGCTTCGCCCCGGTTCGTGGTGCGCAGGGCAGCGCGGCAGGTGGGCAAGAGGATGCCCAGGGCCCCTCTCTCCTGCGAGACGTGGAGGGGATGGTCTTGTGACATCTCGGGGACAGAGCATGTCTGTGCGCTGGGGTCTGGTCGGAGCAGGGTGACTGGCGAGGTCCTGCAGTGTGCCCGTGAGCTGGGGAGACTGGGGAGAGCTCCCCGCTGGCTGGGGATTTGGTTCGCTGCCTGCAATGGAGCCAGAAAAAAGGTTCTTTTAGAATAAACCAACACACTTTGAGTAAATGAACAGCAGTGTCTGCCCCCAAAGTATTTCCTTTTCCCTTTTTAACGGTTACATTTAAGTAAGTGCTGAAATGGAAGCATTGCTATAAAACACAGCCGTGGTGCTTGGTTTCCAAACTGCTGATGTGAATGTTAATATTTTTTTTTTTTTTAACCTTGTTTCCCTGAAGCAGTGTGTGAGGCTGGCTGCAGGGGCTGGCTTGGCCTGAGGGGCTGGTGTTGGTGTCAGTGGGGCCGGGGGCGAGTGCCGGCAGAGCACTGAGTAAAAGCCTGGTGGGCAAGAGGCTGTCAGTGGCATCGGCAGTCACCAGGCGTGACACCGGCTGTCGCATACCGGAGTGCTCAGGGCTCAGCAGGCAGCCGCTGCCATGGAAAGGCCTTTTGGCCTTTTTCTGGGACATTTGGTAATTGACCCCGAGTCCAGCAGGGTGCTGGGAGCAGCGCTGGGTCCCGGGGCACAGCTGGACTCGAGGGTGCTGGATGCTTCTCCTCCAAGTAGCTCTTCTGGAATGTTTTGCCGGCACATGGGGCGTGCGACCTCCTCTCCTGCACCTCCTGGAGACCCCTGAAGCCCGTGTCACACGTCCTAATTGAAATGCGGTTTTGTGGGGACAGGAGCAATTATTCCCCTGATGCCGGGGGGTGTTTTGTTCAGTGCTTTGGCGATGGCCCCTGCTGGAGCGATGCACTTCAAGTTGGAGAGATGGTAGGAGAGGAAGCTTTTGCAAACCAGCTGGTGGAAATCACGGTATTTACCAGCTCACAGATGAGCTTGGGGAAGGTATTTTTATAGCTTCACATGGTTTGTCTTTTTTTTTTTCTTTTTTGTTCTCCTTTTCTGAACTTGCGAGCTGAATGCTGTTTTGGTTTTTGTTTTGCTTTGAAACTGTTTCACAGCCAGATAAAAGATGCACTGTTTTCAGCTATCATCCTCTGCTCTTCAGCCCCTGTTACCTTTTAACAGCGTGAAGGCGGTTTTGTGGGGCCTTGGCTTGAATTGGGGGAGAGTGAGAGATGTCGCACGGCTGAAATCCTCCTGCGTGGGGGACACAGGGTTGCTGCTGCCTCCTTGCTGGTCCCAAACTGTTAAAAGAAGTAACCGAGCGTGGTTGTGTGGTGCCCAGTGCGGCGCTAGGACTGGCCAAACTTCTTGTGCTCCAGGGCTGTTCTTGGGATCAGGGTGGGGGGAACCTGGCGGCAGCACCATGTGGGTGATGGAGCTGCTGGCAGCTATGCGGGGTGGGGACGGTGTGCAGGGCTCGGCTGCCCCGTGCTGCGATGCTCACGCTGGAATGGTCACCTCGCTTGGAGTGAGCTGCTCCTCTCTCCGGCTAAAATGTGTCTCTGTGCGACATCATTGCAGCTTGTGATATGAGAACTGGTGCAGGTCTGCAGCTTCTGTGTTGGCTGCTGGATAGTTAACTTGGATACGTATACTGGGCAGTGAGAAAAGAAGATTTTCTGTTTGGGTGTTTTTTGGGTGATTTTCTCTGGCTTTGTAATTCACAGGGTCACTGGAAAAGTACCAGTTACTCATGGGTTTGATAACAGTTGATAAGGTTTCCAGAGCAAACTATGCTGATCTGAGCATGCACGGATGCCCTGTGAAGGCTGCGCTCTCCCTGAATCCTTGGGCTCTGCTTTTTGAGGCCACCCTGTATTTTACTTGGTTGTATCGCTTTTTCTCAGGCTCCTTCTTCAGGCTTTCCCACTGCTGTGCCATAAACTTCATTTCCTGCTCTCCGTGGGGCTTTACCGCTGCTTTGGGCTGTGGACCACGCTGACTTGTGTCCCGGAGGCTGCTGTCGCCTTGTGCTTCTGTCCAGAGACAGTTTCTAAGGCCCTTGCAGCCTCCTCTGCTTCACCGCTCCTCCTGCTGCTTCCTCTCCCAGCGAAGCCCCTCTGCAGAAACCAGCTGCAGGTAGATGTTTCCTTGTCCCCTGCTGCGATCTGGATGGGGATGGTGGAGCCCATTGTACAAAGTGCTGCTCTCACCTCCTCTTCCCTGTGGCACGCAGCCTCCCCCGCAGCACAGCTCGCACCCGCTGAGCAGTGTGCTCTCCCTGGGGTGCCGGGGGTGCAGCCATGCCCCACTTGGGGCTCTGGGAACATGGGGTGCCGGGGTGTCCGTCATCCCACTCTGCTCCTGGCTGCTTCCTGCAGCAGCAGGCTCTGCCTCTCCCCTGGGCATGGACATAAGGTGGGGTGAGGCACCATGGGGATGGCAGTAAAAGATGAACCCTGCACCCTGGAGCTGAGCACTGTTGGGAAACCTCCTCCTGCCCTGGCTTCTCCACTTCGAGTTTTGGATTGGGTTTTTTTTTGGGTTTTATTGTTTGGTTTGGTTTTTTTTTTTTTTTTAAACCTTGTTTGCCTTTTGGGGCTGTGAGCTCTTTTTCCCCCTGTGCCTGTCACCCTATACCCAGCTAGGTCTCTGCAAGCTCTTTCAGGGAATGGATGTGGGTGTTCTGTTTATTTTTTTCCAATTTTGCAGCCATTGCTGGTGGTAAGAAGCCATGCCAGTTCAGGCTGCGCACTGCCTTCACCCTCCTCCCTGAGCAGAGGCACGTCTGCCCTTGCCCCACTACCAAAAGAGGGTTGTAGTGGGTAATTGCTCCTCCTGGCTTGTAGCATCTCTCATTTTCCCAAACCCAGCTGAAACCTTTGCTGAGTTTTTAAGGTCAGGTTGCTAAGTTACACCTCCTTGGAGGAGCAGGCTGAGCAGTGTGTTACAGGCAGGAGCAGCCGCCGGATGGGAAGATCTGGGAGTATTGTCCCTTTGCAATAATCTGGCTCTCCTGGCCCTCTCCCTGCCATCCTCCGTTAGTCCCAGGCTAATCTCAGTACCTCATTTAGCTGTTCTTCCCCAAACCTTCAGCTTTCTAAGCTTCCTTTGCTCAGCAGATTTAGTGAACTGACTGTGGGTGTAGAGGAGCCACCAAGAATTACCTGTGCAATGCTGTGCAGTCCTGCAGGAGGAGGAGCAGCCGTTTGACGACTACTTTTTTTGAATCCACATTTGCCTTTTGGGGCTGTGGGTACTTCGGGACACGCATTGTCCCCCTTAGAGCTTGGAAATAGCGTGTTGGGGTGGAGGTGTGGAGCAGCTGATGCCCTGCTCCTCTGCCCCTCTCCCTGGCTTAGCCTCCTCCTCTCCTTCTCATTTTGCACAAGCAGCCAGGTGCTGGGAAGACGGGGGGGAGCTGGATTAGCACAGTGTGCGCCTGGGTTTGTCTGGGAGCTGCTGGGTCTGGGTGCTGTGGCAGGGCCAGGGCTTCCCCCTTGCCAGGAATAGGGCCTCTGCAGAGTGTCACCGTCCTCAGGCACTTTGAGGAGGTGTGTTGGGAGGTTTTCTCGCTCACAACCCTGGGAAATCATGCAAATCGGTGAGGCTTATTGGGGTCTTTTTTGGATTGTGTGAGTAGTGGGGTTTGGGTTATTTTTCCCTCCTGCTTGCTATCTCTGCAGTGTTGTTGGATTTCGCTGTGGCTGGTGGGGTGACTCTTCCATCCGTATCCTGAGTCAGGCGGACGCTCTGTCCTCTCTCTTTCAAACTGATACTGAAGTAAGCCTTCGGGCTGGGCTGGGAAGTGCCCTCTGGAGAGCACCTTCTCCCATATCGAAATAAGTGGGGAGAACAGGCTGGGGGAATGCAGTTGCTCGCAGGAGGGATGCAGGATCTGGCTTTCCTGGGTTTAACTTGCATTAACCTTTTCTCTGTCCCCCGCCCCGTCCCCCCCCTTCATCTCTGCTCAGCCCTTTCCCTCGCTTTCCCTGGGGTGCTGGAGGAGCCATCTGGTAAGGACATCACCATGGGAAAGGTGCCCCGGACACAGCACGTTTTTTGAAATGGGCTCTGCCTCTTCTTTTCACCTCCCCCCGCCCCCCCCCTCTTTCTCACAGTGTCTTTTTTGTTACTCTGTTTGCTTTCAGTAAAAGCCTGGGGAAGCAGCACCCGTGTCCCCCGGGTGTCACGGGCAGCGGCTCAGTGGGGGATGCTGGAGCAGGCTGCTGGGCTTGCCCTCTGCCTGGCACAACCAGCTTGTGCCCTGCTGCTGTCCCCAGGGCTGGTGGCAGGGGACCCGGCCCTGGAGACTGTTCTCACATTTCCCCATCTGGCTGCAGATCGGGAGTGATGGAGCTGTCACTGGACTCCCACCTGAGCTCTCACACACAGCCAGAAGGATTTTTTCCACCCTTGTCAGGACTTGATTATGCGCTCTCCTTTCTACCAAAATGCCAACTAGCAGCTAAATATAGGCTGTAACAGCGTTGATTATGGCTTTTCTAATTGAGCTTTACACCCCATTGGGGATCTTTCCTAATGGGGTGTGGCATCCTTGATACCGCCTCGCTGTGGGGGCTGCTTTGGAAGCATACGTAGATGCAATGTGACTTCCCGGTGGCAGACATCGGGTCCCGGCTGACAGTTGCTGCCTCTGGAGTTGTACAGGAGATGGTAGATCCAGAGAGCAGAAGTTTGCCAGGGAATTCGAGTTCAGATTTCCGATAGAAAGAGGTTTCTAGTTGCTTTGCTCTTTCTGATATAAATAATTGTCTGTAGCTACACAACTTAAAAATTGCTCCTCTAAGGGTGTGAATTCTTCCCGTTTTACGCCCATGTGATTTGTGTGAGTGGCACTGTAGGCACAAAAGGATGTTAGCGCTTAAAATGCTAGTGCCATTCCGCAGGTGATGGAGCTATATGCAGGTACTTTTAAAAGCACTGAGATTTACATGGAAGAAAAAAGGAATGTTTTGAACTCCCGCAGAGCCCTGGACTCATTTATGCAGCACAGCGATGCGTTAAGCTACATCCCTGTTGTCTTGTGCCAGGGAAATGTGTTACAACGAGAGGTACATACATTTTACTGAAATAGAAACAACTTGGGATGCTAATTCTGGCTTTGTATCTCCTGGCATAGCTTGTTTTCACATCAGTGCAAGTGAAGTGTGGGGCTTGGAGTGGGCAGGATGGTGCTGTGTGCATGGTGCAGCTGCGGCAGTGCCTCTCCAGGGCCGGGGCAGTGCTGTCCCTGCAGCCGTCCCTGTCCCCAGAGTGCTCAGCGACAGCTCCGTGGAGCAGAGCAACATTGCCTGGGAATCAAGGACGAATGCGATTAGTACAGAAATTAATAAATCTCTGAACCTACAAGTTGAAGTGTGGTCACCATCCCTGCTCCGATGGATGCGTCTGGCTAAGAGGTGCTGGCGGTGGGTGCTGGGGCTGCCCGGTCCCTGTGGTGGCTCCTTCCCTCCCTGAGCGCCGCCCACATCCATTGCGGTGTCGCTGGTGCATCCTCTGCCCCGGCCCCCGTATCACTGCTCGCCCGTGAATCACATCAGGTGCTGACACCAGTCAGGAGCTGCTGTCACATTTGTAAAGGGAGTGAAAAACGATCATAATAAACGTAGTGGTGACAGGCAGCCACCGAGGGTCAGGAGCTTTTGCACGATAGACTCTCCCTGCCCGACCTTGAGGACTGGCTTAGTGGAAATAGGGTAAAATTTAGTGCTGTTACGTGCAGGGAGGCAGAGCGCTCACCCTGCCGTCCACACCGGGAGCTCAGCTCTGCATGATGCTCCAGGACGGGTGCAGGATGCTGGGTCCAAGCTGATGGGAGGGTAAGCGAAGGGTGTGGAAGCAACCATGGGGAATGAAAAATCATTTTGTGAGAGGAGGCTGAAAGAACGTGCCTTAATCAGCCTAGAAAAATGCAGGCCGAAAGGGATTGTGACTGCGGTGTAATGGAAATTAATCATGGGAGCCAACACCAGAGAGGGGAAATAATTATTTAAGCTAAAGGTTAATATTGGCACAAGAACAAGTGAGCATAAACCAGCTAAGAATTGAATTTCAGATGGAAATTGGAAGGTTTCATACCATTCAGTATGAGATTCGGGAACAGCCTTGTGTGAGGAGGGGCCCTTTGAGCCCCCTCCGGTTATGCTGGGGAGCTCAGTCGGGCTCAGGTGTGGGTTCTGTGACAGTGAGGACAGCCTTGGGGTGATCCCAGTGGCTGCTGATCCTGGCACGGGGACGATCCTGCCACATCTCCTCTCACCGTGGCAGTGCTGGGCATCCGCTCCTTTTTATCACATCTTTGCAGCATGGCCTGGGGCAGTGTCACCCCCGAGGAACGGCACCTGAGGACCGTCCCCTGAGGGACACTGGGGTGAAGCAGGAGAAAGGGGACCTGCTCCCATGCCCCACGGCAAGGCTCGGCATTCTCTGGGATTTTGGAGGAGAAGGAGAATCACAGTCACACTGCTAGTGCCTTGGTGTGCGTGTTGGTCACCCCTGCAGCTTTTGAGGCCCATCATCAGACTCGGTTGAATTTTAACCCCATAGAGACCTTGCACTTATGTTTCTACATGTTGTGTAATACCTTTGTGGCCCCTACAGTGCCTGCTGTGCGCGTCTGTCTTGGTATAGTCTGGTTCTTCACTATAGAGCATGTTCCTGGGGCCCCTGAGTGACCTGGCTCCCACCACAAAAGCATTCTGCTGCCTCAGACTGCGCTCAGCGCTAAGTGGGGTTTTAACTCTCGTAAAGGGAGTTTGTGTCACTTCAGTCTTGAACCCTCTGGTTTGTTTATTTGCCTAATCCTGATTATCTGTGAGTTCTGAGGTGGGCTGGGAGCTTCATGTGAGAACGAAGGGCTTCAGCTGAGAATGCTTCATGTGCTGTTTATGCTGATTGTGGCTTGCGGCTCAAGATGCAAATCCCAATTAAAATACACTGGCGAAGAGAGAAGGCTTTACTGAAATAGCAAACAAAGGATGCGGTTTGGTGTTGGGAAGGACTGTATGCTCTCTGTCCTGTGGCAGCATTGTGTGTTCCAGAAGGGTCCTTGGCTTGAAGAAGCCATCCCACCTACTGAACAGGGTATGCCCTGTGTTTTCTTCCCTCAAGGTCTCTGGACAGAAAGCCACAGCGACCGCTCCTGGGGAAGTCCCGGACGCTGCCCAGCATCCCACAGTCCCCGGTCCTGAGCAGGCTTCCCCTCCTGGACTCCACGCGGTACAGGGAGGAGATGCCAGAGCAGAAGCCCTACAAGAAGCACTCGGCGTCCGACTGCCAGAAAGGCTGCACGGTCCCTTCTACCGGTGAGTGACACAGCTGGGGTGAGCTTCCACCCTTTCTGCCCGGGGGCCTGCAAGATCCTAGCGAATTTCTCCTGATTCTCCAGGGGCACAGATAAGAAAATAAATCCAACCCCAGTCTGTGTGGGGTTTGTCCTGCTTCAAAACCAGCCCTTCTTGATGAGGTTGGTTGTTTTTCTGCCCCTCTCTGAGCCTTTCTTTGAGCCTTAAACCTCCCCATCCTTCATATTACACTGATGAAAAAGCAGAGTCAGCTCGTGAAAGCCACCTGATGCGGGGAGGTGATGCTCAGAGCCTTCTGCCTCTGCGTGAGCTGCATCTCCTGGCCACGTTTTATCATGTTGTTCTATTCTTGTGCTGATCCTGATGAAATTCTAATGTGGTTGGGCCAGCTGCTCTGAACAAGTTTATTGGCAAAACTGTTGATGGCCAAACTGTTTCAGTGCTTTTGGTGCCAGCGGAATCATACCGGGGCCATAAAAATGATGGGGAAGGGGATTATTAGCACTGAAACAAAGATAAGGCCTGCAAGCCAGGGCTGACAATCCAGAGCTAAATAAAATCTGTATAAAACAGCTCCCTTCAAACAGAACCCTTGGATTTTTTTATTTTTATTTTTTAAAATCTGTCTCTCTCACAGTCAGATCCCTGTGAGCTACCAGCAGAGCAGCTGTCCAAACCCTGCGTTAATTTGAACGCTCTGCAGGCTGCGTTCCATTTCCTGATGCTACTAATTCTCCCAAAAGTTGTGCATGGGGAGGGTCTTGGCACATCGCTGAGCCCATCCTGCTGCACTCCATCACCCAAGTGACTGCACTCCGCTGCGTGCAGGACCTGTGGTTTTCCTTTCAGCGCATCAAATTGTTAGAGCGGGTCTCGGTGCGGGAGGAAGACCTGGGGGAAAGCCTTGTGTAACTGACTTCTGGGGACAGGAGGGAGTGGGACACTTGTGGGTAGTTAGGATATTGCAGGCAACTCCATTGCTTGGAATCAAAAATGGCTTGTGACGTTCTGTGAGCTCTCAGGATTTCCTGGGTCATGATTTGCAAGGACGGACCTAAGTAAATGGTCGAGGTCTGGGTAGAAGGCAAACCAAAGTGCTTTGCAGGATTCTATGACTTGTGCCTGAGAAAGCATCAGCCGTGAAGGACGTGGCATCCAGAACCCCCTGGTTGGTGTGCTGGTGCTTCCAGAGAGCTGTGCGGGAGGAGGGAGGGAGTGGGAGGCTGGTGTAAGACCGTGGGATGGAGTCCCAGCGTGAGTCAGACCCACTGCAAACCTCATCACCTTCTGCTGCAAACGCCTCCTCTCATGTGAGTGCATACGTGGTTGTGCACTGTGGAGCAGCCACCCTGGAGCAATCCCTGTGCAGAGCCCTCCCTGCACAGCGGGTGAAGGAGAGCCCCGACTGCACAGAAGACGAGGTGAAGACATTGCTTTATTCATGGCTGGAAGGTGCCTGGGATGCCAAGAAGAGGGAGGAGTATGAAAACCCTCGTAGGCTGGAAGGCTCCCTCCGCAGCTAGAGCCTTGGATGAATGAATGAGGAGTTGTTTTCTGTCCAGATCCTCTCAGGTTCTTTTCCTGGCTCCTTAATACTCAATTAGGAGCTGCTGATTAGCTACTCATTAAGGCTATCAGCATGCTTTCATGGAGGGGGGAAAAAAAAAGAGAGATGCTTTTCTCAGCATTGCCTGGTTATTGTATGAGTCTCTTGCAGCCCGGATCACAGGTTTGGCAGTATTTCCCGTAACACATGGCACTGCGTTTGCCTGAGCCCTGGGGCACAAGCGGTGGGACTCGGTCAGCGCAGAAGATCTGGCCTCGCTTGCAGGGACGCAGCAACTCTTAAGCTGCAGGGATTGCGCTGCTGGCAGGGTGTGACATCTGGACAGCAGGACAAGAGCAGAGCAGTGTGTGGCACCAGAGGTTAACGAGCCCCGGTATGCTGATGAGGAAAGCAGGATTCCCACAAGTACTTATGAATGAGAGCTGGGCTGCGGGGTTTCAGGAGGGAGAGATCCTCTCCTTAAAGGAGTTGTGAATTTGCTTTGAGCAGGTGCCACAGCTCCCCAGTTGAGGGCTGGGGACATGCAGCCAGCTGCAGTGGGGGACACATGGCCAAAGCTACCTCAGAAGAGGCTTTCCCACAGGGGTGCAAGGCTTTGGCAGGAGCAGGGCTGTTCCTGGGAGAGGTGGAAAGCTCATCTTCAGGGAGAGTTCACCACTCTGCAGGGAAGAAACCAGGCTCTGGCTCACCGCTGTCCTTGGGGCCGCAAGCAGAGGAGCTGCCAAGTGAGGTGGGAGAAGCTGTCTCCTCCTGCATGAATGAGACATGGCATCCTTATCTGACCTCTAGGATGTGTTCCCCAGCCTTCTGCTTTGTGTCCTGCGGTTCCAGCATGGCAGTGCCAGAGGAGGGGAGCGCCCTGTCGCTCTGTGGGAGGTCACAGGAGATCCTTCTGCTGTGGCACCATGGCTCCTGTGCAGGTCCTTGTGCAGGCACTGGGGTGTCTGGTGGGGAGCTGGGGCCCTGAGGATGGCCAGGAGAGCTGAGGGAGGGGGAACTGGGTTTCCTGTTGGTCTGGTTTTGTTGTTCCCCTCCAGGTAACCTGCAATAAACGGTGGTGTGCTCAGCTGGGACAGGCTCCGAGCTCTCCATCCTTCGCCCCTGGCCTGCAGCAGCTCTCCTGGGTTAACCCAAAACTCCTGATGGCCGTGACCATGGGACATAGCGAGGGGGGAAACAAAAGCAGACAGGGCTTGTTCAAAAAGGGGCAGGGGCAGCTCCTGCCTTGTCTAAACCATTATCTGTTTGGCATCATGTTTTGCAGTGTGCCGAGAGTCTTCACACATGCTGCCAGCACAGAGAAATGAGCTGCCTTTGACTTGTCCCTCCTGCTTCTGTGCCCCTGTGAAGTTTTAGGGGTGGGACTGAGAAACGCTTCTTGTTGCACTCTTCCCTCTGCAGCAGGCAGGGGTTTCTGCTCAGCCTTTGCCTGCCTGCAGCTCTTACCTGCCCTGCTGGCACAGGCAGGTCGCTGCCTGTGTTTTGTGTTTCTGACCCCTTGCAGTTCCCTCTGCCTGGCACCTGGAAGGAGCAGACCATGGTGAAGAGCTTCATCTTCACCTGCCTCCCCTCTCCCTTGTCTGTGCGCAGCATGCTGAGCTCTTCAGAAACTGGCTTCATGCCCTGCTGTGAAGCTGGGAAGAAGCTAACTGGTAGCACGGTTGGTGTGAGCTTATTAGGAATTACGCCCATGGGAGGAAAAGCAAGAAGCCGAAAGGAAGCTGCTGGATTTGAGCTTAGACCAGGACTCTGGAATTAATTTTCCTAATACTCACAGGGATGTTTTTGTGGCCTTCCACAACATCTGGATGAGTGTCAGTCTTGCGTCTCTGTTGAACTTAGCATGGGTATACGGCCCCCTCCTGGAACAGATGTGCTTGTGTAGATGCCCACCTTCTGCTTTTAGCTGGGGCGTGGGGCTGGTTCGTGCGCTCTTTTCCACGGTAACGTGCTGTTAGAGGAGAAGTATCCTGGCTCTGAGACTTCAGCCTGGTACCTGGGCGATGTGCCACCCCCTGCATGAGAGAGGAACAGAAGGGCCTTTTTACACTAGCCTGTGCGTCGGCGTTGGTGCTGAGGAAAACCTTTTGTGTTGCTCGCAGCAGCTGAGGGATCAGCCTGTCCATGCTGAGAGGAAGTATTGGAGAGGCAGCGGGTCTCTGGCCTTGCTGCCCCCTCTGTCCTTTGGTCCATGTCCTCCCCAACACTTCAGATTCAGAAAGGAGAAAGATTTTGCAGCAACTGTTGTTGCCATGCCCAAGAAGATGCTTTATCCTTTAGAGGTGCCGGTGTTGCTGGGCGTAGCTCTGGGTGGCAGAGAGGTGAGCAGCTTCAAGGCGGAAGGGCATAAGGATGGTTGGCCTCCAGCCTGTGGGCTTGCTCCTGTCCCTGGCATTTCCTCTCCAGGGACTTCCTGATCTTTCCCTTCTGGCTGTTCTGGGCTTGATCATTGATTTGCTTGTTGTAGAAGTCAGGAACAAGCTCCTTCAGCATGCAGAAAAGCTTTTTGGGGTAGACAAGGTCCTGGCTCCACAGGCCCTGGGAGGAGGGACCATAGTCCTTGTGCCCGAGCAGGGGAGAGGTTTGGAGGGTGTGACCCCTCGGGCAGGCCAGGGAGCGGCTCTGCTGATAGTCCAGCTCCAGGACTGCGCTGGAGGATGCAGCTGCCTGTAGCCCCTTGGAGGGAGGAGACCAAGAGCAGCAAAATCCATGGGAAACTGGGATCAGTGAGACCAGATGTGACCCTGTTGGTCTGTGGGGCTTTAAACAGCAACTCCTTCATCCTCAGGAGAGGTGTCCCACACAGAGGAGTGGGTGCAGCGTATGACTGTTCTTCCCCTTGTACCCCAGCAGCTGGACTGTGTGGCCTTGGCCCTCCCTTGTCCAGGGCAGCAGAGTAGTGGTGGCTGTGTCTGGGCATGCTGTGGGGCTGGGAGGGGACAGCCCTGGGGACAGAGGGTGGAGCAGGTGGTGGCTGAGCCATCGCAGCTAAACATGGGGGCACTGGGGCTGGTTCCCCCTTCCATGTGTGATTTTCCTGCACGTTGGGTGGGTCTCCTCCCAGGCTCGGCGCCTGTGTCACGGTGTTTCCTGCTGCGTCCCCGGAGCGATGCTATCTCGCGGTGGCAGTCTGGATCTGGGTTTCGATTGACGTGTTTGTGCCTTGAATAATCACAGCTTTCAAACAGCAGTTCCTGTGTTGTATGAGTTGGCATTTGGAGAGGAGCAGCAGCATCTTATTAAATTGAAAGTAGCGAGGGGAAAAAAAAAAAAGACGTGATGCTAGGTAGCGCTCTGCTCCAGGTTGTGCCTCTTTGTTTGCATTTTGAAGCTCTCTGCCTGCCTCTTCTTCCCTCTTGTTCTCTTGGTTCTGCTGGTTTCAATTTGGTGCCTTCAGATCCATTGGCAGGACTTAGCACGCAGTGCGCTCTCTTTACACCTTAAATAGCTCGGGGAGCTCGGGGAAGAAGTGCTTTTGTTGAGACACAGAAGATGCAGTTGCCGGTAGCTGCTCTGAGGCTGCAGTGTCCAGCCTGTCTCTCATCCTGTTCAATGTAAAACCCTCAGCCTTGCTGGGCAGAGTAGACTTCACTCCCTTTGTGGCTGGTTTTTATCTTAAGGCCTTTATTTGCTTTGAGCTCTGGAAATATTTTGCTTCTCAGCCCTGGCGCAGCAGGGTCGTGCTCATTCCCGCCTGAAGATGCTGGGCTTTTCAGAAATCAGAGACAAATGATGCCTTGGGAAGAGGCTGCAGGAGGGGGAGAATTTCTGAAGATGATCATGCAAGATGCCCTTTTGGGCTGCAGTGTGTAATAATTGATCATTTTTACAGGAATTGAGCAAGAGGGTTTTATTGTTTATTTGTTATGGCTATTGAGAAGTGATTTTGGCTCAGGGGTGGGAGGCAGGGCAAACTCCAGATGTAAAGACGAGATTGGCAACAAAAAGCATGCGGCATCCAAGCTGCTCGGAAAAGAGCAGAGCGATGATATTATGGAGACATTTCCTATTGTGTTTTGTTATCTTTCCCTTTTGTTGCAATGAAATATGGTCAGTCCTACCCTGGGAGCTCCAGCTCTGTGTGAACCCAACCGTCCTCTGCTGCTGCTGCTTTCTCAGCGTCACCGAGGTCTGGGCTGCGGGCGCTCCAGCCCCGCAGCGCTGCATCCGATGGTGCTGCCGGCCGTGGGCTGAGGGAGCTCGAGGAGACCCGAGGGCTGGTTTCTGTCCTCAGTTTGGCTGTTGATTTGCTCTTGGCCGTGCCATAAAGGGTTTTCTGGAGGAGGAGATGGCAGTAAATCCTTTTGCAATTTGCAACATTTGTGATGCTTCGGTTTTCCCATTCACAAAGCAAGATTTATTGTAGTCACCAGGTACAGAGCATGTGAATACCTACGGGAGCGGGGTTTGATACAGCTGCATTAATGCCAGCAGCAAGAACTGTGTGTGGTTCTGATCGTTTTGCTCCTTTAAAAAAAACAAAACAAGACATTTTCTTTTAGTGTGGAATGTCTTATTGGACTTGGGGTGATGAAGAATGACTGAAGTTTTTAAATTCTTTATAAATGACCCTTTTAAATGGGATAACCCTATTAGAGTTAAATAGCAGGAATTTATTAAGTATTAGGATTTTGGTCTGCTGATTATTCTGAATAATAATATTTGGACTGCAGTAGTGCCTGGAGGCCCTGACTCCGGCCAAGTCTTCATTGTGCCCTCTGTATCTGACCGATTCCTGCCGGGAAGATGCTGGGGGCTGTGGGTACGTGAGGCTGGCCAGGGTGGGAGCAGGGGCTGTTGGCCGGGGTGAGGGGTCCGCAGGGGCTTGCAGCAGGGACGTGCCCTCTGTGGAGTGAGTCCTGCAGCGCTGGTGGCCCCCATGGGCGAGGGGCTCCAGGCGTCCCACCGGGCATCTGCACCAGTGGGCTGGAGGGGTAGGACACGGCCCTGCTGTGGCTCTGATGGGGTGGTGTGTCCTTCTGCTCCCCAGGGGAGGCCTGGCGACTGGAGGATGACTGCACAGACCCCCCCAGGGACCCCCAGCTTGGCACGGCGGTGGAGGGTGCCCCATTCAGCTACTTCCGCACCCGCTCCTTCTACATGAGGAAGAGCCTGTCGGTCGACAACCACCTGGGGTCCCTCAGCTATGCCATCCACCCGGCGGAGACGAAGGCCGAGCGTGTCAAGACCAAGCTGCGGCGGCAATTTGTGAGTATCGGGGCATCTGTCCCCCCTGCATTCACACAGGCGCAGCTTCCCAAAAACACCGACATGTCAGAGAGCTATTTTTATGCACATCGTTACCAAAACAAGAGAAAAAGAGGCCGCTGCAGCCTGGTAGAGCAGATGGCAGCAGCAGCTCGAGTTTGCCCACATGGTGGCAGAGCCCCTGGCAGGGTTTCTGCCCCCCCTGTTTTCCCCCCGGGCTGTCGCGCAGTCAGGGGCGGCTGTTGCTCAGCCGGGCGATGCACAGGGTGAGTGTCTCATTTCTGGGTGCTGCTCTCCCAGGTATGAAACAAGGCTGTGAAAGTAGGAAATGAGTTTTCCTGTTCTCTGCCTCACCTGCACAAGCGACTGGGTCTTTTTTGGGGTTTGCAGACAGGCGCAGCGAGAGGCTGGGCGAGCAATGAGGCAGCGCTGACACCCTGGAGCAGCTCAGCCATTTCTGGTCCTTCGGAGCATCCTGGCGACAGGACAGCAGGGACACCTCAGGGCTGCGCCGCAGCTTCGGGAGGCTCTGATCAATGTTTAATGGGCTTTGCCTCTTCTCTTTCCCAGAGACACCTGATATAGGGGTTTGTATGGCCTTCCTCCTGCCTCGTTACTGACCTTGGGGTTGTAATGAGGGCTCGGGTGTACCTGTGCTGAAAAGCAGTTGGTGTTGGCTGGAAATGGGTGAGAGCATCAGTACAATGGGAGTGGAGGGGGGAGTGAGTGCCCATGCAACCCAAAGTGCTGCCGAGAGCAGCCAGTCGAGGCAGGGGTGCTCACCTTGCCATAGGCTTCAGACAGACTCATCTTTGGAGACCGCTCAAAGTGGCTAACTTTCCTCTAGCCTGGAGCTCATCCCCCTGCCAGGTGGCACAGACTGGTGCTGCTTCTGGTGTCCCCTGGACTGTGTCACTGCTGTACGGGGTGGTTTGGGGGGCTCGCCCTCCCTGCTTGTGCTTGGGTGGATCATTGAACATAGTTGCTCCTTTTCTCCCTGGGAGGACGGTTCTGACCTCGGCAGTGTGGTGACGCTTTTCCGTGCGCAGCAGCAGCAGCAGATGCCCATGGGGGTGAGTCTGGGGGAGCTGGTCACGACCCCGCTGCTGCCAGCGGCTCCCGTGAACTGTCTCTGTGGGAGCTGCTACCTTGGACTCAGGAAGCAGGTGAAAGTCTCAGGGACGGAGACAAGCAGAAGCGGGATGAGGTGTCCGGTGAGTGGCTGAAAGACACGTTGGAGGTGTTTAAGATGAGGCGGTCCTGCTGTGGGGTAAGGCGTGGACATCTCCTGTATCTGCCTTTCAGCCTGGATCCGCAGCCCCTGGCTGTGCCCAGGAGAGCGGGAAGGAGAGGAGGTCACTGAGATGTTGGGGACCGTTCCTCTTTCAGAGGTGGACTTTCAGTATCTCCATGGGACCTGTCACCCACAGCCTCCCTCCTGCAGTGGAGATGGGCGCAGAAGGCATGGAAGGACTTGGGCTCTCAGCCCAACCAGCGTCCTGGCACCTGCAGAGAGGTGGGCTCTGCCCTTCCCCGTGGGGCAATCCTCGGCCCCCTGCCTGTGGGGCCAGCCTGCTGTCTGCTCCGTGCTGTGCCGGCAGCTCTCTGTGCTGGCCGCAGCCAGTTTGCTTTGTTTCTGACTTCACGAGTTTTTGGGGACCTTTACCTTTCCTTGGTGTACCCATGGAGCTGATTGTTGCCTGTCAAGGAACAAAGCAGGATTTTTGTAGGGTGGTTTGTTTATTTTTTTTCTTACCTTGCTATGCTATTTCGTGTTTGTTCCAACTAAAAGATGCTGTTGCTGTAGGCTTGGCCATGGGCTGTGACCTTGTGAGACTTCCTGAGAAAAACAGACTCATCCTACCTGGAAAGGGCGCCAGTGGGGCCCTTCAGCGGAGGCTCGGGGCAGCTGAGCCGGCAGCTCATTAGCTGAGGCTGGGGCTGGTATGGGACCAGTATTCCCCACACAGCTAGGCCGCTGTGGTTTGTAAGTTCAAAGTAAAGGTCTTGCCAAGCTGAGGAAGTGATTTCCAAGAACAGGTAGTCAGTGCGGAGCTCCATGTCCTCGCAAGGTTTGGTAATTACTCTCCATCTCTGTGCTGGAGGCGTTGCAGTTTGCCCTGGGGTCGCGCTGTGCCCTGGCCCGCTGTGTGACGCCGGCTCTGCCCAGCGCGGCTGGTGGAGAGACTGGTGCCAGGTGAGAGCGGCTCTCCCCATGTGCAGCAGGGCGTTTACAGGAGAGAACGTGATTTGCCTTTTCTGCAGTGGCTCATCTGGGACCTTTTAGGAAAGTCCATATTTAAAGCTTGATTCATTTTTCCGGGCTGTTGCACTTCCCCAGCTCGTAACATTGGATTTCTGGCTTTGCTCTTTCCGTGATGACAGTCGGAGCTGCCTTTGCCTTGCGCTGCAGCTGCTCGGCTTTCTATTCTGGGAATTGGTGGGAGTGAGGGGAGAGACTCCTGATGGAGTGGCTTTTGAGGGGGTGGCCGGGCCCCTCCCCTGGCAGGGCAGATGGAGATGGGGCAGAGCTATTGCCTGTGTGCATCCTCTGCCCTGCAGCTGTCTCGCATCCATTTGATTAGGCTCCCTGCCTAACGAAGGCTTTGTATTGGCCATGGGCATCTAAGCTTCTCCAAGGGAGAATTTATTGTAGCCCATCTGAAAACGTTTGAGGCTTGCCTCCCTGCACCCCTGGGGTGTGGCACGCTGGAGCGCTGCCCGTGTTGCCAGGGCATCTTTCCGCTTCCCTGCCGGAGTGGAGGCAGCACCTGTGAATCCTGCTCTGGCCCTGATCCCCAGGAGCGGCCGCCCTTCCTGCGTCTGCCAGGGGTGAGCGCGCCTGCCTTCCTCACACAGCGCGGTGCAGGGCAGATGTCCCCTAGCCACGTAGCTGGTGGCATGTGTCTGCGGTCCCACTGCTGGCATGTGATGGATCTGCACGTACAGATTACTTGAATTTGCATAATTTGAATTTTAAATGAATTCCAATTTTTGTGGTTGTCAGAACGAGTTTTCTTTCTAATAAGCCTTTCCTTTTAACTCTTCTAAGGCTTGTAATGGTGGTGACATTTCCGCCTTTGAGAAGGAGGAGCATTTGATTGCTTTTGACATCTGTCTCTCACACGGATCCCCTGCCTTGCCCCAGTGGGTCCGGCGTGTCCGTGCTGTGAAGGAGGTGGCAGCCAGGGCTGGGGCTGTGCTCTGAGACTTTGTGTGTGTTGTTTTGGGTTGCTCGGTGATGGACAAGGGACTGCTTTGAGTTTCATGCCCAGCTAGATCTGCGCTGCCTCCGAGATGGGCAGCGAGGAGCAGGGATGGGACCTTCTGCAGTGTCCCTTGCCCGGGGGCAGGAGGAGTGTGGTGATGGCTGTGTTACAGGCTGTGGTGAAACTTCTTGTCTTCATAGGAGCCTTGATCATTAAAGGCAAAATTAACCCTATTAAACTCAGCATTAGCCTTATGGAGCATTAAAGGAGGTCACGCAGGACTGAGTCACTGTCTGTGATGACTGCTGGGACAGTCTGCATATTACAACAGGTCTCTGAATGAATTTTTTGCTCTTTGCCCTTGGGGACTTTGAAATGCTCTGTATCTAGGCCAGTTGTTCTGGCATTGCCCGCTGATGTTTTGATGTTAGAAGGAAAGCTATGAAGCTGACGGCGCAGATCCTACTGCTCCCCAGAGAGGAAGAGCCAGCAGTGCCCCGGGGTCCCGGCGGGCTGGCCATGGATGGGTCATTAGGCTGATTTGCAGCTGGTCTCTGTCCTGGCTCTTCTGCTCCTCTCGGATGAAGTGCTGCTCTTTGTGCCCCAGGGGGGAGGTGGCCAGTGTGCGCAGGTGAGATGGGGAGCAGCGGGTGGCATTGTCCTGCCACAGCAGCTGCTCCAGCTCCGCCATCCCTCGCGCTGCCACAACTGGCTTCACACTTATGGTTGCTTTAGTTCCTGCGTCTTTCAAGTAGGTGAGAGTCAAAGTTGTGTTGCTTACCTGGCTGTGTCCTCCTGCACTGATTTATTTTATTTTTTAATTATTATTATTATTTTTTGTGTGGTATTTTTTTTCCTGTCATGAAATGTCTGTGCCCTCCAGGAAAGACTTAGAGCCCCGTTTGTTTTGGGAGCTCTGCAGATGAGTTGAGCAGAGGTAATCCTTGCCTTAGCAAACCCATAATGAAGGAGGAAAGGCTAAACAGGATGGTAGAGCCTGGGAACAGGAGGCAGTGAGGAGACAAACTTGCTTTGTGGCAGAGACCTGATCAAACCTGGTACTTGCTGGTTACTAACAGTGCCTGGGCTGTAGAAAGAGGCAAGCGCTGGCTGCCATGTACCCATCCAGGTTTTCCTGTTCCTATGGATTCTGGATATCAGTCCAGAAACTCCTGATGGACACCGCGGTGATGTTGGGGAGCTGGGTCTGCACAGATGCCACCTTGCCCAAAGCAGTATTGGTCCATGGGATGTGACTCTCCTGGTCTGGGTTGTTGGTGGCAGGTGCGACGGGCAGAGCCCGGAACAGAACGGTTTCTGCTTAGTGGGACCAATCCCTGCATGATCCTGACCATTTGGTCTTGTTCCGAAGCATGCAGGGACTTACCGAGTCTGTCTGTGCAGTCTGTCAGCTCCTGTGTGCAGCCAGTGCCCAAGGCTCTGCTCTGATGCTTATGGTGACAGCAACGTCAGGCTCAGCCCTGCTGTAATCCCACCGGTGCCGGTGAAATCACACTGGTGGTAACGCTCTCCTGCTTGCTTTGTTTTATTTGGTTGTGTTCTGCCACGGTCACCGAACTGCTGTCTCTCACCTGATTTCAGAAAATGTTAGCAAACAGCCAGTCGATGCTTGTTTGTGCCCTGTAGTTCAGTGTAATAAAAAAAAAAAAAAGAGAAAAAAAGATAAAATGAGAGGCTGGAGCCATGGAAGAGGCAGGTCAACTGTGTTTCAGGAAGAGGTGGAGTAGTGTGACGAGTGTTGTACTGGATCTACGCACATGCTGCCCTCAGTTTTGCAAAGCACAATTGCAGCGGCTGCCTTAAGGAGGTAAAGGCAAAGGTAGATGAAGGATACGCACTGTGTATCATCTAATTGTGCCCAACCGCACCTCGGAAGATTGCTCACTTGCTGACTGTTCTTCATTGATGAGTAGTTAGAAAAATAGGAACTCAATAAATAATGTGAGACTTGAGCCAGATAGTGGCTTATTCACTGGAGAACAGGCAGTGGAGCAGTCCCTGTGAGCAGGCACTGAGTGGGAGATGCTGCTTGTGAATCACTCGGCTTCGCAAATTAGTGCAGAAGGGAACCGACACAAAAACACCAACACCAAAACGTACCCGGCTCATTTCTTTGATGACTCTGGTTTTAATTACAATGGCAGCTTGTAGTGTCCTAGCAAGTACTTCACGGTGCCTGTAGTTCACTACAGCAACAATGGCCTGGGAAGAGGAGTGTGTGCTGTGGGTCTGCTCTTAGCACCCCCACGCAAAGGAAATGACAGAACTGTAGGGGTTGGAAGGGCCCTCTGGAGATCACCCAGTCCAACCCCCTGCCAGAGCAGGGTCACCCGGAGCAGGTGGCACAGGAACGCGTCCTGGTGGGTTTGAATGTCTCCAGAGACGGAGACTCCACCACCTCTCTGGGCAGCCTGTGCCAGGGCTCTGCCACCCTCACAGTGAAGAAGCTCCTTCTCATGTTGAGATGGAATTTCCCGTGTTCCAGTTTGTGCCTGTTGCCCCTTGTCCTGCCACTGGGCACCACTGAGAAGAGTCTGGCCCCATCCTCTTGCCCCCCGCCCTTTGGATATTGCTGAGCATTGATGAGATCCCCTCTCAGCCTGCTCTTCTCGGGGCTGAACAGCCCCAGGGCTCTCAGCCTTTCCTCAGCAGAGAGATGTTCCAGGCTACTGATCATCTTTGTAGCCTCCTCTAGACACTCTCCAGTAGTTCCCTGTCCTTCTTAAACCGCGGAGCCCAGAACTGGGCCCAGTACTGCAGATGTGGTCTCACCAGGGCAGAGCAGAGGGGAAGGATGGCCTCCCTTGACCTGCTGGCCATGTTCTTTTTAAGGCATCTCAGGAGACCATTGGCCTTCTTGGCCACAAGGGCACATTGCTGGACCATGGTCAAATTGTTGTCCACCAGGTCCTTCTCTGCAGAGCTGCATTCCAGCAGGTCGGCCCCTAAGCTGTACTGGTGCATGGGGTTATTCCTCCCCACGTGTAGGACCCTACATTGCCCTTGTTGAACTTCATGAGGTTCCTCTCCGCCCAGCTCTCCAGCCTGCCCAGGTCTCGCTGGATGGCAGCACAGCCTTCTGGTGTGAAAATGTGAAATGATTCCCGTGGGGAGGGATTAGAGGGGGCAGCTTTGTGGGGACCATTCAAAGCCAGGCTGGTACCTGGTGGTGTATGCGGACAGTGTGATACATCTGGCTCTTCCGCAGCTAAACTGGGAGCAGGTACCTGGGACAAGCAGTGTAAACCGAGCTAACTGCGACATACGTGCCTACGGCTGCTGTTTGGGATCGAGGGTGTGCAGCCAATGCTTCGTGCTCACTATACAGACTGAAGGGGCCCCAAGATGCTGTGCACGTTCAGTGCTGGCAGAAATGATCCTACGTGCTGTTCACCATAGGGAGATGCTGCTGCTGTGTTTGGTGGGGGTGGAGGGGCTCGTTGGGTGCCAGGGCATCTTCTGAGGATGAGTCCTGCTCAACTAAGGTTAGTTTTTGGCCAGCCATGCTGGCTTCCCTCCCTGCTGGAGCCGCCTGAGGCAGGCGTCTCTGGTACCCGTCTCCCATCGCAGCGTCGGCAGGTCTCTGAGCTGCGGAGCACGGGCAGGGCAGCAGGATCCTGGAGCAGCAGTGGTTATTTTTCTCAGAATCTGGATTAGATGGAGCATTACACACCTCCTGCTCACCTCCGCCATGGGCTATTTCACGCTCGGCTGTCTCTCTGCCGTTAGGATGGGGAAAAATCCCCCAGTGCAATCTAGGAATTTATTCTGCACCTTGGGCATTTAATATCAAATTTTGGTTACTCTGATGCTTATGAACGTAAATGCCTTCGAGAGCTTGGCTGAGACAGGCGCGAGATGAGCAAATAATTATCTTTTTTTACTGCTTCTGCAGTGTGTGCTGGCTCTCTGCGCAGTGAAACCTCCTGCCTGGGCTCTGCTAGCCCTTCCTCGCCATCCTGCCCATGGCACATGAACCACTTGGGAGCAGGATCATCCCCCTTTGTGCAGTAAAGTTTTTGCCATCCGTTCCTGATGGATGGAGGTTTGTTCTGTTCATCCCCTCCCACCCCCAGCCTTCCCAGGGCTTTCCGTGCATGTTGGGCAGCTTCATCCAAAGGGTTGAGCATCTCAGAGGTGCAGTGCACCGAGGGGATGGCTGTGTGGGGAAGGGACGGAGGGATGCAGCCTCACTCAGCCTTAATGCTAAACCTCCTTCCTTGGCATTGTATGCATGGAGAAGGATGCCTCTGGGCACACTGGGATGGTTTATCGGATGCTAAACATCTCTGGATGCGGCGGTGCCCTGCTGCACCAAAGGGCTTGTTGCTCCCCTGCTCGTGCAAAGGCGACTGTGATGGTTGGGAGGGGGAGTTATGCTTGATGTCAGCCAACGTGCCGTGCTGGTTGTCTACTTATGGGGGAATCTGCAGGTGGGTTTTGGCGAGATGTATAAAGATGTATTTTGTCTATTTTAAATGTCCAAAATATGCAGCTCATTCAAAGTCTCGTTTTTCTGGAGCTACATCTGTATGAACATCAGACTAATATTGCCGATATTCCTGAACTGTGCTTGGCTGCTACTTTGTGCTTACCTTCCTCACCTCCTCGTCCTTTCTGCGGTCAGTGGGGAACTTGTCTGTGAGAATTGGAAAAAGAAAATTAAATCCAAACATCACGCAGAGCCAAATGGCCAGAAACCCTGACAACCCACCGGGACAGCACTGGGCTGCGGTGCTTGTAGAGTTGGTTCCGTGGAGCTCCATGAACTTTTGTAGTTCCTGACCCTGCCTGGGCTTTGCCTGGTTTCCCCTGTTTCCCTTTGGGGACTGTATGTTTGTGGCTGGGATGGGGCTGCGGCGTTTGCCGTGTGGCAGCTCAGCTCTGCCCCGTCTTCAGCTCCCTGCGAGGGTGGGTCTGTGCGTGTTTAATCGCTCGCCTGCCTTGGAGCAGGGCCGGGCGGAGGCGTGCAGACTTACAGGGTGGGGAAGGCACTGGCCACTTGGCAGCCGGCACACTGGGACAGTTTACAGCCCCGCAGGAGGGCGAGGGGGTGCGCGAACGCTGCCAGCCAGTGTGATGTTTCGCAGCAAGCCGCAAACAGGCGAGAGACAGCATTTCTTTTTCCTTTCAGAAAATACCGGCTCAGCCATAAATTCTCCTCCCGTTGCAGACGTTAGGTGAGCAGGGCACAGCCTGGGACCTGCCCATGTCACGTTTCAGCTATCGGGGCGCCTTTCTGGTGCTCTCGGCTGTCTTGGGGGTGCCCATGCCAACCTGCCAGGACGGCTGTAGAAGCCTTTGCCTGTCTGTTTGTGGCCAAAGCCGTCATGTTAGTGTGGAAAGGTTAAAACCTCCAACAACAACGCTGTCAATAGCAGAGAAGATCCTGGGTGAGAGCAGCACTCCATCGGCGGAGGTTTAATGGCTTTGCGAAGGGGCAGCTGATGACACCCTAATTGTTCACCCTCCACCGTGTGCGGTATCTGGTCAGTGCTGACACATGACACGCAGCAGGTTCCCAAACGCTTGCAAACACTCTTCTCTCCTGCATTCTGCAAACCCTTGGTGCCCGGCCCCACGCAGCCTTCCTCCTCTCGCAGTTAAGAGCCTTGGTGCACCCGTGGGGCGGGGGTGCAGATGCTGACTGGTTGTATACAGCATTTACAGCCCACTGGGGCGCTCCAGCCTCCGCCAGCAAACCTCTACTCATCCTGGGGACCCGCAGGCAGAACCAGAGAGTGTGTTCCCTCTCTCAGATGGAAGGAGCAGGAATTCTGGTGTTAGAGAGATTTTACAGTTTTGTGAAGGGAAGTCACTCAGCAATTGTCTCTTAAACCTGTTCGTTGATATTTATTTAATATTTAATACAGGGCAAACCACATCACGTTTGTAAATCGCCTGTGGGAAGCCTGTTTGTTGTAAGCGATGTGAGACCCACTGTTGGGCGGTCTTTCAGGGCTTTGAGAGTACAGGGCTTTAAAATAAATAGACAGTAGCTGTGGGCCCCTGTGCTTGAATCTGGGAGGTGTTTATTGCCAAAGGTACAGACTTTGGTTTTGATTTGAATACTGCCATTTTGCAGGTTGGATACTAGTGGGAACTATATATCGTTTTCTAGGGCTCTTATAAGAGAGGATGCAGGCTGGCTTTGGTCCTAACTTGGGCCTGTCCAAGTAACTTATGCAAACTGCTAAGAAATAACTTCTAGATTCAAAATAAAATAACCACAATTAAAAACCACCATGATTTCCCTGAAACCCGCAGTGTTTGCTCCCTCTGCTGGCTCTGCATTGGGAAGGAGCAGCCTGGGTTCAGCCCACACGGTGATGGGGATGCTGGCGGAGCAAAGGCTGGCTTGGGCGGTGGCGGAGGGAGCATCCGACGAGCTGGCGGAGAGAAAAGCCGTGACTTCCCAGTGTTAGCATTTTGCTTCTGGGCAAGGTGCATCGAGTGCAGAGAAAGCAGCGGGACTGAGGAGGAGGAAAGCAGAGTCCTTTGCCAACTTCCAATTTTACTCTGCTTCTCCGAGCTAGACTCGCTAAAAATGTGCACTACGTCTTTTGGTATTTGAAGTTTGTGTGAAAGAAGAAAACTACAGTGACTAAAAATAAGCGAGAGATTATTTTGTGAGCTGGAGTATTCCTCCTCTGCGGCAGGGCCGGTGGCCCACAACGTGAAAGTTGAACGAGTTTTCTCGTTGGTGCTGCAGCCTGGGCTGGGGTCTCAGCGATACAGGGTGGGCTGGGGATGCTCTGGGCTGCAGCCAGCAGTGGACCAGCTGCATGGAACAGCAAATGCTTCTGGATGGCTCCATCTTGCTGAGCACAGGAAGGCTTGTGCTGGCAGGGCCTGGGCCAGTTTCTGGTCAGGGTGAGGACGTGCCTCTCCCCGGCACAGCTTCTCCATCTGCCTTTGGCTGGTTGTCCCCTCCCAACAGCTGGGTGTGATGGTGGCAGCAGCCACACGTCTGCTGCCCAGGTCCTTCCTGGCCCCTGCATCCAGCCAGAGAGGTCCTGGCTGCCAGGGTTGTTCCTCTTAGTCCCAAAGTGCACAGTCTGGTGTTTTTTGTCATTCTGATGTCTTTTTCTTCTCACTTCTGGGCTCTATGGTTTGCCAGCAAGACTGGCTTTGTAATTGTGGGTCCCCGGATCCCAGCCTGGTCACTGCTCAGACCAGGCGTAGTAAATCATGTCCTCTGCTCATCACAGGGCCTCTTGGTCCACCTGTGGACCTCTGTTGTTTCCCTTGGCAGATCTGCTCTTCCTCTCGAGCCCTCGCTGTTGCTTTCCCAGATATCAGACAGCAAATCTGGTTGCTGTAGTCTGTTCTCTTACAGTCCAAGCTCATGGTCTGCAGGTGTTTGGGCCTTCTCTGCCTGAGGAAGGCAGGCGCCCCAAGTTCGTGAGCAAATGGTGGAGCTCTTTGCAAATGTAATCCCCAAAATGCATTCATTAGCAATTGGAGAGTGCCAATGAGGGAAGCATTTTGACAGCCTGAGGTTTAAATGCTTCAGAGTACTTTCCCTGCAAGCAAATTCATGCAGGGAGGTGCTTGTGCCTGAATAAGCCCTGTGGACATCGTTGTATCTTCATGTAGACTCAAGGATGTGGCAAGTGGATTCAGCTGCAGAACTGGGACCAATTTAGTGCAGTGGCTGTCTGTAGGTGGCACTTTGTGTGTGCTGGATGCCGTGAAGCCTCACCAGGTGCAGCCTGCCTGGGGAAGCACAGGATAAATCAGCAGTGTGCTGTAAAGCTCACTTTTTCTGTTAGAAGCCATGGGGCTCCGAGAGATGCGGGGTGGTGTCGGGGCATGGGTGCAGTGGCAGTTGTGTGCTGCAAGAGGTCTCTGCAGCACTGCGCTTCGGTGCACCAGTACCCACCACGGAGCAGAGGCTCCTCAGGCTGCTCCGACTTTTCTTCCCCCATCTCTGGAAGAAGGGCTTCCTTTTACCTGTCCCTTCCCTCACTAGAGAGGTCAGGGTTCTCCTCAGCCTCCAAATCCTCACGGTCTTCCCGCTCCCCCACCACCTGGGAGCCTGGGGAAAACTGCCAGAGCTCCTCAGAGCATTGGGGGATCGCCATGTCCGAACACGGGGGTCATGTCTGATTGTTCATTGTTAACGAGCACTGTCATGGTTCTGTGCTCTCCTGTGCAGCTGCATCTGGAGCTGAGGCTTGGCTCTCTTGCTGCCGTTTGCTTTCCAGCGTGAGCTGTGACAGTGGGGAGGGTGCCAGGATGTGGCCCCGGTGCCACCCGGAGTGTGCTCATCCTGCTGCAGGCACTCAGGGGCCCAGCACCTAAGGTAGGGCTTGCTGCCTTTGCTGGACCTCAACTAAGGAGCAAGTGACTTTGGGGGATGTGGCTACAGACCAGAAACTGTACCTGAATAGCGCTTTTTCTCGCACAAGGGACCCTTGCCTGCCCCTCCTCTGTCTGCAGCTTCCGTGGGAGCTTGGCAGTGGCAGAGCCAGTCTTCAGCCCCGGGCCTTCCCTGCGCCAGCAGCTTCCCTGGTGGTGTGATGTGGCAGGACGACTGTCACCCTGCTTCATGGGACACTGGCACGTATCGGGAGAGGTAATGTGTCTAACTTGTGTTGCCGTGTGTCTCCTTCCCCCTCTGTGCCTGTGCATCGGTGCCCACCCCAGCACATGGAAACGCACTGGGCACAGACTGGAGCTGGTTCAGCTCCCTGGGCAAGGGTGGCAGTAGAAGGCAGAAGGTCTGGTGAGGACGTCTCTCCAGCCTTCTGAAGAGGGGT
>VYZM01002864.1:224582-280871 GCA_013398915.1 Dromas ardeola
AAGAGGGGTAGGGGCTGGGGCTGGGGAGAGCTCTCTGCCATCACCAGAGTCCTTGGCAGGCTCTCCGCGAGGGCTCTCCCTCGCTGAGAGGCTTGCAGTGACGTCTGAAACCTCCCAAGGAGTGCAGCGAAGTGGAGGTTCAGAGAAGGAGCTGGCAGTGATCTCAAAGGGGATGTCGGAGGTTGAAGATTAAGCGGAGCATTTCCGGTGGGAACAAGACGATGTCTGGGGTCGGGTGTCACCTCGCTTTGATGGCAACAACAGCCCTGCTGCTGTTGGGAAGGATGGAAAAAGAAAGGATCCTGAAACCTAAGAGCTGTTTTGCTATTTACTTTGGTTCTGTTTTTACTCCAAGAATAGAAACAAAGACGATGGATTTGCATCACCAGGAGCAACTTGAGGAGGGAGGAGGAAGTGGTGGGGCCTCATTAGTGGCAGGAATGTGCTGGCAAGAGGAGGGCGCCGGTGACAGGGGAGGCGGTTTGACCTGGGGGGGTTCCTATTAGCATTTTGTTCATCTCACTTCTCCCCTCTCGTGTTTTATTTTTTTAATGACTAGTTTGCGAGCTTCAGAAAGCCGAGCCTTATCTCTAGGAGGGAGCGTTTGCAGAGGCAGAAATAGCCTTCAACAGAGAGTACGGTGCCTTTGGAGGCTGCCCCACTTGGCATAGCTGGGTCTTGATCTCCTGGAAAGAAAAGGAGATTTATCTCTTTCTGCACTGACTATTTAGAGGTCTTTGCCTGTCACATGTAGAAAGCTGTTTCTCCTCCCTGCTGCTGCAGTCGCGTCTCCAGCCAGAGCCTGGTCACACCAGAGGACTAAGAATAGCTGCAGAGGGTGGTGATGGGGTGGCTGTATGGCCCACAGCGGTGAGAACTTCAGCCTTGCGGAACCTCGTCCTGCAGGAGGAGGGCTAGGGGAGGCAAGGCTGGGCTGAAGAGGGGTGGGCTGGATGCTTTGGCTGCGGAGCTCTTGATGCCTCCTTCCATGGCAAGAGGTGTGCTTGCTGCCAGCCTGCAGAATCTGTCCTCGCTGAAGACTCCAAGCAGCGTAGGAGAAGGTTGAACTGGAACCCAGGACCGACTGGCAGGGGAGTAGAAAGGCAGAGTTACGCTTTTGCGGGTGTGAGATCTTCCGTCTGTTTTCTTCAGCTACAACAGAGGTGGCTTTCCAAGGTAGAGAGAATAGCTTTTCTGAGATGCCCAGCTACCAGCATGTCAACATCTGGATCTTCCTGGCAGCACAAATGTCCTGCCTCGTGAAAAGTTTCAGGGCTTCTGGATGGTTTGAGGAAAGCAGTTATGAAACTGCTATTCTGGAAAAACCCTGTGTGCACCCGATTTCCCTGTGGGTTGGTGGGGTCTTGACACTCTTGCCTGAGCCCCCGTTCTCTCCTTCCCCAGGAGATGGAGGAAGGTGATTGCTGGAGGGGACGAGGTATGGAGCTTCATGTGGGGAAGCTCCTAGGGACACTGATGGGCCGTGCTGGACCTGGATCCTTGTTCAGCTCCTCCTGCATTCAACTACAGCAATAACTGCATTGCGTGGTGAGGAGGAGACACACGTGTCTGTGGTATACCAGGGCTGGAGGGGAGCACGTGCTGAGTTCATGCTGCTTCCCCTCTGGCGAGGATCTTTCCCTTTCAGTGGTTGGCCTCTGTGTTTTTATGGATGGGATCCTCTTTGAGGCTTGAAAATCAACAGCAAATCCAGCCCACAGCCCAGCTGTTTCATCCAGTTTCTTGTTCAAATGATCATTTATTGTTCCTGTGGCCATTTAAGGTACTTCTGGTGAGCATCTGTGACACTGGCACTGGAGCAATAGGTCATGCAGTGGCTGCTCAGGTGGTAGGACAGGGCATTGGCTGCCCAAAAAGGAGAGAAAATAGAGTCCTAGTGCCTCCTGTTGGCTTGAGAGGGGATTCATTTTGACTCGCAGACCTTTGCTTGGGGTAAAAAGCCACCAGCTCCTCTGCACTGAGATGAAGCCTTGTGGTGCTCCAGGAGGAACATAAGGAACCACACAGCTCCCTTGGGAGATTTTCTGTTGTTAGCCCTGTTCTTGCACATGGTCAGGATTTAGGGCAGGAAGCAGGAGGTGCGCTGGAGATTTCCAGCGGAGCTTCAGGCGAATCCAGCCTTTCCCCCAGACCTCTGGCTGGTCTGCTGTGGGGGTTGTCTGGGTCTGCTGTGCTGTTGTCAAGTGCCTCAGGGTGACAATATTGGTTGTCTGACATGGCATTCCTAACCTTTCTGCATCAAGCCCATGAGGAGGCACCTTCTCAGGTAGGTGCAGGCCTTTCTACCATCTTCCACCTCCTTCCTGAGAGATGGCATTGGCACCAAAGAGCCATTCGATGTGATTGCGCATGGCCTGATAAATCAGCATTGTCACCTGAGAAGCCAAGTGGGGGACACTGCAAGTCTTCAGCTTGAGTGTTGCTGATGAGTGAATTAAATAACTGGAGCATCTTTGGACATTGCCTGCTTCAAGTCTTCCTCATGCCTGTTTGATGGGATGTAACTGAGCTGAAGCTGGCTGCAGCTGAGCACTGTGCCGATGGGAGCTTTTTTAGTAGGGCATGTTCTCCTGTGGCTTATACGCTGATTTAACACCTGCAGGGTAAACCAAACTGGTTTTAGTTTCTAACATGTACAGCAGATCAAAGTGTTTTTCTGTCCTACCCATGGCCATAGGCATCTGTAGATGATACAACTGAGCTTAACCAGCAACGGTGCCTGACCTCCCTCCGTCCAGCCGTGCGTATGCGGCAGGGTCCTGCTTTTGGGTTCCATTTTATTGCATGTATGCGGGGACTGGGAATGCTGAGCTCTGGCCATCTGTCTGTTTGGGCTAGATTTTCATGGGAATCCTTCGAAACTGTAAAGTGGTGAAATAGATACGGCCCAGCACATATACCCGTGGGGTATTGACGGATCTGTTCATTTTTGTTAGCTGCTTTCAGTTTTACAAGGGTGAGCCTGCTCTTTTGAGGCCTGCAGCACTTTAGACGGCGATAGGCATGGCTTTGCCTGGTGTCGGGTTCGTCCTGCGCCCCAGAGCCCTCCGCTGCTGCGGCGTGCTCCCCTCGTGGGAGCAGCCCCGGCCCTGCCAGCGAGCGGTGCCGGTCGGGCTGGGCTGCGTTTGGCACACACAGAGCCCCCGGAGCTTTTCCTTCCTGCTGGGGCAGCTGCGGTTGGGTTGGGTTTTTGCTCCTTGTTTTCTTGGGGCTGTTCAGCCTGGAGAAGAGAAGGCTCTGGGGAGACCTTAGAGCCCCTTCCAGTCCCTAAAGGGGGGGGCTATAGGAGAGATGGGGAGGGACTCTTCATGAGCGATAGGACGAGGGGTAATGGCTTCAAACTGAAAGAGGGGAGTTTTAGGTGAGACCTGAGGAAGAAATTCTTTGCTGTGAGGGTGGTGAGCCCCTGGCCCAGGTTGCCCAGAGCAGCTGTGGCTGCCCCATCCCTGGAGGGGTTCAAGGCCAGGTTGGACGGGGCTTGGAGCAACCTGGGCTGGTGGGAGGTGGCACTGGATGGTCTTTAAGGTCCCTTCCAACCCAAACCATTCTGTGATTCTGTGTGTGTGCACCATCACGGGATTCGTGTGTCTGTGGAGGACTGAAGCCTAGCAGCCTCCCTTGTAAAAGCATCGGGGAAGCCGCAACTGCAAGTGGGAGCTCCAAGTGTGCTGCAAACGCTTTATTGGAGAAATTAATGATCAAGCTAAGAAAAGGCAGATTTTTCATCCTGGGAAGGAAATAAATGAGTGAGTTACTGTCACTGAGTGGTGGGCAGACTTCAGTAAAGGGGCCTGGGAATTTCCTGGGGCAGAAGGAAGCCCAGGAGAGAGGAAAGGATGGGATCCAGCCCTGTTCATCCCACAGGAGACCTGGCACACGGAGCCATAAGCTGGGAAGTGGCTCCTTCCTCCCCAGCTGGAGCAGGGATGAAGTAACCCCCTCCTTGCCCATCCTCCCGGCCGCCCCACCGGTAAGCCCGTGCTAGCGGTGATGGAGAGCCTGGCAGAGGGTGGATGGGATGAGGCTCTGGTTTATTTTAAAACACGGGCAGTGGAGGTCCTCGGCCGCCGTGAGTCGGCATGGGGCCACGGGAGGCTGTGGGGATGGTGTGGCTCAAAGCCTGGTCTAAATATTTTTAATTACCCTGCAATTGGTGACCTTTTATAAACAAACCAGTGACAAGCCACCACTTTTTCTGTTGCCAAGGCCTGTGCAGAAAATATTTAGATCGGCAGCAAAGGCAAATAATCTTGGTGTAGGGACATGAGGGGTTTTATTTTGCAGGTTCTTTTTGCGTAGGCTAGATCTTTATTTATTCTTGGTTTTGTTTAGCAGTTCCCATCACACATAAACTTGGGCCCTGTTAATGCATGGATGTGTCTCCTTTCTCCAGGACCATCCAAGGCCCCCATGAGCATCACTCCCCCTTCCGAAAAAGTTATTGTTCCTAGAAAGCAGAGCAGCGCCGCTGGAATGTTAATTGGGGGAAGTGAATAACCACCGCTACCCTCCGCCTAACCTTCCCCAGCCCCCTCCTAACGAGCAAATTGAATTTATTTAGGCATTGAAGGTCCTGTCTCTCCCTCCCCTGGGCAGACTGAAGTGTCCATTGTGCAGCTCCGCGTTGGAATTTGCTGCCATTTGTTCAAGGAATTTTTTTTTTTTTTTTTTTTTTTTTTTTTTTTTAAAGAAAGGCAATTTTTAAAGGGGGTGTGTGCCCTTTCTCTCTTGCTGCGGGGAGAGGAGTAGTGGCGCGCAGAGGTGGGCATGGGAGTGCGTTTGTCACCATTGCTGTTCCCAGAGTGACTCGGGCTTCGCACACGGAAGGGGATGTGTGTGTTTTCCCATCTCTCCTTGTCGAGCCCGCGGAGGAGATGGGGAATGCAAAGTCCAGCCCATGTCTGTAGTGGGGAGTAAAATCCACCGTGTGTCTCGGCGGGTGCTCAGGGTGCTGCTCCGCACCAGCTCTGTGCCTGTCCTGGGGACTCGTGTCCCTGTCCCATCTCCAGCTCAGCCCGGCCAGCACGGCACAGCAGAAGGAGGGCTGTGGTGGGTCTGTGTCCCGTCCCGTGCCGGCGGGAAGAGGTTTTGCCGGTGAGGGAAAGGCTTTGAGGCTGCCCGGGAAAACCTGCCAATGCCGCCGCAGCTGGGGTTGTGGGTTTGCATCTGCATTTCTCAGTTGCGAGTACTTCATCGCGTGCTGCTCTGACACCCTGTCCCAGCCCCAAGCTGCGGTTTTATGGCCGAGATTATGGTTCCCACAGATGTGCACAGCTGGCTGGGGAGCCCTGGTTATGCGGCTGGGCTCTGGGCTGGGCCGGGGGGCAGCCCCCCTCGTCAGAGCTCGGACAGCCTGCGGTGTAAAGACAGTGGGTTTGAAGGGCTCAGGTTTGCCTGCAGGCTCGAAGGTGCTGGTGATAGTGGAGGGAAGAGGTTACATCTGTCTGTTTCCTTGCAGAATTGGGAATGGGACTTTTTTCTTATGTACACTGAGTTTTATTACCAGTGTTCTGGATTTGGTGTTGCTTGGTCGTCCCAGGATTGACCTAATGTTTGGAGGGAGCCTTGTCTGATGGTCTTGGGGTGGAGATGGAGGTGAAGCAACGGGGTGTCAGTGGTGGGCTGGACCCGGGATGTGAGTGCTGCTTCCCAGAGCTGGGCTGGGGACAGACTGAGCACCAAATATGTAACTTTGTTGGGACACGCACCTGATGCTGCTCTGACAGTCCCACCAGCAACAGTGACTGGTGGGGTGGCTTCCCTCCTCCACTGAGATCTCTGCGCAAGAGGAGGTGAGAAATCCCTGGGTGATGCTAAAGCACAAAGGCCCAGGCTGGCGAGGGTAGGGTTTTGCACTGGGAAATATCTCGGTGAGGACATGTGAAACTCTCTTGCGCATCATTTCTTGAAGCCTCTGCAGGGCCTCCCTGCTCGTCCCTGTATCTTTCTCTCCAGACCTGCTTTGTCAGGACAGCCGGGGAGACCTTGCTGCTCTCAGTGAGGAGGACTGCAGGGGAAGGTTTATTTTCGTTGCTCCACAACCCAGGTATCTTTTTCCAAGCAGAGTAAAATACCCAACAGACTCGTCCTGTGGGAGGGGATGGATACCTTCCCAGCGTGGGGCAGCTGGAGCACCAGGAGCATGCCTTCTGGAGCAGGAGGGATGTAGATACATTTGGGGCCTAGGGACTGACTGCACTGCAGAGAGGAGAAAGGGCAGGGGTGGAATGGGATTTTCCCTCTGCGTGAGGGTGGTTTTGGCTTCAAAGCCTGATGGAGGGCAGTTTCTTATAGGGCAGGAACGTGTCTCTGGGACTGACTGCTGGAGCCATGGCGTGCACTGACCGCCCACCTGCCCCGAGTGCAGCCTGACACCCTGGGGGAGAGGCTGCCTCCACGCCGGGGGTAACTCCAGGAGGTTCAAAAGCCACTTTTTCCTCATCTGGTCTGATTTTTTTTCTAAAGCTTGTACTTTAGAAGCAGTCACCTCCATCCCCCATCACTTCTAGACAAACGATAACACAGATCAAATCACATGGAATAAATCTGCAGGGTGGTTGAAGTAAAAGAAGATAATTCTGCAGGGATAGCGTTGGGGTGAAAACTGAGGGCTTGGTCCTTGGCTACTGCTGGGTGGTCAACTGTCTGTTGTGATGCTGTGCGGGACCTCGGGCCCTTGGAAGGCAAATTCCTCTTGTTGTCTGCTGAGTTTAGGCAAGCAGGCCTTGGCAGGTGAGGAGCAGCGCAGCAGGAGGGAGGTGGTTTGCAGCTGGGTTGATGCTCAGCCCTGCCTCACGCGCAGTTCCTGCCCTTTTCGTAGGAGAAATTAGATAATCTGTTCTGCAAAGTAACCCTCTGGCAAGCTTTGGGTACCTCCTGCTTCCTCTCCCAGCTCTCTCCTCTTCCATGTGGCCTGCAGCGCTTTGCACTGACGGGTGCCGATTGCTGCCTGCCCCATCTTCTGTTGCTCACCAGCTTCATTGCATCTTGATGTGCATGTTCATGATAGGGCAGAAAACACCTAAGACACAGTAGTGCTGGATGTCTGGGGAGGTGCCCCAAGCCTCCTTGGCAGCAGGGTCTCTGTAGGACCCCCTGCCCCATGCAGGTTTGGTGTTCGATATTAAGTGTAATGGCATTAGTGCCCACATGGGAACCTGCACTCCTTCGCTTTGGTGTGCAAAGTGTTCACGGGGGGGACCACTCTGTGAGCCTCCGGGTACTGGTGTTACCCCTGTGCTCTGCCCTGGCCAAGGCTCAGACAGAAGTGAGCAATTTCCCATCACTTGGTGCATTTGTTTTGCATATATTAAAACCTTTGTTTTTCCTTCCCAGCTACCTATTCGAGTTCTCTGTGCTGCTCTCAGTCCCCCAGCCTCTCATTTCCACTGGTCCTCGCCTCTGCCCACCCTCCCTCGCTTCTCCTCCCTCTCTTCTCCCCTTTGCTGTCCTCCGAGCAGCTGCTGCTTCCCTCCTGGCGGTGGAGAGGCTTTGCCGGAGGAGGAAGAGGTGCGTTCCCATGTCTGGGAGTAAATGGGAGAGACGCCGCCGGGCTGCCTGGATGTGTGGCGGCAGGAGGAGGTGGCAGGTCCTGGCTTTACCCATCCCCTCCTTCCTTTCAGCACGAAGCAGGGAGAGTGGCAGCCAAACCAGACTGAGTTCTAGGTCTCCCCGTATTGCGTTTGGAGACTTTTTGTTGTTCATTTATTGCTGATTTGTATATTCATGGTTAAAGCCACAGCTGTCCAGTGCCTGGAGGATTTGGAATGAATTAGAATGACAAGAGACATGGTCTTTAAAAATAAAGTAATCATTTTTCCCTGCACTTAGCATTCATCCTCTTTCAAAGGTTCTCTGTGTGACGCAGATTTGCTGCACTTTCATGCCGGGATGGCGGGGAGATGTCTGGATCTTGCAGTCCTCTTTATTTCTGTGGCAGACGTGGCTGTGATGACGTGGGAGGAAGGGGCAGTGTGTTAAATGCTCTGATAGTTTTTAATGGTGTCAAAGTCTGCCATTTAAATTGGACTTTCATGCTAGAGAAGAATTGAAAGGGGAAGATGGGCATGAAAATCGATGCCGTGGGCCTCCGTTCCTCTGCAGCGTCCCTGTCGCAGTGCTTGTTGATCAACCTCCCTCCCCCTGGTCCTGCTTCTCCTCCCGCTGGAGCTTAATCCTCTGCTGATGGCATCCCTGCGTTGCCATGGAAATCGCCATCCAGCTGGTCTGGCGCTTCACCTCTGCCTGGTGTGGAGAGCTGGAGCTGGATCTGCTGGTGGTGAGCCCGGCTGGGGAAGTGGCACTGTTCCTGCTGGGGCAGTGGTCGGCACTGTGGTAGCTGGAGGTCAACACGTGCCCTGCAGCAGCAGGGGTCTAGGACATGTGTGGCATCAGCAGTGTCCCCGTATAGCATGGTAGGGTTGCAGCTTTGACTTTTTATTGCGTGTTTGAAGTTTATCAGTCGTAAGGAGTGGTGGCCTGTGCTGTGGATGGGAGTGTGGCTGGTCAGTCACCTGAAGGTCTCTCCCTGGCCACTGAGGCCTGGCTTCCATGACCAAGTGGTTCTCCTGCCAGCTTGTGTTCCCAGGAGTTGAACCCTACATCCACACTACTGTTACCCTAGTATGCAGTTCTTTTAGTAAACGATCCCACAACTCATCATGATGCTCCCTAAAGTGACTGCAACTTTTGCTCCTCACCTTCCTGGAGTTGGAGAGACCAGTATGAGATATTTGCCCATCAGACTCCCCAGAGATGCCTGGGACATCTTTCTAGGGCGCTGTGCTGGCTCCTGGTCCTTTCCTGAGGACAGTGATGGGAATGAATGCTCGGCTCTCCTGGCATGGCAAGAAGGGCCTTGGTGGGAGTGGTGGCAGAGGGTAGGTGTAACTCAGGATGGGCCATGGCCCAAGGTTGTGTGAGAATTGTGTCCCCAGGGTTGTGGGACCTGCCTGGCTAAGGAGGAATGGGAGCAGCCTCAGGAAGCAGAGGAACGGGGCTGAGATGAGCTCACACTTAACGTAAAAGAGGCAATGAGCAAAGCTGTAAGTGTTTAGACTAGGCGTTCCCTTGTGCTGAGGCTTACATGTATGGTGGCCATCCTCTGGTCCAGAATCCACGCCCATGGTCTAATTGGGGATCAGGCTGTGATGAGGATCATGGTGAGCAGCAGCTGTGTGTCCTCAGGAAGGACGGAGGGGTGCCTCTGCAGAGAGGAGGAGCTGTCTTTACCAGCTGCAAACATTAATCCTCATGATGTGGCTGAGGGCAGGCAGGCTGCCATTGGATCCTCAGAAGCTTGGTTTGTAGCTGTGACCTTGTTGGATGGTTTTCATAAGCTCCACCAAGGAACTTTGAACCTCCACATAACTCCATTGTGAGAGGAAGGCTTGATGGGTAGTGGTGGTATTTCTGTGGGTCCTGGTCTTCAGGGATCAGTGTCCTGGGAGCTCTTCAGGGTGCCACATAACCCCCCTGTGCCGCATGGTGGTGGCAGGCAGCTCTTGGGCACGTCTTGCAAGAGGTTGGCCATCAAGCTCAGAGGCCAGGTTTCTGGGCAAGGGCAGTTCTTCTGTAAATGTAAAATTCTGTAAATAAGGGGCACTGTTATGGCACTGGCAGGTGGCAGATACGTGGTGCAGCGGTGTTCTTGGGTACCAGGGCTGGGTGGAAGGAGATCCAGTGAATCACGATTTTGCTAGAGCTCAGTAGCACTTAGGGCACCAAGGCTGCTCCTGCAGCACTAGGGAGGCACCAAAGGCAAGGGAGATGAACTAGTTAAAATTAAAAACACTGCGTGTGAGAGTCCTCACTGGAGCGTGAAAGAAGTGCTGACTCCTCAGACACTTTCTTAATTGTGTTGTTCAAAACCCACTCTCATTACATGAATCATTTGAACGTTTGAAGGTGGCTGCTCAGCTCTGGGTGAAAGCTGAGGGTGCCATACCACCAGCCAGCTGTGCATCAGATGGCATTTCATATTAAATGCGATATTTGGGTATAACGATCAAAGGCGTCGACCCATGCTGATAAGTCTTGAATGTCTTCTGATAGTTGGCGTGTCTCAAAAAACTTGCTGGTTGTCCAGGCCTTGGTCTGGCAAACGGTGGCTGCAGGCTGTTGGGTGGGATGGACGCTGACGCCAGATCATGCCACTTGCCTCAGCTTTGTCCCGTCAGATTTCTGGGGCCGGCTCTGCTTGGGATGGGAGGCAGCGCATCGTAAGGAATGCTGAGTGTCAAGAAACAGCTTGGTGGCTCCTCTGATTAATTTTCTATAGGGAAAACCCCTCCATTCACCTGATCTGATTATAAAGCAAAAATGGACTGGGCTGTATGGAAAAGCTGCAAGTCGTGTAGTAGGTAGGACAATGTAGAAAGTGGGTTTATTTCTGTGCCTTGTAATTGAAAAGCCAAACAGATGATGGTTGTGCATTCATCCACCTGATTTAAATGAAGCCATAAAACATCAACATTTCCCAATAAAAAACTGTTGACAAAGTAGCTGCTAAGCTCCCAGAAGCAAAAATACTCCTTGAATTAAATGCAGGGCATGCATTTTGGCAACAGTGGGCTAAGTAAGCCTCCAAGCTACTTTTTTCTTTCCGTTTAAGTGCCACATTTGGAAGGTAAGCAAGTAGAAGAAATGTTATTTGATAGTAGGTCTGTTTCTGGCAGGGGAAGCATATGGAGGATGCACGGTTGTTTGCCGTGCTGGGGGTGTCGCGTACGTGTCGGAAAGGCGCGTGGCTGGGAGGGCTGATGTGTTGCCGTGGGCTGGGCAGTGGTGAGTCTCTTTCCCTTTTTTAAGAAGCATGTGCCTTGTCATTAGAGGCTGGCTCGGTAAGCTGTAAACAGAGCAAAGTTTGCTTAATTGCCAATCCAGATGAGATAAAATAGTCTTATAGAGATTTATGGGGATAATATACTATTCAGGGAAATTTATGACACATCTAGCTGTGATCAGTGAACCTTTAAAGGGTTTATTGGGGAAGATGTCTGCCATGGACAAGTCGTGTGTGGTGTTGGAGTAGTTGGTCTTGTTGTGCTGTTGGCTTAAAATATTTCAATTTAAGCCATTTATTTGCCAGCTGATGCCTCTTCCTAGAGGCTCTCCCTAAACAAGCCTGGCAGAAACTGCGCCCTGTGTGCAGAGAGAGGGCTGGTGGTTAGTAGCCTCCTCATTTTCATCCAAATGAGAGCGAGAAAAAGCTGAGGGAGATCAGCTGCGGGAACCCACTGCAGAGCACCTTGTGCAGTACAAGGCTGGGGCGTCGTCTCGTGTTCGTGAGCTTAAAATTGGGATAAACTGAATTTATGTGCCCAAGCCATTGACTTCACGGTTTTTGATTGTGTCTTCCTGCCAGCACCTGAATAATACCATAAGCAAAGTGCTGTCTGTCCTGGGAACAAAGGAAAGAGGTGGAAAATGGGGAGGTTGTTGGAAGGAAGGTGAGCATTGTTATGGGGAGGGCCCTGAAGTGAGTATCTCGTGCTGCGTCCAGGGAGCACAGCTGTAAGGAACAACCTTGGATTCTCCACGTAGGGACCTGGACCCATATTGCACAATTTGTAAGAGATCTGAGAGTGCAAGATAGAAAACCACTGACCTTAACTAATATGAGTAATGTGCATGCCTGGGGGAGAAATCACAAGTCTGCAGTTCCTTTCAGAAAAGTACCACCTAGATGTTAAGACTTCTTATAGTGGTCTCAGAAAGCTTGAGGGAAATGCAGGCTGCTTTGGGGTTTTAGGCAGGTTGTGCGTAGAAGCAGCTGCTTCACAGTTAACTTAAATGACCACAGAAAATACCAAAACCTTGTGTTCATAAACAGCATCTCTACTTCACAAACTCTAAAGCATGTTTTTCTTTGTAGGTAGCCTCTTCCAAAGGCTTAAAAATGCAAGTTAATCCTTTTTTGCATAATATCCATGTGGTATGTCCAGTTATGACCAAGAGGCGTGTAAGGGGAAGGACGGAGCTGCCTGAGCTTTCTGCGGGAAGCAGAGTCTTGTCAAACACCGTGTGGTCTGTCCAGCGCCCCTGGGTGTGGGTCCTTCGCAAGCCCTTTGCAAAGTTGGTTAAAACCAAGTAAATAACAGAATCACAGAATCGTAGGGTTGGAAGGGACTTCTGGAGATCCCCCAGTCCACCCCCCTGCCAGAGCAGGGTCACCCAGAGCAGGTGGCACAGGAATGCGTCCAGGCGGGTTTGGGATGTCTCCAGAGACGGAGACTCCACCACCTCTCTGGGCAGCCTGTGCCAGGGCTCTGCCACCCTCACAGGAAAGAAGCTCCTTCTCATGTTTAGGTGGAACTTCCTATGGTCAAGTTGGAGACTGTTACCCCTTGTCCTGTCACTGGGCACCACTGAGAAGAGCCTGGCCCCATCCTCCTGACACCCGCCCTTTCAGTATTTATAAGCGTTGATAAGATCCCCCCTCAGTCGTCTTTTTTCCAGACTGAAGCGACCCAAATCCTTCAGCCTTTCTTCATAAGAGAGGTGTTCCAATCCCCTAATCATCTTTGTAGCCCTTTAATCATCTTCGTAGTCCTTCGCCCTCATTAACCGTGGTCAGGGACAACCATGTGAACAGAGGCAGTTTCTTCCTCCCCAGTGAGTTTTGCCCTCCCGTAGCCCTCCGTCAGCCCAGGCAGCGTTCGGGGAGGCTGGGGTGGGCTTTGGGATGGGTCTGTGCCCTGAGGTTGTCCCAGCTCCCTCCTCGCTGTCCCCCAGCACAGCAGAGTCCAAGTGGGACCTCGAGGCTCTGCTGCAGCCTGGCCATGTAAGCTCTCGCCTCCCTTATCTGTGTTTCATGCCCCAACGAGCATTAAGTGTAATTAATTGCATTGATTCTTGCCCGCAGCTGGAGGAGTTTAGGGGGAGCTTGTTCCTTTCCATCTCTTGCTGTCAGGCTGTGCGGAACAGCAGAGGGCTGAAAAGGGGAGAGGCCAGTACCGGAGCTGTTTCCCCTGTCCTTGAGCTCAGCGTTTGAGTAGTTACCCAAATGCAGATCAGGTGCATAAATCATGGAGATGGACTTAATTCCCAGTTGTGTTCCCAGTGCTCTAACGCAGGTGTGTGCTCTCCAGGCCTCTCTACTCAGCTCACTTTTCTTTATGCACGTACTTAGTGTCTCAGGAAACCTTTTTCCTCCTCTCCTGGACTCTTCAAGCAAGGCAAAGCTGGAGCTTCGCGCCCTGATGTCCCCAAATTGCAATAGTAATTTTACATCACGCTGTCATTTCAGCAAGAGGGGGTTTGCGTGGATGGGTCTGTCCCTCTCCCACCCGCTGCCTGCCCAGGGCTCAGCTCGCTGCCTGGCAGCCGTGGCCCGTTTGATGCTGGCTTCCCACCGCCTCTCGCTTGGTGTCTCCATCACAGCGGGACACACTGTGTGCCTTTCCCTCTGCTCTCGCACCCTGCTGCTGTTTGCTGAGCTGTAGCTCTGCAAAATGCCCGCTACCTGCTCAAGAAGGGTGGCTATATTTGCTTTTCAAAGTGAATTAAGACATCTTTACTTTTCTTCTCTACCAAGCAAGCACAAAATCAATTTACATGAGAAATTTTTCCCCATAGCTTTGTGAGCCTCGTCTCCATTGGTGGTCTGAAAACTGCTTGGAGGTGGAAACGGCACTTATATGAACATGGGTTAGTGCAGGGTGCTGTGATGGAACCGCATCCTCCGTGGCAGGCAGGGCTGGGTCAGGATGCTCTGCTCCAGGGGATGGTCCAGCGTGCAGCTGGGACGCGGGCACTCGTCAAGGGAGATGCAGGAGCTGGCTGGGACTGGGAGCACTGGGGCCAGCAGGCCTCATTTTACTTTAAGCTCTGTGGGGTTTTTTTTTTTCAGTGGACTTGGCTTGCAGGAGGATTTTCTCTGCAATAAACAAGGATTGTATGAAATGCCTCATATCTGGTGGTCTCCCCAGAGGGTTCAGTGTGTGCCTTGTAAGGGAATGCGGTGGCGGTTTGCTTTTCTCGTGTTGTCACGTCTTCCTTCAATTATGGGATAAATATTAATACCACAACCACGCACTAAACAGGCGCTGCCTGCTATGTCTTATCGTCCCGTCCCTGGGCTGTTGGAACAATTTTACAACACCCTTAAGTTTAAAACAAGCACACGTGAAAACCAGTCCCTCTGGATATATTAGAGCTGACCAGCAAATGTGCATTTCATTACCTTAAATATGCTGGTAGACCTAGAAGAGTGAGCGAGCCAAAGGGAAGTGGATCTGGAAAAGGCTTTGGTACTAGATAAAATAGGAAAAGTTGTTTTTTTTCCACTCCTCCCCTTTCTCTTCTTGATTTCTCCTGCTGTGAATTCCTGGTTAAAGACTTGCATTTCTGAGGGAAACCCGGGTGCCAAGCTGGAAGATGCATTGTGCAGCGCAGGCACAGGAATGGCGGGGCAGGAGCGAACCAGCAGACAGTTAGAAGAACGTTGTGTGTTTTATTTTTATTTGTTATTTTCTTAAAGGTGTCGGTGCTTGGATCCGAGTGCCTTGGATGGATATGGCTTGGTGTCATCCCCCACGTGGTTCAGAGCTGCACCAAGGTCCTGCAGTGGGAGTGGAGCTTTTGCTGGGCTGGTGTCCTGGGGGGATGTGGACAGGGCGTTCCTCCTCCGGTTGGGCTGGTGGGCACAGAAGGGCAGGGACGATGGGGCTGTGTGGACCCTGGATGGCTGGGGACCACGGGGCTTAGCACTGCCTGGGTCTGGCTCGTCCACCGCCAGGAAGCTGCCATTGGCACCTCTGTACACACATGGTCGGCAGAAATGGCTTCAAGGTCAGCCCTGTCCATGCAGACGGATCTCAGCTGAGGGCTGGTAACACCCAACCCTCCATTTACACTGCTCGGTACAAATTACAGACATCGGGGCTCCCCTTTCATCCCTTCTTGGTGGGCTTGGCAGGAGAAGTGCTTGCCTTTTCCAGTGGGATTTTGAAGGCATCCGTTAGTTTGCAGTGTTGATGATATCTTCTGGTGCTTGGAAGGATTTTGTCACCTGAAGCCAAGCTGTGCGGTACAAGGATCCTGTGTTGGCCCTGATGTGCAGGGGAGGCTGGGGCAGAGCTGATTTCCACAGGCTTTGAAGAGCTGCACAGTAGAGAGGTGTGTAAAGAGTTATCTTCTCGTTTTTGAGAAATGCTTTGCTGTTGGATGACTGGCTCATTGTTAACGTGGAGCAATGATTTTTATTCAGCAATGTCCACATATCCCACTGCTTCCCCTCCAAGAAAAACACAGCAAGCTGTCTCACCAGTTCCACCAGACTGGTCTCACGGAGCAAAACCTGGCTGGTAGCTCCATGCAGGGAGTGTTTTTGCATGTGAGAAGATGAGTCACCATCGGTTGCTTGGTCAACAGTAACTGTGTGCATTTTCTCTGTTTTTGGACAGTTTAAAAGAGGCATGCCAACTCTACCCCCCTATTTAGATGGAAAGAGAGGTAGGGAACCCATACTTGATCAAATTAAAGTTTTGCCATTCCAGGTAATATTAAAGAATGGTAGTGGTCGCACTTGTAAGCTCTGAAGTCAGTTCTTCATCAGCCACTTGATGGACTTCTCTCTGCCCTCTGTCTCCAGTTCCTGGGGCTTTATGTTGTCATCACTGCAGTGTTCACACCAGATACTTCATGCTTCACGTTTAAGATACCCTCTTACAATTTTATCTTCCGGGCTACAAGGGAATAATGTAAGCTGGGTGTTAGTCTGAAAGAAAAATGCTTTGTTTCTGTTAACAGCCGTGGTGGAGTGCTTGTACCACAGGCTGGGGAAGCAGCAGCTCCCTCCCTTCGTCCCCCCCTTCATTGGGGTTTGCAGTGATGTCAGCAGCCTGCAGTGAAGTTGGTGGTTGGGTTTTCATCTTCTTTTACCAAAGGGCAAACTCTCTGGAGTGGCAGAGGACCTACTGAGCTGAGTAGCCAGGTCCCTGCAGACGGGATGTTCTCTGTGTCACAGGGAAAGGTGGGTTTTGGTTGTGATTAGGGAAATGAGGACAAGCTGAGAGAGTTGGGGGTTTTCAGCCTGGAGAAGAGAAGGCTCCAGGAAGACCTGATTGTGGCCTTTCAGTACTTAAAGGAGGCTTATAAGAAAGACGGGGACAGACTTTTTAGCAGGGCCTGTTGCGATAGGACAAGTGGTAATGGCTTTAAACTAAAAGAGGGAAGATTCAGACTAGATAAAAGGAAGAAATTGTTTACGCTGAGGGTGGTGAGACAATGGCCCAGGTTGCCCAGAGAGATGGGAGATGCCCCATCCCTGGAAACCATCCAGGCCAGTTGGATGAGGCTCTGAGCAACCTGCTCGAGTTGAAGATGTCCCTGCTCATTGCAGGGGGTTTGGACTTGAATGGTCTTTGAAGGTCCCTTGCAACCCAACACATTCTATGATGAAAAACTGCAGACAAGAGTGGTGACAGGGGGAGCACCTTGTGAGGGCTTCAGGAGAGGCAAAACAAAAGCCCCCACCAAGGGTGTGCATGATGGAGGGGTGCAAACAAGCACGTCAAGTGTCCCCTTCCCTTCCCTGTGTCCCAGGTCTCCTGGTGCTGCCACCTTCCCCAGTGGCAGTTTCATTGCCCCCTGCTCTCCATCCTTCCACTTGCTGCCCCCTCTCTCCTGCTTCCCTTGGGAGTTTCTCAATTGCTTAATCATCTAATGCAGGTGCGGAGCATGGGGTGAAGCCTGACCCATATTGCCAGTCTCCCAGGTTGTGCTTGGCACGCTTGACCGTTCCTTGTCCCTTCTCTGTGCCACGGTGCTGGCCATGGAGAGGACCTCCTGTCCCCCAGGGCTTTCTGCGTGTGTCGGGGCTTTGTATTTTAAGAGAAGGGTATCTGGGGCTTTTCCATGGTGATGAATTCTCCTCATAGTGACTATCCGCGTTACTTTGTGCATGTTTTTTCTGGGACCAGGGAGAATGAGGGCTCGTCCCAGCCACCCTCCGTGAGTTCCAAGGGCTGTCTTACCTCCCTGCCGCTTTGCTGACCAAGTGGTTCTCCCCATAGGGCATGGTGTGGGCTGGGGGGCTCACGCTGCACTCGAGCCCCTTTCCATTGCAGAGCCCAGCTGTTGGGCTGCCCAAACAGGTCATCTGATGGGGGGTGGCAGACTTCACATCTCTATATTGTCTTTATATATCAGGTGATGTGCCTGATGACTGGAGAAATACAAAAGTCTGGCCAATGGGCGTCACGTAGATTCCTGTTAAAGACAAAAATGTTTTACAGCTGCAATTAGTCCTCGTTCTTCCTCTCTTGTAACCTGGTTGATGCTGTGACACCATAGCCAGGCCATACACAGGTACCCTGTGTGGGGGGTTCCCCTTGCAGCCCCCCATCTCTACCAGCCCCTTGCCAGGGCATGGCCATGGGGGCCGGGCAGAGCTGGGAGGTAACGCATCCCTCCTTCCCTCTTTTTCTCTTAATTTCCCTGTGGTCTTCTCCAGCACCATTGGGATACTGCCAGGCACAGCTGGGTGTGATGCTGGGGGACTCAGGATGTACTCGGGGTTTGAGCAACCCCCCCAGCTGAAACACTGTGGGTTTGGGGGTGCTCTGCTCGCTCCACTTCCCTCTCTCAGCTGCCAGGGCCTGGTCTGGGAAAGGTTGGCTGTGGTGCAGTCCTGGTTGGCAGGAGGTGGTGTGTCTTTGTCCGGGGTAGGACACCAGTCTAGTCCCAACTCAGGGGCCCTGGAAAAATAGCGAATGTCAGTTCTCAGCCTTTCTTGGTGTGGAGGGATGGCATTGCAGCATCGTCACCGGCATCCTTGCGTGGCCTTTGCAGTCAGTGACAAATTAGCCATACCAGCTTGAAAGCCGGTGTTTTGCTTTCACCTCCCATCAGGTGGGGATCCTGGTGCCTTTCAGCTGTTGGGATCTCCAAGACATTTAGGGATGTAACTCAAGAGAAGACATTTTGCCACCCTGTTGGCTGCAGGTTGAGTAAGGTGAAGGGGGGAGCAAGTTTCAGAGGGGGAGCAGGCAGCGGGAAGGGCCATGAGAAGGTGAGACGCAATAGTGAAGGTTTAAGGCACAATGAAGAAGCCTTTGGGGAGAGCTGCAGACATGACCTGACATTTAAGTAGCAGAGGTAAAGAAAAAACTTTACACAGGGGCAGATTATCCTGTAAATGCTTCTTCAGGGCTGCCTGGACCCTGCGTGTGAAACAGCCGGTGCTTTTGGCTACCATGTGGAGATGCTGAACCAGGTGGGTGGGAATCCCATGTCGTCCTGTCCTGGGGATTTTGGATTTCTGCTTTCTGGGGACGCGTTTGCTTTGAAGATCCGGTAGGATACATTGCATCTAGGCCATTGTGTCCTCCCCACTGCATCCCTCGTCGAAGGGATTGCCCTGATTGCCCTGAGGATGGGCATCGGTGTGTGCCCCTTTCACTGGCCGCGGTTTGGGATCGCCGAAGGGCAGGTACACAGAGATAGTACATGGTCTCGCCCTTTTGCCTTCCAGGGAGGCATTTCCCCTCCCTGCATCATCTCTGGCTGGCATCTTGGTGTGAGAAACAGGAGAAGGGGCTCTGCTCCATTTTAACGTGTTGCCCCAGACTCGTCATGCTAGCCCAAGGTCACTGTTGTGCCTGGTCACTCCCAGCTGGTGCTTCTGTTGCCGTTCTCCCGTGCCTTTGCACTGTGGGCACGGCCAAGACTACTCTGGGTCACAGTGAGAGCAGCTGGGATTTTTTCAGCCTTCCCCTTTGGGGGTGAAGGAGATGCTGAGCAGCAGCAAGGCAGAACCGCCCATCCCTGCTATGGGAGTAAGGCCAGGCCTTTGGCTTTCTCTACAGAGGATGAATCTTTGGAGAGAGAGACTGGCTGGTTAAAGCTATGAGCTTCTCGTGACGTGTGGTTGGCACACAGCACGGGCAGGATGGGCCAGGATCTTCACCAGCATCTGCGGGATGCTTGATGGAGTGGGCTGGTGGGAGAAGACTTGCTGAGCAGAAGACTTGTTGGATCTGGTTTTGAGGCCGCATGTGGCTGCTGCAAACGGTCCAACCCAAACGTCGATAGCTCTGTGTGAAAAACAGGCTAGCATAATTTTCAGTTGTGTGAGTGGGATGTATTTAATTTGCTCTATTGTCATTCGTGAGCTCCGGACATGCACGCTGCTTCTCTGTGCTGAAGCTGCCTGCTGCAGGGTCTTAGCTGCCATGGCTGAGAACCGGGCCACTGTTGTTGGGCACTTATAGACCTGTGTATCAGCACAAGTGACAATAAATTGCTGTTTTGTGGCAGGCTGCGAAGGGTCCCCGTTTCGGCTCTGGCTGCGTTTATTAAAATGAATGAGTCTAATCCAGGATGCAAAATTCTTGACAAACATTGTTAATGTTCGCCTGCAGGATGCGATAAGGTGGTGATCTGCACATGTAAGCAGGTTTCTTTATTCAAAGGAATTAATTTGACTCATAATGTATGTCTCAGTATATACCTCAACCTAGAACCTCCAAACTTTGTAATTTAGCGATCTGCACCCTGGTGCAAGGATCAGTGATGTTGGTTTTGGGTGGCCCTGTGTGTGTCTGGCCGTGGCTCGGTCTGGCTCGGCTGGTCCCAGAGCCATACCAGAGCTTTGCCTGTGTCAGCAGGAGGTGCTGTGCTCATTCTTTTGCTTGTAGAATTTTAGGATTTCAAGCATGGGGGTGTTCAGAAGCAGAATTTATGGTTATTTTTTTCCTGTCTGTGGAGTAGTTGTGCCAAAACGTATCGGATGGAAGTGGGAGGAAAATGGAGACTGGGTTACTTCCCTGAATGAACGCTTGGGAGGAGGGCAAAGCCTGGGGATGGAGGATGCCCTGTTCCCTCTTCTGTAGTGGAGCAAAGGAGCTTCATAGAGGACTGAGGGAAGAAGAACAAGTCTGTGAGGCTCAGCGAGGGCCCCCAGCCAGTGCCTGGGGCTGCAGGCGCTGGGGCCACAGGGTCACATCTAGAGCCACCGTCGAAGCAGTTGGTGGAGGTTTTGCGAATGACTTGCGCTGCAGTGATGGGAAGAGATTCTGGTAGCCCTGGATCGCCAGTGGAAGACCTTGCTGTGACTTCAGACATGTCGTACCTGTTTCTTCCCTTGCCATCTTTGCTCCAGTAATGCTGGGACCAACCTGCACAGTGTGGGCAGAGCCTCTGCGGATGCATTCTATCGGCTGGCTTTCCTATGGCCTTTTACCCTTCTCCTGCGTGCACTGATAGAAGGGAAAAGGTTTAACCCACTAAGCCAGTCTGTGCAACAAATGGCCCTTCTTTCTTCTTGTTCTCTCTTTTCATATCCTTCAGCCCTCCAGCAAGTACTTTCCATCTGCCAGCCCGTTTCAGGGCATAGGGCTGGTCCGTACGCTGGGAGGAAGATGCCCCCGTTGGAGGAACAATGCTGATTTCTTTTCTGCACTCCTGCTGCAGCTGGTCTGATTAGTTCGAGTCACCACAAGTCGGCATAGATCAGCTGAGCTAACGTTGAACTTGGGCTTCTAATCTGGCTACTCATATCAGCGTCCCCCATATATTGCTGTTTTTACTGGAAAGGTATTTCAGAAAGAGCACAGAATGTTCTTGTGCTGGTGCACTGACCTTATCTTTCCCAAAGGGGTGGGATGAGCGTCATGGCAGAGAGCTAGACTTGCTGAGGGCAAAAGGCCCTCTCCTGCTTGACCCAGAGGTCTCTGAAGCCCAGCTGTGGAGCTCCTGTGCCTCTTGGGCTTGCAGCAAGGCTGTTGGCATCCTTCGGCCAGAGGCAGTACGCACACAGCAGCAGGTGAAGGACTTGCAGCAGACGTGATTTTTGGAAGCTGGATTCTCCTTTGAGGATAACAGCACAGATCTTGCCGACTTCAATACATGGTGCTTGGAGAGGCATGGAAGCTGTGTCTGGGTGACCGAGGAACAGCTCTTGATAACCCCCTGTGCCCGCTGGGAGCGGTACCAGGTACCTGTGTCTGCTGAGACACATCCCTTAGTATGTTTTAGCTGAGGAGCCCACAATAATTGCTGAAGCTAGGCAGGTCACTGCTAATATTATTCAATGGATGAATAGACTTTCCTAATTTGCACCGAGGTAGTGACAGATAGGGCTTTGTAATAAAAGTTCAGCAGGTTTTTTTTGTCATGTGATGCTCAGAAGGGCTGTTTTCATTAGCTCCCTGTCTGCACCCAGAAAGCAGCACAGCCCCTGGGCTTGGGGAGGGCTCCTGAAGCCCAGGAGATGCGCTAGAAGCAATACCCAAATATGTGTGTGCACTTATACCCAATTCCAACACTGATACCAAGAGGCTTTTTGAAGGAGAGGGCTGGGCAGGGGATCAGGCTCAGGACACCGGTCCCGTGGGCCATGCATGACTGGAGCCCTGGTCTACACCATACTCTGCAGGTGTGTTCTGCGTACAGCATCCCCATTCTCCCCAGTCCCTCCAAATTTTAGTTATTTTCTGTAAGAAACACAGTGCTCTACTTTACAGCCTTCCCAAATCTCCTGTTGGGATTAGGAGCCTGCGTTTCCTCTTATGAGAAGGGATGAAATTTTCCATGGCCTGCACCACAAAACCTCTTCCGTGCACAAGGTGGTGTCTCAGCAATGTCTCGCTGGTGCTCTCTTCCTAAATGCCACTGCTTCTCATGTTTTAATGCTTTTGCTTCCCATCTCCATCTCCTGCCCTACGCACCTCCTTGCTCTGGGTGGAAAAAATGAACATTGTAGGTGCGACCACAACAAGGAAAGGTGGAGGTCCTGTGGTCTGGACTGTTGTTTGGGGTTTTCCCCCAGTAAATACACTGCATTGCGGGTAGTGGGTGCCCTGTTACAGTTGCACGAGGTGGAGCAGAATAAAGAAGGGATTTCTTTAAGGGATACCTGTGGCAAAGACCAGCCTCTGTGCCCTGGGCTGTGCTGCCCAGATGTTGTCATCCCTTGTGGGGAGACGTGAGCTCAGTATCTTGCCTGAGACCACATGTACAGAGAGACCAGACTCAAAGTCTCCACGTGCTCCGGATCCAAGTTTGACTCACCAGTCTGTGCTGCCTGGGGGTAGTTCCCTCTGTGAATATATAGTGGTTTTAATTAATCATCCTCCCGTAGAAACTGTGTATGTAGCTGCTTGTGTTAGCAAGGCGAGTGTGTGAGCGGGGTAGCTGTGTCTCTGTGGGTGTGTTATCCTACATAAATATCTTTCTATAAATAAATAAACAGATAAAGGGATTGCTGCTACAGGACGTCCCTGCGAATGAGCTCTCGGTGTGTCTGCAAACCCTCTTGTATAAATAACCTCATTCAACAAATCCAGGACTGAGTGACCCATCTGGGGATAGGTGTGTTGTGCCATTGAAGGGGGATGTGGGGCAGGCGGGTTCTTCCAGCGCCTGCAGCTGAGCGTTGAGCCTCCCTCCTCACCCCAGGTACGCCGGGGTGGATGGGGGGGTTTAGCCATGGTGGCATCAGGCTGCAGTGGTGGCCCTGCCTCTGGTGGCACGATGGCTCAGGCAGATCAGAGCAGGAGTGTGACAGCATGGAGCAGGGAGAAAAGACTTCTGGTGTTCTGCTTTGCTAGATAAGGAGCTGGTTTGTTGGGCTTGCTGCTCCTACTCCTGCTGCCCCGGCTCTCCAGGGATGCAGCAGTGGCTGTGACTCAGGGCTCCCAGCTCGGGTCTGGATGGGGACCCCAGTGCCGGGGCTGCCTGGGGGCACTCGGGTAGCTCTGCTCCGCTGCGGCTGGTGGGTCAGGAGAGAAACAGCTCACAGTGCCTAAAGGGAGACCCCGTTTGGCTTTGAGACGCGGAGCTGAACTTGGAGAGACAACAGCATGGGGTTGCTTCAGAAAGGTAAAGTGAAGATACCTGGTTCTGGAGATGGTGAGGCTGCTTCTGTGGTTCCCTCTGCTCAGTGCAGGTGTTTGTGCCACTGAAAATGGAAATGAGGCCCTTGTCTGGTGCCTGAGGGCAGAGCCCGGGCACTGGTGCAGGACAGTGGCTTCCCAGCCCAGAGAACTGTGATGTCCTGGTGGTTCCTCCTGAAGGGGCTGAAGATCGCTGAGTGGAAGCCAACCAAACTGTTTAACAAAAGAAAAAAAGGGCTGCATGGGACAGGGCCTGCCATGGATGGCTCCTGGCTGTGCAGGGGAAAGCTGTGATACTCTGGCGAAGTGAGAGAGAGGGGATTTGCATGAGGAAAAGTGGGAAGAGAATGGGGAAAAGGAGGAAGGGGTCTGAGGGAGCAGAGGCCCCGGGGCAGGAGGAGGACAGGAGGGGCAGTAGGAGCACCCTGCATCTGGGACACCCCCATACGGGCTCCCACCGCTTCACTAGTGCCCCTTGTCATCACATCTCTGGTGTTGGGAGTTTGCAGCTCCAAACTGCCCCGTCCCCTCCCAGGCTGGTTCGGTCCCTGCTCAGCGAGAGGAGCTGCCGCAGTAGCCCAGCCGCTCTTCCATTTACAGGGGCACAGCTGGGACCTCTCGCAACTTGGAGCTCCCCGCAGAGAGCCGTTCGCAACTTGTGTGTCTGTCTGTACGCTGGGGAGCACTCTTGCCTCTCCATGCACATCCCGTGGCAGATGTTCAGAGCGTGTGTGCTGTGCAGCACGCTCGGGAGTCACGGGGAGACCTTCCCATCAGTGGTGCAGCTTTCCTCCCCCCACTCACCCACTCAGAAGTGTCTTGTAGACAAGCTGCAATTTCAGTGTAACCGTGATTTATCAGCAGCTCCATGGGCCCAAGTTGCTTCATTAAATGCTTTTGCCCAAGTAAGTGTTTCTGTTTCAGGGCAGAGAGAAGAGCTGATGTTAAGGTAGGGCGCGAGCTGTGCAGCCGGATGCTCATAGGGCATTTTGAAGATATCTTACCCAGAGCAACTGTTCCGTTTCAAGACTCCATGTGCTCAGTCTGAACAAGTGAAGGGTCAATTTGGCTGCCTTGCTTTTTGTGGGTGAAGCTTTCAGCAACAAAAATGTCCCTTTTTCTTTCTCCTTTCTCAAGAGAGAGAGGAAGGAAGGAAGTGGGATGACCCCTGGTGTGCTCAAGTGGTTGTGGAGCAAAAGCACCTCTTTGGAAGAGCTCATGGACTCGTTTTCTTTGCTGGAGCTGCAGTTTCCCCTTGAGCCCGGCGGCACTCAGGTGCCTTGACACAGCAATGCTTTCGCTTGTTTTAACAACTGCCCCTTCCTGAGCTGCTTCCCAGGGCCCTGTTTCAGAGGTGGCCTTCTCCACCCCGTGACAAGTCTGAATATGAGGTGGGTTTTGGCTGGCGTGGACCACCCCTGCCCTGGCTGGCAAAAGGCAGGTGCTGGGCTCCATCTCCCCAGGCTGGCGCCAGCCGACGAGGATGCTCGAGGCTGGTTTTTCTTCCATGGGTGTACTCTTCTTCCTGAAAATAGCAGCAGTGAAGGCAGAAATGCTAAATTAAAACTGTCCGTGGTTCATGGCTAATTGGTTTGACTTTGCCTGGGCTCAGTGGAGGAGCGCTCCTTGAACTGGGCACAGGTCTGGGCCAGGGGACAGTGACAGTGGGCATTGCCACCTCTGCTGTGCCTGGGTGGGTGTGTGGCAGCTGGCTCTACCATGGTAAACCAAAGGCATGAAATTAAACGGGCTCCGACCTGCTGGTTGAGGAGCTGGGATGAAAGCAGCGGTCTCAAGCCTGGCGTCTGACAGCTGCCATCTGAGGCTGTGGTTATCACCGACTGAAAAATGCTTCTTGCAGCTCCAGGAGAGCAGGTAGGGAGGGCCAGCTTGCCCTTTTTAGTGTGTTTCTAAGCACACGCAGGGATGCAAACTTGCATGCTCTTCAGACAGCGGGGAGAGAGGGGAGGGTGTTTTTTCCTCTGCCAGTGCCATTCGTGGCAGGAAGGACCAGCTTTGTGAGCCCGTCTGCTAACACCAGTGATGTGGAGGAGCCAAGTGGTTTACGCTGTCCTGTGTCAGACGCAGGGGTCTGGGGACCCAATGGTCTCCATTCCTGGAGTTTTCCGAATGCTGTTCAGCTTTTGGTGGCTATTCTGGGTACCTTTTGAAGAAGGTCAGCAAACAGAGTGCGCGCGCCCATGTTTTAAACTAATACACAGTACGTGGTCTCCGGCGCAGCAGCACGGCAGGGCCTGTGCGTAGCTGCAAGTAGAAAAGTTGTTTGGTTGTGGCCAAGGAGACAAGAAGCCTCCCCAGTATCGGCATGGTCTGCTGGGGTGCGCATGGAGGGGCAGCGATGGGCTGAGAGGAGTCTCCTTGTGAGAGGTGTCTTTGGGAGAGGTCTCAGGTCTCCTGTGCTTCCCGAGACCTGCAGCCCTTTCTCTGACCAGAGTATTCACCAATTGCTCTGTGTGATACTTGTTGTTGTTCAGCCCCCGCATTTTGGGGAATATCTAATGGCAGAGGTCCTTGGTGGGACCAGAGGCTGAGGGCAGACAGCAGTCCGTGGGTCTCAGTGAAATACTGAGGGGATGTTTGGGATACAAAGCTTGCTGGAAGCCCAGGAGAGCTCTAACTGCGATATTTGGAGCTGTCATAAGCTGATCAAAACCAGATTGTCTGCATTCATCAGATATCTTAAAGGGACCTTCTCACTTCTTGGGACATTATTGTGAGCCTGTGACTGCCACGTCCTCGTCTGATCCAGAAGGAGGTAGCTCTGAGCTGAGAGGAGTCGGGGTGGGAGTGAGCAGCCATGGGGAAAAGCTCTGGTGGTCCTGATCAGTGCTGCTGCTCAGAGGTGTTCCTGGCGGCCCAAGGGAGCGGCGCAGTGTTAAATATCTTTTTAATGTGGACAGCATCCCCCTAAATGAAGCAGAATGCAATATGAGATGAATCAAAACTGTGCTAATGGTGGAAAATGTACATGGCTTTTAAAAACTAATATTGCTGTGGGACTCGGTCTGTGCATCACAGGAGACCTTGAAAGGCTGGCCCTTTGCTCAGCCGAAGAAGGCAGGAGAGAAACTCCCGGCTGCTGCAGTGTGCCCTGTTGAACTTTGGGTGGTGGGGCAGAAGAGGGAGGGAGAGGGATGCCTAAGGGATGCTCAGCCTGTGCCACCCTCCCATCCGCAGCGACGGAGAGAAGGGAATGGGGGAGAGGAGAAGGAGAAATTTTCTACCACCGATGTTGTGTGGGGTAAAGGGAAAGTCAGACTTTCCCCCTCCTTCAGAGTACCCCCATCCCATGGATTTAAAAGCTGGTTTTAAAAGGAGAATAAAAAATAATGAGGACATGGATAGATGGTTTCTTTTTATCTCTACAGCTGAAGAGATAAATGTGACATTAATTATGTGACACAGCTTTGAAAATCATTATATATCTCTGTTTTTTTTAAAAGGCGGTTTCAGATTTCTGTCTGGGACTAATAAAGAAGGACAATTTTTAAAAAACTTTAAAGATGATCTGCAGGGAGAGAGTTTGCTGTCTTAATTTTCTCTTCTGTAGATGAAGCTTGTTCAGCTCTCCTGTCTCTTGCATAGAGTGAGCGTGTGTGTGTTTGAAGGAGATGCTGAGAGAGGGAAAACCGGGGCAGCTTGTGAAGTTTAATAGGAGAATACGGGCTTTCGGATGGGTGGGGGGTGAGATGGGGCCGCGGGAGGGGGAAGCATTGAACTGTGCACCCCTCTGTCCCGAAGAGAGAGGAAATTAGAACGGTTAGCATCACTGAGTAAGCAGTTTGCATGTTTTTCTCAAGGTCTGCAGGCATCCGCCCCCTGAGCTTGGTTGCGGGCAATAGAGCGGGCAGAGCATCAGGATGGGTGAAGTTAAGGACAGAGTTTGAAGCAGTGGGTTAGTTTGCCATCCCCATCCTGGCTGCGGGCTGGTGGCTCAGCTGACCCTGCCCGGGGCTGACCGGAGGAGTTGGAGGTTTTGCTTTGTGCAACGCCTTGGTGGGGGCTGGTTTCTCCTTGAGGGCTTGGCTGGGCGTTGAGTTGCTTTGCTGCTCTGCAGAACTCAGCCAGCGCTGCTGGTGAGGTCACTGGTGGCCCATCTGACACACAGGCCAACACCGGAGAAGGTGCCTGTGGTGCAGAAGGTTGTTCCCCAGCTGGGGCTGTGCTGGTCAAGAAACATCTCAAAGAAAAGTGGAGTTTCTCATCGACAAGTGGCTCAGGGATCACTGACCTGAGACTTTTTGCTTGCAATATCGTAGAGTCAAAGAATGGTTCAGGTTAGAAGGGACCTCAGAAATCATCTAGTTACAGCCCCCCTGAAGCCTTATTTGAGTTCACCTTCTCAACTGCAGGTCCAACACAAGGAGGAGCTGCGGCAGGCTTGGGTTTAGCCCAGGTTTACGTGGGAGAGGGGTTGGAGCAGGCAGCCTGGTGTGAGGGCAGTGATGGCTGGGGGTTAGAGGGGATGCAAACTCACTACCCAAAGTCAGGAGCTTCTTACAGCAGTCTGTCAGTGAGTATAAAACAATGTGGCAGGAGCACAGGCAGAGGAGTTTGCTTGGGTCAGAGAGAAGAGGTGGAAAAGGGTGAGACTGATCCCTATCTGTGGTCAAATCCTTGTGCTGGAGCCAAACTGGGGCCGGGGCTGTTTTGGGGGAGCCGGTGGCCGTGGAGTCTTGGGCACCCTCTGGAAGGAAGCTGTGATCCACAGTCAAAGAAGCCAGTTTTAAATAAATGTTTTGTAAAATTGGACTCCTTAAACGGGGATTTCCTGCAGCTCGCTTGGAGGATGCCGTGGCACAGCCTTGTGTCAGCAACTTTTGGTGTCAGGTCAAGGTGGAGTCCTGCAAGTGGGAGAGGAGCAACACCTGTATGTTTGCAGAAACCCAGCTGTTCTCCTGCTTCGTGGATCTTTGGGATGCCCACCCAGGCAGGGTGTGTACGGCAGGGATTTCAAAGGAGTAGTAAGTGCTTTTTGTACCAGGAAGTGATTGGAAATGCATGAGTATTAGGTGTCTAGCTGCTGTGAGTTCTGCGAGGACGCCCTGGCAGCCTGGTGCATTCCTGGCCTCCTCCCCATCATTTGCAGCCAGCTCAGGGGTCTCGGGGCAGCGGCCGCAGGCCGGGGGCTGCCTGCAGCAGAGAGGGGCTCCAGGGCTGTAAGCATGCCCTGCTAGAGAGCAGAAAACCATGCGATTTGCCAATGCCCGAGTCGCTGGGGCAGCAGTGGGAACCTTGGTTTGTGGCATGGCAGACGGTAGCAGGGCTAAGTGAGATTTCATTAGTGAGAACAAAACCATGCAGCCAGATGAAAGCCGTGGGGGCTGTGGCCTTCATAGTTCATTTGGGCTTTTAGACACATCTCTGTTTACCCAGTGGGCTTCTCCCAAGTGGTTCTGTGGAGGTTGGAGTGGTGGCTGGTCAGATGGAGGAATTAGCTGGTCCATGCAGCTCCACTGTGAGTTGGTGGCTGTGGCTGTGGGAGCTCCAGCCTTGCAGTGGGCGCTGGGTCTGCGTGGTGCCGGGGATGCACGCTGCGGGGCTGGGGGTTGGTCAGCTCTGTATCTGCAGGGCTTAAGCTGGCAGGGCATGATGCTTCTTGAAAATGAGCTTGCTGCATGTTACACCAGAACTTTATTGAGGTTGAGCTTGGTTCCTGCTCTGTATTGTGCCCCAACCACCTGAAGAGCAGCGTCCAGAGAGGGACTTGCCATTCCAAAGGGCAAAGCTTTCCAAAGTTTGTTACCAGCTTGATCCCTCACTTGCTGTTTAGGTGAGGAATCTGCCTCCCTGCGCTCTGTGTGCGGGTCCGTGGCCAGGAGAGCCATGGGGCACCGCAGGTCCCACTCTGCAGCCGGGGCTGGCGGGGGGACGTGGGAGCTGTGACTTTCTCCCACCCAGGGGCCTGCCAGGCATCCATGGCCATGCACCGCAACTCATATGCACAGGCAGAGCGGCTTTTCCGCTTGGCCTGAGCTCTGCCTTGAACGTGTCCTCCTGCAGGAGCCTTTTCTCCTCTTTCTCCGTCTCTCCGTGCAATGGGCATTTCTGCTGGGCAAGTAGGTACCTGGTGTGAGGAGTGGAGAGGGCTCTTGGGTCACTGCTGCTGTGCCCATCAAACACTGTCTTGGCTGGTGGCATAAGGGATATTGCACTTTGCAACCGCCATCGGGCAGAGACGTTGCAATGGGGAGGACAGCATGGCAATGATGGCCACTGAATGGAAAGGCAGCAGGGAAATGTCCTCGTGAGAAAGGGGGGAGGAGGGAGGAGGTTCCTGCTGGTGTCAGTCCCCCCTCCTCCCTCTGGCACAAAATAAATTTTGGAGAGACATCCCAGAGAAATGCACTGCTGAGTTTGGGTGGGTTGGGTGTCTAGAGGACATGGTGGCTTTGTGATTTTTATAACATTCATCTGCACACTTGCTGATGAAAGGCTAATAACTCCCGTATGGGATCCCTCGAGGGGATTGCATCTTGCTACCAGAGATGGGCTGCAGGGAAAAGCCAGGCGGCTCAGACCCCTTCTGGGGGGGCGGATTTTTCTCCTGCCTCGTATGTGGTGGCCGGGAGTCTGACACAGCTCTTGCCCGTCAGAGCCTGTTGCATCTTGGCATCTTCCCAAGGTGAGATGATGCCGTGGTCCTCCTCCACCCTGATGGATGGTGGCTGGGCAGGCTGGAGGACCTGCCGGTGGCAGGGCAGGATTAGGTCACCCTCGGCGGTGGCTCCCGCTGTGCGGTGGCTGCGTTTGGCAGCGGTGGCCCTGCATAACCTCCACCGCGGGTCCTGCTAATATTTGCTTTATGACATGTCTTTGATAATGTTTCGTGTGTGCCCAGCAAGGCCCTATAACTCAGCCGCGCTCTTCCAGCCAGCATAATTTTAGACCAACAATAACAAAAATAAATCACTCCACGCTTTCTGTCAAGTATATATTTAGACATTACTGTACGTGAACCACCAAGAGAAAATGATGCGTTTATTGGGGGCCAGCCTTGCACCTCCCAGCACATGCCCCCACGCCGGTGCTCCCCGCACCCCGTGATGCTCGGTCACGCCGGGCTGCAGACACCAAGGTCACCCCTGCGGGTGCCTATCAGCATCTCCGTAAATCGTGGAGATCTCCATGCCCTCACCCAGCGCGGGCTTGAACTTGCCCTTGAACACAGGGGCTTGGTTGCAATCAGCGGAGCCCACCCAGGAGGGTTTGGCAAGGGGAAGAGGGGAGGCACAGAGATGCCCCCCACGCAGGGCTCCCCTTCCCGCTGGCGCGGCCGAACACAGGCTTTCGTTTACGTTCGGGAGCAGTGTCCTTTCTCCTCCCAGCTGTTAATTTAAACACGCCAACCTTGATGACCACCTTTCAGCTCCAAAGTTTTCTGAGAAAATACAAGCGTGCGAGCTCGCGGGGTCGTTTCTCCCTGCTGCTCCTGGGGAGGCTACGGGCTGCCCTTCGCTGCTGCTTCCAGCCTGTTTTCCATGGCAGCTCGGGCCAGTACCTGCTGATTTGCTTAAAAACCCCAAACGTGGCCCTTGTCAGCTGCCCAATCTGCAGGTGGATCCAGGGGGTTACCTCTTGCTGCAAAGGGAGATGCCGTCTGGTTTGCGGCATCGTAGGGCAGGTGATGTGTAAATGAGCACGGAAGCAGATACACTCACTGCTCTTGTACTCACCTGAGCAAAATGACTGTTCTCAGTGTGGCCAACCTGGTGTTTTTTAAAGGATCTGGCTGTGTATTTTTTTCTTCAATAGAGCTGGGTACGTGGAGGAGGTGACGGGACCCCTTGAAGTATGAAAACCCCAGTGCCCTAAATCTGTTGCTTTGAGATACGTGGACAGGGGAGTCTGGGAGAGGAGGTAAGACGTGGCCATCCTTGAGGGCAGCAGCTCCATGGGGAAAAGCTCTTGGCTTGTCTGTGGTAGTGCTTGGGGCTGCAGGGATTGAACTTTTCCCAATGGTATCTTTTTTATTATTATTATTAAGACTCAGTGTATTGTTCTTCCATGTGTCAGGATACAGACAAAGCTGTTCTTTAATCTCTCTCCCATGCATGGGTCTAGTCGCAGTGCCGACACCAATTCCCTACCCCATCTCTTCTTCTCTAAAGCCCTTATTACCAGTTCTTGGTGTGGAAGTGCTTCCAGTCCCTGACCTTTGGGTCATGGTGCTTAATGTGTTTATTATGAAATATTCTCAAGGTGGTTGCATCGTCTTGCACGCATGGCTGTGATCTCTGTGCCACACCATCTTGCACCCGCTCCTGCGCAGCCAGAGGCTGGAGCATTAATTTGGGACTGAGCTCTACAGCTCCCTCTCCTTTGAGCTGCCGTGAGCCTGGGGGGCTGCAACGGGACCTTTTGCTCTCCATCTCCCACCTGCCCTCCCTGCTGGGGATGAGGAGGGGGAGCCCCAGCCCTGAGAGTGCTCTCAAGCCACCGCTGTTGGTAGTTGTGCCCGTGCTCACCCATTTTCACTTCCAGCTGTGATACTCCTACGTATCTGGAGGGCATTCCCAGCGCTCCCAGCCCAGCAGCTGCAGTGGAGAGTGGGCAGAGCGAGGCCTCGGGCTCCTTTCTTGATGCTGTTCCCACAGCAGGGCGGCAGCGGGGCTGTGCAGGGGCTCAGCCGCATACAGCTCCATGTGCATTCTCCTCCTGGGCCCATTTGCACGTTGCAGGGCGAGCCAGGGTTTGGCCGGGGTCTGTTTCACCCTGCCATGGTCCTCCAAGCATCTTGCGGCTGCCCTCCCAAGCCTGGAAAAGCATGGAGGGTTGGGAACACCCTGGGAGGGAACAGCAATGGAACCTGGGGTGTTGTGGTCTACACTTCTGCCTCCAAAAGCAGCATCTCCTGGGGTGCTGTGCGCAGGGAGGAGGCGGCAGGCCGGCGCTCTGGAGGAGACACGGTCTCAGCCCAGCTTTGCTGGTGGCCTTGGGCAGCCACGTGGCCTCTGTGTGCTGGAGAGCCCTGTCTCCACGCTCAGATGCCAAGCCCATGCGAACTGCCCAGCTTTCCTTGTGTGTGCATCCAGCCCTAGTGCTGCTCCACGCTTTGCTTGGGTGGAGCGATGCTGGAGCATGAGTAATAATCCAAACCAAACTACAACTTGGCTCTTCTGCCTGCAGCAATTCTTTGACCTGATCTTGCTTTGCCCTATGCAAAGTCTGTTTTCCACTAGGACGCCCACTAGAAGAGAACGTGGGAGCAGTTCTCACCATTTTAAGCCCAGTACGGCATTAGGACCAGGGTTGGATGTTGCAAAACTTTTGAGGATGCTGTACCCTCCCTGCGGTGCTTTGAACAATCCCAGCAGCCCTGCTGCTCTTGTCCCACGTGGGCACGCAGCAGTGAAGAGAGCTGCCAAAGCTGAAGATCTTTTGAGTCAGAGTTGTCCTCCTGCTGCATTGCTGCTTTGTGGTGGGGATTGTCACCTGCCTTTGTTGACCCCCAATGGGAACTCGCTTTAAAATCTCCTGGGGGTCCATCCCAGCAGAAAACAGGGAGGGAGAGGGCAGGGTGCACCTGGGCAGTGGGAAGGTGGTGGGTCGCTCACAGGTGGCTGCCTCGAGGCAGCCTGAGTGCTGCGGGGACAGCAGATCTTCCACCCAGGTGGGCGTCCTCATGGCGAGTGACCAGCAGAAGAACAAGTGCACACCATGGAGGATTTGCTTGTGGAAGCATCTTGCTCTGAGGTCAGGGCAGATGTTGCTGCAGGAGTGGAGGAGAAGGAGAAGGTGGCTGTGGCCTCCAGAGCACGCAAGAGCTGTGCGTGGGATTGACTTTGAAAATGTCTGACCCTTGTTTCCCTTAGGGGCTGGCTGGAATGCTCCCGGCACATTGTCTGGAGCCAGGAGATGTGTCTGCTGCTGCAGGATTCACCCAGAAGTTAGACCACGTAAATGATGGGTTTTTCAAGTATCTGCTCCTCTAGACAGCTCAGGCTGGAAGCGTGCTGAGGGCTGGCCTTGCCCTGCTAGTTATTGGGATCATCCATCTTGGCTTCAAGGCCTTGACAAGGTGGACAGAGACTTCTTCACAGTAGCCTGTGGAAGCCAATGTCAAGGTTTCTTTTGGCATCAGCGAATTTCAGATAAGAACTGTAATTGCTGCTCAGCGCTGTAAACCTAATCTCTTTGCTCCTAAGCCTGAACTTGCCTGCCTTGGACTATAAATGATGCGCAGCAGTAAAACGCACGCACATCACGTTTGCTGCCGGGCTCTTCCCACAGCATTTGCAATCAAATATCATTAAATCACCACAGTTCACAGCCTGCCATCAGGGAAGCTGTTCAGGTTTGGAAGTAGACTGTGCCCTGGGATATGGCTGTGCAACTGCTTATATTCAGTAAATGCTCCACTGAGTAGGTCTTTTCACCTCAGCATCCCTCGATGGGCAGAGCTAATGCCTGGTGGCAGGAGTCTGGGTTGCACACCTGGCCTCAGCCACATCGGAGCATTGCGTTGGAGAAGCGTGGCCATGTGGGAATGGCAGAAGACCTGTGGTCTCTGCATCTGGCAGGAAAAGCAGCCCCTGCCCCAGCGCAGGGAGTTATCCTGAGTTGTCCACTGGTCTCTGAGACGTCCATGGAGCCAACCCATGCTGCTGCCTTGTTGGCTGGGGCGTGGATGATGCTGCATGGTCTACACGGTTGATGCGTCTGTGTGGCACCATTGTAGGAAAGCTGGTCTTTGGCTCTGCCCTGCCCAGCTCCATCTCACAATCAAGGGCTGATTCCCAGCGTGACCCAAGTCTGTGGACCTGCCCAGTGAGCACCAGGCCTGATCCTGGCCCTGGTTGTGGGTTGACATCCCAACATGACCTCAGACCTGCCTCATCACCACTAACTTGCAGGTGATCCGGACTCTTGCTTGAACTTGGCCATGCTCTCCAGGTCTGCCCTGCTCCTTGCAGGGGAGGGATGGTCTAGCCCTGCTGGCGTGAGGTCCCCTCAGCTCCTGGTCCTCACTGCACCCCAACAGTTCCCACCGAGTCTTGGGAGTTGGAAGTGCTGCCTGGGGCTGGCAGCAGCCTCCCCAGCATCTGCTACAGCAGGAAAGCTGTGAAACCACAGAGCTTTGCAGGGATCACCTTCAAAACGCTTCCAGATGCCTCCGGTGTCGTGGGAGAGGAGGTTCTCACGCTGGGTCGTGGTGGGGTCTTCCCATCCGGAGAATGATGTGGTGTTTTCCTCCTGCCAGGAGCTGTGCCAGACACCGAGCCAGGTCACTGAGCTTGGTCACAGCTGACCAGAGCGCCACACAGAGGGGCAGCTGGAGCAGGGTGTTCTCCACGCCAGAAGTGGTCCCACCTCCTCGAGGTGCAAGAGGGTGCCAGACCACCTGCAGAAACACATGAGCACCTAAAGGCCGCATGGAGCAGGATGGTCCCAGGATACCTGCTGCCCGCTGGATCCCTTTGGCCTTCTTGGAGAGGAGGTGCCCTTGGTCTCAGCTCCTGCTGGGCTCTTACCTCTCCCTTTGGAAGGGGTGCCCATGCTGGAGCAGGACTGCTGCTGGAGAGGCAGGGACTGATGCTGCTGGGTGCAGACCTTGAGTTTTCTGGCTGCTCAAGGTTTTGCAGCGGACAGAGCAACCCATTGGCAGGGGTTACAATCTGCAGACCCCAGCTGAGCTCTCGGGGCTGCTCACCTTCAGCCAAGAGCTCAGGAGCAAGAAGAGAAGAGGTGGGAGTCCAAATGAAAGCAAACGCCGCTGAGCACGCAGTGGCGTGGTGGCTTTATGGAAAGGAGCGTGTCCTTGCGGGGGAGCACAGGGTACCATGCTGCCCGGTGCCCAGGGCATGGCAGCCCCTTGGTCGGGTAGCTGCCCTGGGGAAGGTGCCGCCACAGATGGTGCAGTACAAAGGTGTCTGGGGTGTGTGGAGAGGAAGAGTTTATTCCCCGCTGCGAGGAAGGACCAAACCATCCACCTCCCTTCCCACCTGCCGAGCCCAGGGCAGAGAGAGCTGGTCCCTCCTCCACAGCCGGCGCTTCTTGAAAGAGCAAATACTGAATGTGCAAACCCAGGGCAGCCTGGTTTCTGCTCTGTTTTAAAAATAACCCTTGTTGAGCTGTTCCCATACTCTCCTTGGGAGAGGAATTTATTACTGATGTGCCTATGAAATTAGTTGAGTGCTTTTTTTTCTCCCTCTCATTAATATGAATGTGGCAATGACAAGCAGGAAGGTTGAGTTCCCTCGGGAGGAGAGATCTCATGGGCATCCTCACTGAGTCTTTCAGATGGTACGAGTGCTGATCAAGGAGCAGGGAAGAGATAACTTGCTGTAATTCTGCCTCTGTAGGAGGAAATAAATGAATTTCTGACTCTGACGTGACAACATAAACCCCAAACCTCCAGAGATGCCCTTGTTGCTGCCGTCCCTCCACATGCACCATAGCGGGGGCGCTGCGTTTTGATATATGTGTAGATCATGGATCTGGGTGCAGAGGGTGTAAATACCTGTGTATTGGTGCATGCATATGTGCACGCACTTGCTTTTTACCCTAGAAATACGAATTTTTAGCTTTCTTGGCAGATCTCAGTAGCTGAGAGACAGACAGAGGAATCTCTTATTTTTTCAATTCTAGGTTTAAAGAATGTAAGTTATTAATTCTGAATGTTTCTTTCTTCCTGAGATTGGTTTCTTTGGGTCTTTGAGCAAAATAAAACCAAAGGATAAGGCTTTCCCTCCTATTCAGTGGTTCATTCCTGTTGGTATGGTCGCGTCTGTTGGTTCTTAGGAATATGGTTTCTAACCCATAGGTAACATTTCAGTTTCTGCTGGTGGAAGACAAGGAGATGGGAAAAGACGTATTTGGAGAGGAAAATAAAATTATGTGTTACGCCTTAAAATGTACTCGATTGCCCTAGATTAAGCCAAGAGATAAGGTGGTGGCAGTGAAGAGAACAGGTCATCCACGGGAAAACTCAGCAGGTGAGTTGTCTCTTAGCCAGGCAATCACTGTCACATTCATGTGCGTTTCCTGGTCCGGGGCTTTCACCAAAGACCTGGAAAGCTGTGGCTTTTGGTTTCCAAAGCCACAGAAGAAAGGTTTCCTCCTCAAGCTGCCTCTGTTGACGTGGGACACAGCAAGCCTGTGGTCAGCAGTACACACCGGTGCTCCCGCGCTCCTGGCATTTTTGGACCCAGGCTGGGGCTGACCCCAGCGCATTTACCTCTGCTGTCATTCTGCTTTCCACAGCCTGCTTAGCGAGACGTGCACCGGGTTTGGGTTTCCTGGGTATTTTGAGGCCTAGGAGGCTCTTAGCTGAGGAGAGGTGGTACTTCAAGCCTTCTTTGCTCGTTCAAAGATTGCTTGGGGCAGCAGGCAGAGGTATCCTCCCTTGGGTAGAGGAGGAGAAGAGTCTCACCTCGCTGTTGGATTGATCCATCCAAAGATGGGCTTACCTGTTATCCCAGGGATGTGCAGTCTGGGTCTCCCCTGGGACTCGCTGGCTGTGGCTGTGCTGGGGCACCATAGCCCTTCTGCAGAGTGCCGGCTGGGAGGGACCACTGCTCCCCTCTGCTGCCCCTGTCTGCAGGCTTCACATCGGGATTTCTGTCTTTGGCGGCTGCTCAGCCCTGTAGTTATTCTGACATTTTCATGCTGGGCTTTGTGGCCTTTAGCTGCTTGCTGAAGGAAGCTCCTGTTACCTCTTCTCAACGCAGCACAAATGCTTGCTGCTCCCTTCCTCCCAGCCAAGAGCCAGCTGGGCATCACCAGTTGGCTTTTGCTAATAGACGATGCCTCCCGCTCAGCCCCGGTGGGTTTTCATGCCCTTATTTCATTCTCTGCAACAGGGTCTGTTTTGTCCAGCAAGCTCACATGCGTGACAATCATGGAGCAGTTTTGCCCTGTGCCCTCCTGCCCACATGCTTGCAGGTCAGTGCCTGCCTGAGTGGGCTGGGCAGCCCTGCCAGTGGGAAAACTGGACATTTTCCTATGGAACGCTTGCATTTTGGGAGTGCGTTTTGGGAATGCAACCATGTGCTGCAGGCTCTGTGCTCAAGATGGTTCTTTCCCAGTGGGCCACGAGGTCTGCTCTGGACACAGCTGCTCCATAGCATCCTTTCTGCATCCCTGGGGTTTTCAGTGATGGTTTTGGAGTTGTCCAGGCACTTGGGGCACCCCGGCTGTTAACCAGAGTTAACTGCATTTGGGCAGGAGCGATCCATTGGCAGGAATGGGTGGCCAGCCTGAAGATGCCTTGAGAAAACAAGCGTAGTCCTATGGCTGAGACAGGGTAGCTCAGGCAAGCTGGGGCTGACGCTTCTGTATGTTTGTTTAGCATTCAGCCTAGTGAGACCCAGATTTTATTTAGAGCATGGCAGCTGAATATCCTTACCGTGCTGAACCCTGCAGGGAAAAGGAGGGCTCTCAATTCACCCCACCCCACTTGGTGGTAACGACTCTTTGTGCCTGTGCCCTCGTTAGTCCTGCAGAAGATTTGTGCTGCGATTATTTTTGTTGCAGTAGTTCTCGTTCTTAATTACAGGGGAAACCTGTAATCAAAGCAAAAAGTGTCATAAGCTTTGTTGTTGCTGTTCTTGTCTATGACAAGCAGCAATGGCTGCTTCTGTTTCCACTTTCCTTTGCTGGTCAATGAGAAGTGCAGGGAAGTCCCTTGTCCCCCAGGCTCTCCTGGATCTGGGTCATTGGGACCAGCTGGGAACCAGGCATACACCTTTCCCGGGGTGCTCCCAAATACTGCATTAGCAAGTGCCTACACATCACTCAGGTGAGAAGAAGCCAGCATTTCGTTGTTGAACGGGGCTGCAGGACATGCAGACATCTGAGTGGAGATGATACACGTCCTGCTGCCATGTCCTGCAGCACTTGAAGATTTGGAGTTTGAGTGATTGATGAGTTTAATTCAGTCTGGTGTTCCCATCCAGATCTCAGCTGCTTGATTGCTCCATGCTAACCACAATGTGAGCTGGTACCCAAAAATGTCTTGCTGTGAAGATGGAGAACCAAATTTACCCAGATAATCACAGTCTCGCATGTGAAAGCAATGTGTGCTTTGCTGTGCTCTTCTTGCTGCCCATAGGTAAGCAACCTGCCTTTCCTTCATTTGATGGTGCTTCTGATAGGATGAGTGAATGGGAATGAAAATAGTTGCTTGGTTATTATTTTTGCACAAACAGAACTTGACTACTGGGTAGCTGCAAGATAATTAACAAAATTTGGTGGTGGTATAATGCGTAAATATCTTGGTCTCCTAGATAATGATCTGGAGAGCACCTCCCTGCCTTAGATGCTGGTATCTCTTCAGCTCAGCTTACAAGGTACAAGGCTTATGTAAATTTTAGAACTGATAAACGTGAATGTTTCTTAAATCCTTCTGACTTCAAATGCATTCATACTTTGCAGCGGTGTAGTGCCTTTCATGTGAGGAGCTCCAAGCAGTCAGGAAGAAATGAGGCAGCGGGGCGGCTGCATCCCTGCGAGAGGAGGCAGCTCTGCAGCGGGGCTGGGAGAGCAGCGGCAGGACGGGTGATGACCCCCCCGGCTGATGGGGGCCAGCAAACACTGGCAGGGCAGGGGTCTCTCTCCTCTTTTCAAGTGTATGGCTGTTATGGTTTCAAAAAACCCATAACAATTTGTTGTCTTTTAGACAATTATTCTATCACCTGATGAGCCCTCCCCACCCATAAAGGGGAATCGGGGAAAGCAAGGAAGCACAAGGGTTGAAATATAAATAGATTTAATAGGGTAAGACTAAATAATTGACAATGATACTAAAGAACCAGTATTGATCCCGAAACTAACATAAGATATAGGAGAATTATACTCAGCCAATTCTATCAGTAGGAAGCCATGCACCCCCCTGCAGTGGACAGTAAATGTGGGACCCTGCAAGCGCTGCGGCTTCAGGAGGAAGGGAAGGGCGCGGGCGTCCGGCACCGGGACAAGGAGTTTCTCTGGAGTGCCGCCATCAAGGGAGAGAGAAACTACGCAGCAAACTTTCTGATTTACATAGAATGTGCCGTTTGTGGTATGAAATAATCCTGTTGGCCAGCCTGGGTCAAATGCCCGGGTTTCGCTCCTCATCATCCCTGCACCTGGCAAGGCTTGAAAACACTGAGACCTTGAATCCCACATAGCCTAGCTGGCTATAAAGTAAATACTTTCACAAATTCAGACACTAGAGTCTTCCAAAAGTGGAGTTTTCCCCGGCATTAGAAAAGAAATTAGTCCTGTGTCGCTCAAACCAGGATAATGGCTTAACTATTCAGCAGTTGTAACAGAGTCAGCAAATAGAGCAGATCAAATACTTCCAGATTCGAGTAGAAGTTATGAATGCTGTGCACTAGATACAGGCTTATCCTCGCTGCCCAGAGGTGAAGATGATCAGAAAAAGGCTCTTGAGGATGCTCTGCTTTCGCCCTGCGTGGGCTGAGGCTTGGTGGCTGTCCCCGGCCATGGGGAAGTTTGAAGGCTGTGGTTCGTACCTCCTTATGCAGGCTGCCTCCCTGCTGGGGATGCTGCCTTTGGGTAATTCCGTGGAGGTGGATCAGAGACAGCCCAGTGTGGTCTCCCTGCTGCGGTCTGATGGATGTTCAGCTCTGAGCAGTTAGTGGTGACTGTGGGAAGACACTCCTGTACCTTCTACTGCTCCGTGGGTCCCAGCAGAGCCTTTCTCTGCAAAACAGCTTCCCATCAGCAACTCGTTCATAGGTTTTTAGAATGACCTCATGCACTAACCTGAAGTAGGATTGGGTTTTGCATTTCTTTTTTATTTTTGCCGAGTGTCTGCTCAGATTCTTCTCCAGGTTATCAGGGTTATCAGATAACAGCAGCTACGTTCTCCAGAATGGGACCACATCCCTGTCTTGAATGTCGTGGAAAGTCTGGTGTTTCCAGCCTGTTCCCCTTCAGGCAGCAGCTGCCAGGAGCCCCAAAATGAAGGGGGACAGGATGACGGAGGACTGGTAATAGGGATGGAACTCTCCTCCTGTAAATAAGTGCTTTGAAACCTGGATGACCAGGAAATTAGTAATTTCCATTCATTAGCATTGGGTCTTTGTGAAAGCAGGTGATGGTTTTGCTCGCTCCACATGGTACACAACCAGTGGGGCCGGGGCTCTCCCAGCAGCAGCCGTGAGGTTGCTGGGATGGCCCTGCAGCACTGAAATTGGGGTTATGCAGTGTCTTGCCCCCACGTAGCAGCCTGCCGTGCCGGTCACCACGTGGAGGGTCCTCACCGGTGCCATATGCTGTGCTGCACGGGGCTGGCTGGGGTGCACAGGGCTGGCTGCCCGAGCTGTTGCCGCCGTGGAGGTGGGTGTCCAGGGGTGACGGGGCAGGGACAGCTGGCTGCTTTGGAAGTGAAGGCAGGGACCGTGCTGCTGCCCACGGGGCACTCGCCCCCCCCTGCCCCCAGTACTCCCTGCTCGACTGCGCCGCGGGCACAGAGCCATCCCAACGCCCCCTCGTCCTCAGTGTGCAAGGGTGGGCTGGAGTGATGCTGCATTTCCCAGATATTTTCAGCCGAGGTTCCCAAAGCACATTTCAAATAATAGGCAATTTGTCCTTTTACTGCCCCTTTCAGGATTGCAAATGCTGTTTTCCTTTTCCACGGAAGCAATCCTGTATGCGGAGAAGCCACTCAGCCTCTGTGAACACACACGGTGCAGCTGAGGCTGGAAGAGGATTTATTTAAGAGTCCCAGTCCTGAGTTCTGCTTTTTATGCTGTTTCTCATGGATTGGGGTTTATGGCTCTCCACGAACAATAGCGAAGCAAAATAGCTGTGGAAATAGATGCTACGTGGAAGCACACTGGGTGATGGGTCCCAGCCAAGCTTCAAATCTGCTCCTGGTGTCAGGGTTTATGAATTGCTGTTATTTTGAGAGGTTGCTTTGTACACTTAATAGGTGTGTGATTGATCCTGGTGCCCAGGAGATTGGCTGTTTTCATCAGGTCATTTTTTATTTATAACCTAAAGCAGCTGGAAGTTTCCTCCTGGAGGGAGTGGAGGTCCCCGGAGCCACATTGCCCCATGGCAGGAACGGGTCCTTCTGCCATCTCCAGCTGGCTGCGAGTTGGTATCGGGGTGACTCCCGAGAGCCCGGCAGCTCCAGCCGGGGGACTCCTTCACCCCGGCACGGGGATGAAGCCGGGGAGAGGCCGGTGCTGGTGCGGGGACCTCTTAGCCTCCTTTGATCTCCGCAGGAGCAGCTCAGGAGAAGAACCTCTGGCTCCTCCAAGCCCGCGGCTCCCCGCGAGGAGAGACAGTGCTTGGGCTGGAGCCTGCTGTCCCAAAGGGACTCCCCTCCCTCTCTCGGGCCAGCCCTTTCCCCACCCATCTGTCGGTTTAAAAATAGTTTTTGGGGGTCTTTTTAATCTGGAAAGCCTCAGGCTAGTGGTGAGGCTCGCTGGGAGAGGGAGGGAGCGATGTGCCTGAGTGTGCATGCAATTCAATTAACCAGCTGGTGTAAAACAGGACCCAGCGCCTTGGCCCCCTTGCCCAGCCTCAATCAGCTATCTCTTTAATGAGGGCCTGCCTCGTGCCTCGGTCAGCTAATTAAAGAGACCATGCCAGTAAGCCGTGGCACCAGGTTGACGGTGGGGAGCTTTTCTGAGCAGGATGTGAAGGGAAGAGGGATCACGCTGGCAGCAGCTGCTTGGCTGGGGGCCCTGTGAATTCAGCTCCCCCCCACCGAGCTACTGGAAATGGAATATCAGGTTTTAAAACCCAGTTATAAATACGAGTGCAGGAGCTGATGCAACCCTGGCAGACACAAGCGAGGTGTTTAGAAACGGGAGCCTGCTGGCGGGGAAGGCAGAGCTCCCCGCTCCCCCTGGCCCTGAAACCCGAGGCGGCCCCCCCAGCTGCGGGGGGGCTCCCGCCGCCTCCCACCCCCCTGCCGAGACCACGCCTGAGGGGCAGCTCTGGCCTTCAATGAGTGAATTAGCCCGTGTAATTAGTGGGCTAGACTCACTCTTGATTCTCTCTCCCTCTTGTAAGTGTGGGACTTTCCCTTATCAGCATATATATTTAAACTGGAAGAGGGGAGATTGAGATGAGATCTGAGGCAGAAATTCTTGGCTGTGAGGGTGATGAGCCCCTGGCCCAGGTTGCCCAGAGAAGCTGTGGCTGCCCCATCCCTGGAGGGGTTCAAGGCCAGGCTGGACGGGGCTTGGAGCAACCTGGTCGGGTGGGAGGTGTCCCTGCCCAGGGCAGGGGGTGGCACTGGATGGGCTTTAAGGTCCCCTCCAACCCAAACCATTCTGTGATTCGATGGTTCTATATACATACACTAACGTATGTGTTAGCCGCCGTCTGAGCGGCTGGGTGCCTGCTCAGCATAAGTGATGCTTAGTGATAGATTTTGTTGGGTGCTGCTTGTTGAGTTCCCAGATGCGATTGCCAGGATCAGCGCTGCCCAGCTCTTCTGCGGGACCCGAGACCAACTCCGGAAATGTGATACTTCTCCCAGCAAGGCACAAAAACCCGCTCCTCTCCCTCCCCCTGCTAAGATGCAATATGTGAATAATTCCCGTGGTAGGGAATATTTATCAAGATTTCCCCTGCTCAGAAAGGGTGGGTTTCATGTCGGGTGTTGCTGCTCTGCCCACAGGAAAGTGCTGTTGTCTCTGAGTCTCAGGAACAATCTGGGGGCATCCAGGGTGCCCCGTCCTGCGGTCGGTCTCCTCTCTTCCCAGGCTGCTCACTGTGCCCCCTCTTCCCTCAGCAGCAGCCAGCGAGCCCTTTCCTCTCCCTCCCTGGCACAGTTTGGTGTCGGGGTTGGTGCTGGGGCTGCCCACGGTGTGCGGGCACTGCCAGCGATGCTCAGCATCAGGCGTTGTGCTGGGGGGCAGCACCTGTGGGGTGCGTACCCAGCTATAGGTGAAGTCTGACACCTAAAGAAGCTGAAATGACTATTTCTCTGGTAGCATTTGTGAGGCACTTGGAATATCTCGGTTCCCTCCCCTGAAAGCGGATCTGTGCCACGTTGGGGCAGAGAGGGGCTGGATGGGGAGGAGAGGGTGAGGGTTTCGGGGCAGTGTGCTGCGCCCTGGCAGCACCCATGGGTGTTTTGTGGTCCAGTGTGAGAGTCCTGGCTGCGGTTGGCTCATCACCTGCAGCGCTTCGGGGGTGGAAGTACCCAGACCAGACCACCTCTGCTCCTGGAGCCTGGGCTGGTCCCAAAATCCCGTTACCTTTAAAGAAATAAGGTCTTGGTCTGACTGAGACAAGTGGGGGCCTCAATGGATTTCGATGGGGTGGGGCTATAACCTCTCTCAGCTGGTGCAAAGAAATTACTGTAATTTGTTAGGAATAGATCTTTGCTTGGAATTTAGTAAAGAAATTTGCACCTGCCAAAGAATATTTCAGGCTGGTGTAGAAGAAACATAGAAGAGACTCTCGAGAATAATCAACTCTGTAGGTTTCAAAACAATTTGCTGAGCAGCTTAATAGTTTGATACCTGGGAAGTTCCTTGCAGGACTTTCCCCCAAGGTGTTTTAACAGCGGGCGGAGAAGCGCTGGGAAGTGATACGCTCAAGAAGGTAGGAAGAAACAGCAGTGCTCAGGCGTGGGGGCTGCTGCTTTTGGCTCTGTGTGCACTGCACCTTTCCATCTCACCTATTTTCCTCTTCGGCATACTCTTTTGTTCCTTTACAGCAGGTACTCCCTGAAATGAGAATGCGGCACCAGCCCACGAGTCTGTATAAAATCAAACGCAAACCCCGCTGTGGCTCCGGCAGCCCAAATGCGGCTCCTCACGTTTGGCAGGCATTCGTCTTGCAAAGCATCCTGCGACTTCATCCCCGAGCGTCTGCTTTGGGTCGCTTTGGCCAGGTTTGGTTGTGTCTGCGAGGGGCAGAGCTGCTGTTTCTGCAGCCCCTGGGGAGGGCAAAGAGCTGATGAGGAGATGTCGGTGCCAGCCCCAAACTCGCTTCCCCTTTGGGGACATGGTAGTTGTCCCCCACCAGCGCTGCCATTGGGAGCGCTGGGGGCTGCATCCCTGCACACCCCGCATCCCCCCGCCCCGGCCGCAGGTGCTGCCTGTTCCTGGCAGCCGGGACGGCTCGCTGGGCGGAAAAAGATGTGCTGCCGTAGGTGAGGTATGTGCAGTCACTCTGGTATTTTAAGCCCAGCATCACCTAAATCTGCCCTGAGCCCGGGCAGGAGCCACAGTGCTTAAGCCGCCTGCGCCCGTGTCTGGCACTGGCCAGAGGGATGGAGCAGGAGCTGGGATGCAGCAGCAAAACCCTCCTCATGCATCCATGTGCGGAGTCCTTTAGGTGTCGCGCTGGAGCGGCGAGTCCCCCTGCGAGCCCTCGGCCTCCTTCTCCTCCTCCTCCTCCTCCGCCTCCTCTTCGTCTCCCGCCTGGCCCTCCGGAGACTTCGGTCACTCTGTCTCCTGGCGTCTGGCTTGGGGCGAGTCACGAGGAGCCTGGCATGCCACAGGACCACTGCCGGCACCTTGGGAAGGGGCTGGCACGCCTTTAGTCTGCGGGTTGGAAACAGCTTTGGGGGCCTGTTGAGCTCACAGGGTCTCCTGGGGTGCTGCTCCCCCCACCCCTGGGGGGCTCACGCTGATCCCTGCTCTCCTGGGAAGGGTATAAATCACTTTCCCTTCATTAGCCAGCCGGGTGTCCGGTTACCCTGGGCTCCAAAGCATCCTCCTCGCGGGGCCGTGCACCGTCTCACATGCCGGCAGTTTGCTCAGGGCTCTTGGCCGGCTTTGGGGAAAATCTAAGTTTACTGGCGGTGACGCGTTGTTGGTAACATGTTTGGGGCAGAGGGCTGGGAACCCCCAGGGCAGAAAAAAGCACCTCTGGTTGCTTGATGTCCCATGCAGTGGTGATCAAGCAGAAATGCAGCTCTGGGGTGGGATGAGGGCTTGGAAGGGGTCAAAACTAGGAGGTACCCCTACTCTGCATCTGCTCCTGACTCTCTCCCCCCGAGATGGGCTGTGTCCTCTGCTGGCGCTCTCTCACACTTGGTTTTTTTTTATCCTGCTGTTGCTTTACCTCTCAGCTTTCCATTCGCTTGCCCTAACTTTTCATTTTCTTGTTCCTTTTGCAGCTTGAATCTTGGTCCTTTCTCTTCCCACTGCCAGCTCTCTGTCCTCCCCCGTGTCCCCAGCCGGCCCCTGGGTCATGCTGCCCCACGGGAGGAGAGAGCCCCGGGCTGGAGGAGAAGCTGTGAGCTCTCCGTGGGGTGCTCCTCTGGGTGGGGGGCAGGGGGGGTCTCCAGGAGACCCACAGCCCAACGCGGCACTGCATTGATCAGAGTTGTCCAGGTGTAAAGTGAACTGTGTTTCTGCGGATGCATTAAATTGCATCTCCAGTCCTCTTTTGGGGCCTGTCCAGCCGGAGTGGGACATGCCATGGGCCCAGCCTCGCGGGCCCAGCCTGCACCTTTGTCACGGCTAAGCTATTTTTGGGCTGGCTCATGTTATTCCTGCCCTGGCATTTCCAGTGCGAGGGACATCAGAGGCTCCGGAGCTGAGCTGCTGGGGGGGAGGAATTCGGTGGTGGAGCACCTGCGGAAAGATTGGATCATTCAGTTCAAAGGTAGAAGAGCCTTCTTCTCTGGAGGCAGTTCAAAAAGCCGAGAATTGCTTCCAAAACTGAGGTTATCTGACCTTGGGCATAAATGCTTTGCCCCTGTGCAAGGCAGCCCATACCAGGCTCTGTATTCTGGGGTAGGGACTTGACCCAGTTGAGCGCTCGGGGGCCACTGGGGTGCTGCTGGGGGGGGGGCGCTGACCCTGGTCCCCCCGACCTGATGGTGGCCCTTGGACCTGCCCCATGGTAGCAGTCTCGGTGCCAGGTGCCATGCCTCTTCCTCAGGTCCCCCTCCTGCGTGGCAGCACGTGCAGCCCATGTGTCCTGTCATCCAGCTGAGGAGAGTGAGAAACACGTGTGCGGGTGGACGAGGGCACGGGGAGGCAGGGTGAATCCAAGATGCCCTTCCACACCAGCAGAGCGTGTGATGCCTGGAGGAGGATGACGCAGCAGGTCTGGCCCCGTCACCCTTCTCTCCGGTGACCCCAGGAGGCATATCTCCTGCTAGGGTTTGCTGAGCCCTCTCAGCGCCAGCAGCCCCACATCCCCAGTATCTGCTGCTTGAATTCTGGCCTTGCACATCTGAGCTCTCTCTCCAGCTGTAGTGGCTTTGTTTCCCCTCGGTTCACACCAGAAGATGGCTGTGGGAGAGCTGCTTGCTGGGGGAGCCACATCTATGCATGGAAGGGGCAGACAGGTCCCATTTGACTTTCCCTTGTTAGTCTTCGTTGGTCCCTAGAAGACCCCTAGAAGTCCCTAGAAAACCATCGGCAGGAGGTGTCAGTGCCTGAGAGGTGATGAACATGCCATCCGGGAGCCAGGCTGGCTTCATGGACCACCTGGATGTCTGCCCTGCAGAGCATGGCTAATTCCCTGACCGTAGGTCAAGTCTTGCTCCTGCTCCCTGGAATTTTTACCACCGGTTTCAGCAGACAGCAGAGTCTGGGACTGATCCAGTTAGGAGAGGGAGGAACAGAATAAGCAAACAGTATTTGCGGCTCCTCTGTGGGTTGTTGGCTGCTTGGGAGAAGGAAGCTGTTGCGTTGGGGAGCAGGATGTTTCCCAGGGAGAGAGGACCCTCACGGATTTCAGCCTCTTTCCACGAGGCAGACTATGGTGAGAGGGGAAGGCAGAGGGAAGGAGAGAAGATGCATGGATGTGGTGCCCAAGGAGTGTTACAACGCCTGATGCTAAGATGCTCCCAAGGCTGGAGCAGGGTCCCTCTCGGTCCCGCTGGGTGCACGAAACACCACCAGCAGCTGGAACACGGGTGAGAGATTCCCGTTCTCTGTTCCCAGCAGGCTGGAGGAATGGAAAGAAGCAGGTTGGGTGCTAGGGAGTGCAGATGCCTCTCCCTTCGTTTCCTTTCCTGCTCACTTTATAGTGTTTTATGGGGTCAAGCAGCTTCCCAGTGCTTCTCTGCAGCCCTGCAAAGGGGGGCTGCCAGCTCTCCTGCCTGTTGGGAGAGGGAGAGGCCAAGCGCGGCTCGCTGGGCTTTTGGGACCCGAGTGCTCCCAGGCTGCAACGTGTGATCCGTGGGAAATGTGGGATGGTGTCAGGAGGGGAAGGGGAAAGGAGCAGGAGGAGAAGGGTGTCCCCCCTCGTCCCCCCAGCCTGCTGAGCGTGCGGCGAATTCCTGCCGGCTGGGCTCATGCAGGGGTATTATCCCCGGGATGAGCTCATGCGCAAAGCGCGCGGGTTATTCGTGCCATTCCGGGTGCTGGGGGCACTGGTGGTGGATTCCCCGGAGTTATGTGCAGTTGCCATTTCCACGCATTCCTGGGTTAACAGCCGATCAGGTTTCGCTGTTCGCAACCCCATGGAGCAGTCGGGGCGATGGCTCCCGACGCTGGCAAAGTGGAGCGAAATCCCTCGGCTGTCTGGCTTCTGCTTTCCCAAGCCTTGCCTTCCCCCTTTCCTCTTCCTTGATCTCCTCCGGACCCTCCCTTCTCTCTCTCATGGAGTTGCAAGTTCTCATTCTCCTTCCTCATTTCTCATTGAGCTTTAATTTGTGATGCCAGCAGAAGCTTGGTTGAGGTCACCTCTGCGTTGCGATGCTCGGAGGAGAGCTCCTGTGCCCTTGGCTCCATGTGGACCAGGCTGGTGAGGAGCTGCTGCCCCCATCAGTGCCCTTGCTCTGCTCCAGTGCCGTGTCCTGCTCAGCACAAGGCAGAAAAGCAGGGGCTGGAGCAGGGTGATTCCCCTCTGCCCCTTCGTCTTTGTTTTCCCCACTCACGGGAGGACCTCAGGGAAGGTGGACAGCTGAGGAAAGAGGCTTGGCTGTGATCTGCTTATAATTTAGCTTCTAATAGGTCAAGGATAGGACCAGCCCTGTTAGGCCAAAAGTTGGAGGGTCAGGTCATCTCAGCCTCTCCCAGGAGAGGGTCTGCCAGGCTCTGGGGTGTTTGCATGCAGCTGTGATGCCGCCCATGGCAAAGGACGCTCTTCAGAGCTTGGCTCGCTCAGCTCTTTTCCCAGCGAGAGAGGGGCAGGGGAACCAGCAGGGCCATAACTTGCAGAAAATGAGCTCTTCTGGGGCTGATGGGTGCCCATGTGCTGGAGAGGGTCTTGGATGGCAACAGGCTGGCCTGTGTCCCACCCTGCAGCTCTCCTTGCTAGCCGGGGTGGTGGCCCCCCCTGCCTACACCCAGCCAGCCATCTCCACGGGAGCACCTGAGGAGAGCTCGGGTGCATCCCCCAAAGGGGTGAACCCAACGCACGTAGATCAACGAGCACCTAATTTAGTAGCAAAGTGGCTGAAGCCTGCTCAATCGCTTTTGACAGTCATCTTAGTTTTGAGAGGGAACATCTGCATGGATGCTCTTGGCTATGCTGGCATCTGCCCTGTAACTATTTCAGGGGGTGAATTTGCTGCCACCTCCTAGTGCTGTTGACCCTCTGGATCAGTGGCTTGCTCTGCCAGCTTTAAAGTGATCTTTAAAACCGTTGCCAAGCAGGGAGACCATGTAGGTGATGATGGGGAGATACCACTGCTCAGATTTCCCTGATTCCAGGTCAGGGAGTGAGGTGAGCGAGGAAAAAGCCTCATCACCCAAAATGAGTTTCCACCCTGAATCCGAAGGTCTCTGAGACGTGCAGGGAAGAATCATCTCATCCCTTGGGGCCATGCAGGGGAGTGCTTGGAAAGAAAACCGTGGCAAGGTTTGAGTAGCAGGAAGTTTCTGTGAATTTTCTGCTCTCCAGAATGCTGGAGGTGTTGGGTGAGCCTCAGAGGGTTACTGGGCAGGTGCTCTGCAAGTGGAGGTGCTTGTGCTGGCTCTCCCGCATCCAGCCCTGAGAGCTGTGAGCGTGCCCCCTCGCTCCTACTTGCCTCTGCAGGGATGGGAACCGCATCCCAGTGCAACGGGGAGGAGTTGCTGGTCTGAGTCTGCTTTGGGTGCTCTAAGAGCAAGTCTTTAAGCCTTTTCTAGGAAAAAGAATGCATGCAAATAATGTTTCTGTGCTGCTGGTTTGTTAGAATGTGAACAAGAGGTGCTTGTAACAGCAGCCTCAGAAGAAAATTGCTGAAACTGTATATGTCAAATGGGGCAGAGGACTAAACTCACAGAGACTGATTTTATTGTTTTTTTCATCTTCTGTGCCTTAAAAAGCAAAAGTTGGGGCGATGTGAGTAGATAGAAAACATGGTAATGGCACTTCAGAAAAATCTCCTGGTGAAAACGGGAAGAATCCATCTGTAATTGTGGCAAACGTGTGCGCGCTGCCTTCTGCCTGCGCTGCCAGCAGCGCAACCCCTGCTATTGAGATAGAGGCGTTAGTCTGCTGTCCTGCTTTTCTGGTGAGGGGATTGTCTGGCACGTTATTTTGTGTGTGTATATACATATATATATATACATGCACGAGCTGTGCATTACAGCTGTGTTGATGTTGTTACATGAACCTTTTTAATTTCCTGCCATTCATTTTTTTTCTGTGCAACTTCAGGGTGCTGCGCGTGAAGTTTCCTTTGTGTGTGTGGGTGTGTGGAGGAAGAAAGAGGGAGGAACATGGCCGTTGGACAGGAGATGCTCGGCAAAGCTCCCTGCTCAGGGAGGGAGGCCGGAGGAGATGAGGGTAAGCTGGGCTCCAACACGCATCCAGAGTGATGGAGGGGTGGAAGATGGAAAGAAAACACAGCCTAGGATCAAACACAGGAGTGTGCACCGAGCGGTGCCCCTTCAAAACTTCTCCTTGTTTAGCAGGAGAGAGGTGAAGGGTGTTGACATGTTAAGTGGTCGCAATTAGGCCTGGGAGTTAACACCTTATTAAGCGGGACTGGGGGCAGTTGGCACCTCTGCGCTGCTGTGTCTGTGGGCTCGGCCAAGACGCCAGCGCAGAGAGGCTGTTCCAGGCTGTGGGGCTGCGCCGTTCATTTTTGACATCAATAAAACTCTCCTGGCTCCCGGGCAAGGCAGCAAACCCTGTCGGGGGCAGAACAGGAGTCCTTCGGCAGTCGGAGGAGGCGAGGACTGCAGCCCAGCGCTGGTTTCACCGGCACCCGGTGCCCTCCCCGGCGCTTCCCTCCCTCTGGCCGGCTTTGCCGTGGTGTGATGGCAGCTCCCGGGGCAGGCGCTGCCTTGGCTCAGGTTTTCCATCAGGGTTGCCGGCACCATTCTCCCATGCAGAGGGCTCGGTCCCATGCCCACCGAAATCTGGGGAAAAGCTCCTGGAGGCTGGGACGGGGGGACCTGGGCAGTGTGACCTTTCCTTACCCTGCGTGACTCCAGCAGGTAACGGAGCGTGCGTGTGCCAGGCACGTGCCTTTGCTTCTCCATCCTCAGATACAGTGAAGTTGATGTAGAACCATCAGGCATCAAAAAATATAAATGGTGTGGGGCTCTTTTTTTCTTCTTGTGCTGTGTTTTCAATTATTTGCAGTCAAAGGTCTAGAAAATACGCTTAAAATGAATTTTTTTTAAAGATACGAGATGGTCGTGGCATAGGAGGGGTGCTGGAGTGTAAGCTTTAAGGGAAACACCAAATATTTTAAGCCCATGGCACAACTGTGCCTGCTGGTCAGGCTGTCTGGAGTTGCTCTGCTCTTTGTTTTGTGCGTTTTTGGTTTGTGGAGTGTTAAATCTGTCGTGAGCCGAATGAACGATGAGTGGAGCCGCTTTGGGATGTCCGTCCCCCCACCCCACTGCAACCGCTGCTCGGCCCAAGGGAAGGAACCGGCCAGGTCTGAGGCGTTTTTTGCACTTTGGATCGCAGCTTCGGAGCCTTTTCCCACAAAACTTGCTGTGAGGCTGCAACCAGCCAGGAGCCGCCTCAGTCAATGAGCTGTTGTCCCTGGGCTTGCCGTGGGGGGGACAGCCTGGGGGAAGGGTTTATCCCCAGCGACTGTACGGGGGAGAGGGGGAAACTGGCCCATGAACATGACTGCTGGGTTGTGCTTTTTTGTTGTGATTACTGGGATGCACATCCCCAAGAGCCTTTTACAAGTCTCAAGTATTTGCCCATTGGCTCTTAGTGCCCTCATTTGTCCTTTTTCCTGATTTCAACACATCTGTGTTTGAACTTTGCAGTGAGAAATTCCCAGCATGCTGCTGCGCTTCCTTGAGTTGTGCCCCATTTGGGAGTGCAAAACCCCCCTGGCCCGTCAGAGGGATGAGGATGAGCACTTTCCTGGTGCAGACCCTTGGTGTGGAGCAGGATGTGTCCCACGGGCTGGGGATATTTGGGAGCTGGCACTCTCTTCCCCAGCCCGGCCGCGTGTCTGCCAAAGGAGCAGGGAGGGACGTTGTGTCCTGTGAAAGGCTGGGTGATGCTGCAGGGCAGAGGACAGGTCTGCAAAGCCAGTGTCCTGCACCGTGTCTCATGGGGACTCTGCCACGTGGACCTGTGCCTGGTGTGTCCTTGTGCCGTGCCATGAGCCACGGGGACTCTGACACGTGGACCTGTGCCTGGTGTGTCCTTGTGCCGTGCCGTGAGCCCGTTGCCTGTCCCAGCTTCCCCCCGTCCCTGCTGTGCCACAGAGGGGACATGGAGGAGCGAGGGCAGTGTGTCTGTAAGCTCCCTGTGGGGAGAACGTGTGTGATCCTTCCATGGTGACACGGATCACAGTCGGTGGGGCCGTGGGGGATTCCGGAACATCCCACCTCCAGCCGGGCATGGCGCAGGAGGAGCCGTGCCTGCCGGGACACCCCAGGACACGACAAGGAGATGGGATTTCCCTACACTGGGGATGGCTGGTGTTCCCAGATGCAGCAGGGGAATGCTGGTTCGGCTCTCAAGGATGCTTCCAGCCCCCTTCCTTGCAGGTCCCTGCGGGTGAGTGGTGGCATGGCCTGGGCTTGGGGTGAGGTAAGTCCCTTCTTGGACAACCTGTTGTGCTGCTCTGCTCCAGCCTCTGCTGACATCTCCACATCATCCTCTGCCCTCTTCCCTGCTTCCTCTCCTGCTTCCCTTCCTTGGGAAGGGGGTAGATTTGCTGATGTCCGTGTGAGCCTGTGACCTCACTGCTGTCACTGTGGCAAAGCAGCATGATGTCACAGCGCCGCAAATTCGGAGGCAGCGGCGGAGGAGCCTCCCGGCAGGCGTGAATGCAGGAGGGGCAGGCGCCGGCTGCGAGGGGGGAACCATTTTGCTGGATCAGAATGGAGCAACGTCAAAAACTGAGGCGGCATTAAAGATAAACTGCTGTAACTGTAATGGTTTTCAATGTTTGCTTTTATGTGACAGCTGCTTTTAAAAGCTGGCGGCTCTCCAGGCGGCGAGAGCTGGGGGTAAGCAGAGCGGCTGGTCCTCCGGCAGCGCGGCATGCCCTTCAGAGAGAGAGAGAGGCTCTGCAGTGTGGGGAAGATGCATTTTTGTGGTTCTTGTGGTTCCCTGTGTTTTTTGGGGGAAGGGAAGAGGCGACAGAAGCACAGATCCACAGCTCGGCCGCGCGCCGGGGCAAGCGACCGGCACCGGCAGGGTTTGCGCTGCCAGCATCGGTGTGGTGCCCACAGCCTGCCCACCACGGGCACTGCCGCCGGGGTCCCTGGGGAGCCGGGGGGCTGTACCCCCTCTCGCCGGCACCACTGGCTGAAATGAAGGCATGTTCTCCCTAATGCCATGTCGCTCGGCTCCTGCGCTCGCTGTCAGCCAGTAAACCTGTGAGCAATGGGGCAGGAGTGATGGCCCCTTCCCCTGCTCGCTGGGCTGAGGTGCGGAGCCCCGGGGCCAGGGTAGCCCAGGACATCGGGGTGTTGCTGTAGCCTGAGGTTTTCATGTCTGCTGCTTTGGCACAGGGCTGCGTGAAGGCATCTTTTACCCTGACAGCAAACCCATGGTGACAGCTACCGCGAGGGGTAAGATTAAAACCAGATGCACCCCTCTTTCTCAAATGTGAGCTGAGCCAGAAATCGCCCTCTGGGGACGGATCGTCTGGGAAGGGCTTGGCCGTGCTCCTTGGCCCATGCTCGGCCCCCGCGCAGGAAGGCAGAGCCCTGCCAGCCCTGCCTGCGCCGGGCAGGAGCTGGCAGTCCGCGGCGCCCTCGCCCGACAGGCAGCATCGCCTGGAGCTCACGCACGGCCCCGGCTAACTCGAAAAGACATCTTTAATTAGAAAAAGGCAGCGTGTAGTATGTGTGGCGCCTGCTTTTAAAGGGCTTTGCGTGTTTTCTTCGTTATGGGTGTGAGAATGCAGCTCACTCTCTTTTTCTTTTAGAACAAATTAAGGACACATTTCACCCATCAGGAGATGAAATAAAATATGAGCGGGGAGCGAGTGTGCCTGGCGAGCTCCCTCTCTGAGTCCTGTCTCATGCCTTGCGCCTCCACCCCTCTGCCCATGGTGGACCCCGCAGTGGGCAGGTGCTGCCGGGCTCCTGCCCCCGCTGCCCGCAGGCAGCGTCCTGTCCCTGCCTGCCATCGCAAGGGGCCCGCGACCTTCCCGGCTCGCCTGGGCTGCACTGGGGCCGGGCAGGGGGACCCGTGGCAGGTTGGAGCTCCCGTAGGGTTGGCCTGGGTGGAGATGTCCACGGCTGGAGTGGCTGGTGGAGCTTGAAGCCCTTGGTGGAGCTTTGATGGGAGGAAAACGCTTCATGGCAGCCCGAGGTCTGTAACACAGCAGGATTCCCCTCCTCGGTGCTGGCTGCAGGGATGAGACCCCTTTGTGGGCACCTGCTTTTCCACCGTTGGGTTTTATTTTTTAAATTTTCTTTTCCTGCTGCTGGGTTTGAGCTCTCCAGAGAAGCACCATCTTAGGGCACAGGGTGGAGGGTGAGGTGTGCTTTGGAGGAGGGGATGGGGAGTAAATCTGTTCTGTGAACAGTTTCGATGCTGGAGCTCTGCAGCGAATGGCTGTGACTTGGCTCAGACAGCTGCCATCCTCGTCTCTGTGCGAGCCACGGTGTCGGAGCTGGGAGAGGTGTGTTCGGTGGCAGTGCTGGGCTGTGCTGTGCCGTTCGGGGGTCCAGCTGCCGGAGCCCTGGCTGGGGACACAGGTCCGGCAACACATCCTTGGGGCAGCCGTGAAGGGGCTCCAGCTCCTGGCACCGCCATCCTAGTCCTTGTTTCTACCACAGAGCAGCAAAACTGTTGAAGCCTGAGAAAAAAACCCTGGTGCAGCCATCCCTCCCCCTTCGTTAATCCTTTCTGTGAGCTGGATTTAGGGATTCACTGTGGCATTAAATGCAAATAACGAACGTGGCGGTTTTGCACCAAATGGGGGGAGGAAGGCGAGTCTGGGAAAGGAGTTTCTGTGCGGTAACGTAACCGTAGCTCGGAGGGGCCCACGTCTCTGCGGTGTGTGTCTCTCTCTGCGTGCCCCTATTTTCCTCTTAATACTCGTGGACTGCTGGCTTGTAACGTGACGACTTTTCAACGTCAATAATGTATTGAATAACAGTGTAAGAAACTGGGGGAAGCATTAACTCTTTCCCTTACTGCAGCTGCGGTCCCGTGGCCAGGGCTGGAGAAGGTGAAAAACCCACCCTGAGGGGGTCCCTCATCCTAAGGTTGCTCCCCACACCCCAACCGGAGGGGTGAGAGCCACGGGCACCTTGTCCCTCCCCGTCTGCTGTTAGGCTGGCTGGGGAGCGCAGGGTAGTGATTTTCTTGCAAAATAGTTGAGTTAACTAGGAATTTATCAATGCAATCACGTGGAATGAGAAGGCATTGCTCGCTGTTGGTATTTGGCACATCTCTGATTTCCCCCCCTCCGCCCCATCCTGGTGACTGAGGAGCAGCTTTTAGCACTTCCAGAATGCATGTTCCCCACCTGGGAAGTGCCTCTGCCTCTCACCTACCCACCTGGGACCACTTCCCACGTCAAACTGGTGCGTGCTCCTTGTTGACATCTCCTGCTCACCGGGACAGCGCTTCCCTCTTTGCAATTCCTTGGTGTTGAATGTATTTTCCCCGTCATGGAGACTTCCCTGCTATGGAGCCAGCTCTCCAGCAGCGCAGAGGAATGGCAGATACCAGCAAGCAGCAGTTGTTTTGTAAATTTGTAAGCAGTGGTGCCAAGGAAAGGGCCATCATAATTATTAAATCTGTGCCTCTCTAATTCAGACAGAGAATTTCAGCTTTAGCAATTGCAGCAGGTACCCCGGCTAGAGGGCAGCTCTGCAGGGAGCGGTGGCCCAGCACCCAACTTGTGCCGAAAGTCGAGTTTCATAGTGCTGCCCACTGTCCGTGGGAGCACCATGCCAAGGCCCCAGGCTCACCCTCCTCCTGCTGTCCCCAGAGCCCCTCGGCATGATGGCACTGACGTGCCCAACTGACTGCATTCATTGCTTGGTGCTTGCTCTGCATGGGAGGACTCAGCTCAGCACCATCCCCTTCGCCCTGCCCAAGCTGGTGCTTTGAAATGGTGGCTTCTGAAACGGGCTTATGGTTTTGGAGCTCCACTTTAGCAAACTGTGCATCTTCCCAAGCCAGCTTTTATTTGAGGTTTGCAAAGTGTGGCCCCCATACTGGGGCTGCCATTGAGGCAGGGGAGTGAGAGAGCAGCTTGGTGGGCATCGGACAGCCAGCCAAGGTCAGCCCCATCCATCCGTGGTAGCTGGGGCTCCTCGCTGCTCCCTGTCACCTCTCCGTGCTTGGGGACAAGGCTCAGCATGTTGTCCTGACCCCTTGAGTATTTTGGAGAGTGAGGCTGATTCTAATTCCTCCTGCATTTCAGTGTGCCCTGTAGCATAGCGGGATGACATGGGATGGTGGGTTCGGGAGTTTGGTGAGAGCAGAGAAGCTGTGCCCCCTCCTGGCACCCTGTCCCACGTCTGCCTGCCCCACTGTGGGGTGGTGTCGATAGTGGGAGCCTTTGTATAAATGCTGCGAGGCTGTTGGGAGGTGGTAGATGGGGATGCAGCAGCAGCGCTCGTCTGGGTGACATGCTGCAGCCTCGGGGTACGATTCCCTCCTCTCTTACTGCGCCCCATTTGCTGTGCTTGTGAACACCGTACTGGGGACGGCTTCCAGTTCATTTTCCATGTTCCTCGGAAAGCCCTACAGCTATTGGTGTGTCCGCTGGGTAACACGAGCACAATTGGTGTTATCGCTGGAGCGGCATCATCTCTCCTCTCGCTTGCTGTTCTCAGGGAAGTTTCTAAAGCCCTATAAAGATGGAGGCCCCGGCTCCCACTGACGCAAATCAGCAGCGCATCTCTGGCTCCGCTCGGAGTGGCACCAATTTATGTGAGCCAGGAGCAGACAGTCTGTTCCTACATGCTCATTGCATGCCCTGGCCCCACGGATCGCCCCATGGCATCGCCCCATGGAGGCCGCTCGCCTGGGTGCTGCTGCAGGGAGGGGGCTGCAGGGGATGCAGCTGGGAACAGGATCGGGAACCGGCTGAGTTTAGCTGGTTTCCAGCCAGCATGACTTCGGCTAAGTATGGCGGGGGACCCCCTCCTCCTGTTTGGCCTCAAGGAGAGGAGGGAATGAA
>VYZM01002864.1:280889-293426 GCA_013398915.1 Dromas ardeola
CAAAAGAAAGGAAAGAAAAAAAAAAAAAAAAAAAAAAAAAAAAAAGGAAAATGTTGGTTTTGTTTTGGCTGGGCAGCTGGAGCCACAAGGAATGTTGGGTAAACCACAGCTCGGGTTACCCTCTTCCAGCACACGGCGTGATGCTGCGGCTGGGGGGCAGAAGGGGCTTCTCTCTCCTCACCCTCTAATGCAGAGCGCGGCATAAAGCCCATCCCTGACAGGAGCTCTGCAGCAAGAGGGGTTTCTGCTGAGAAGCGGCAGCCCATGGGCAGGGCAGAGGCTGCTCCCCCCGGGTGCCAAATGGGACAGTGGGCTCACGGGGAGTAGAAACCAGTACAGGTGGCACTGGGAGACCAGTGCTCTCCCCGCTGTCTGCTGTGACCCACTCCCTAAAATGGCCAGGGCTCTGTTTTGACTCTTGGCTTTGGGGGATTTGCTTGTGGGTGAAACCTCTCAAGGAAACCAGAGCTACGGGGAGAAGCACTCAGGCAGGAGGGAGATGTTCTCCTCCAATGGATGCAAATGGGATCTGAACCTCCTGAAGAACAACCCTGGAGTCAGTGGTTCCCGGAGTGAGCTGATGGGTGCGCTTTTGGGCACCCTGTGCTGGGCACTCTGTCTGTTGCCAGAGCTTCTACTAGTCAGGACCCTTGGAGATAGCGCAGGTGGGCACTGGTATCACAGGGGACGGGGACTTCACCTGTGTATGTGGTGCAAGGGACCTCACCAGGCCAAATGCTTGGGGACCTGCTCCATGTAGGATCAGTGACAGCTCATGTAGAGCCTCAGATATCCCACTGAGTCTTTTCTGTTGAAGAGCCAGTATTTCGGCATAGGACACAACAAGGAACCTGTTTTCTAGAGTGTGCACTAAATGCAAAGATGATGGGGAGCAGGGCAGGGTGAGCAGCAGTGTTCCTTGGTGAGGAGCACAAGGCTAGAGGAGGATTTTATTCTGAATGCTATAGACTTTTTCCATTGTGATATCCTTAATTCAGTGCGGGTCACCGGTGGCATATCCCTGGGGCAGGCAGGGTTATAAGGCCGCAGAAGCTTAAGTGCCACCAGTGCAATAGAAGCACCAAATCCTTCTCTTGACATACAGGTACAGTGTGTGTCCATCCAGGTAGGCTGCAGCATGGAGAGGGATCTCGTGTGGCAGGTAAAGGCTGTTTCATACACAATATGTGGCCCTCCGGGGTGTGACATGTCGGGTGATACCAGGGACACTCTGTGGGACAGCTCTTCCACTGTGCAATGTGTTGCTAGAGGGGGATAGGATCTTGTAGAGGGGAAAAAGACCTCATCAGCTGCTGCCCCATTGCAGGAGGGCAGGCAGGGGGAAGCAGGAGTGCAGGCAGGGTCCCAGGAAGGTCCCTGAGCTGTGGGATGTGGCACGTGCCCTGGGAATGCCTGTCCCCCCCTGCCCCTTGGATGCCACTGAGAGCTTTTGGAGAATGACAGCAGGGACCTGAAAGCCGCCTTTCAGCAACAGAGAAGTGAATCATGTTATTCTTTGGTCTCCAAAGCCACCAACTTCAGAGGGGACAGCTCGAGAGGAAGGAAGGAAGACCTGAAACCTGAGGAGGAAGTTCCTGAAACACGACAGCAGCCTTCATCCCGATGTGCTGAGCCTCTTCTCTCCTAACGCTTCTGGCTGAGTGCTGAGTGGTGTTAAATCTTAACTACAAACTCTTTTGGAGTTCAGATCTTCCCACCTAGTAATAGATCCAACCTTGGCAGTTCCTGACCTCCTGACGTGGATCTTCTGAGTTTACCACATCCTCTTGCATTTGGTTTTGTTGGGTCTGTTCTGACTCTTCATCACTGCAGGGACCCCACGGGTCTGTTGGCAATGGGCATGTCCCCCTGTGGGGCTGGCTTAAGGTGCAGGGCAGGTTAAAAGCATTATGAGCTCCTGGGGGTCATAGAGGCCCCAGGGTGCTGGTCCTGCAGGTTTTGTAGGCTCCGTAGATGCTGCGGCTGAGCCCATCCCCATGGTGGGACAGGGGACGCAGCCTCCCGCGGTGCCCACCGTCAGCGTGGCAGACACAGGGCGGCAGCTGGAGGCGATGGCCGGGGAGACAGCGAGGTGGCAGGGCTTAGTGCCGGGAGCCGGGGCTTGGTAACCTCTGCCCAGCCCTGGGAGGGGACCGGGGGACGTGCTTTGTGATTTTCCCTATGGAGAGAAGGGGGCTGAGAGAGTTGGGGGTGTTCAGCCTGGAGAAGAGAAGGCTCCGGGGAGACCTTGGAGCCCCTGCCAGTCCCTCAAGGGGCTCCAGGAAAGCTGGGGAGGGACTCTGGATCAGGGAGGGGAGCCATGGGACCAGGGGGAAGAGTTTTACACTGCAAGGGGGGGAGATTTAGATGAGATCTGAGGCAGAAATTCTTGGCTGTGAGGGTGATGAGCCCCTGGCCCAGGTTGCCCAGAGAAGCTGTGGCTGCCCCATCCCTGGAGGGGTTCAAGGCCAGGTTGGACGGGGCTTGGAGCAACCTGGGCTGGTGGGAGGTGTCCCTGCCCAGGGCAGGGGGTGGCACTGGGTGGGCTTTGAAGTCCATTCCAAGCCGAACCATTCTGTGATTCTATGATCCTATGATTTGGACAAAACCATTCAGCACAAGAGTTTTCTGGGTGGAGAGGTGAGATTTCCAGTGCCCAGGCTGGAGGCAAGGGCTCTGCAGTCATCGAGGTGCAGTGTGGCAGGGTGACACCGCGGGCGGCAGTGCTATTTGTCGGCACCGGCAGAGAGGTGGCATAAGCTGACCTGCGGCTCTGGAGCTGGCTGAGTCCTCACAGCGTTTCTTGCTGATTCAAGGGCAGGCAGGTGGGGATGACCTGACAGAGAAGATCTGATAAAGATAGCATGGTTTCCATCCCGGCGGATTAGGCTGGGGCTGGACATGCTCTGTGTGAGCGTTCCCAAGCATGCGCCTTTCCCAGTATTTCCCATGGCCAGAGCTACTGTTGAGTGACTGTGGAATTAAAGTATCGTTTGCAATTTTCTACATTCCAGAGCAGTGTCAGGTTTTGGCGGAGGGCAGGCTCCATGGGTGCCTGTGTGCTTCGCTTGGCCTGCAAGCCCCCGAATATCTCGGAGGCCACGCACATCACTGTAATCTTTGCAGGCTCCTGCTCTGGTGGGGAAGCACAAAAGAGCCAGACTGAGGGCAGGAGGGAGCCCAGCCTCCCAGCTGGTTGGCTGGAGAACTAGTTGCCCCCAGTCTAAAACTTATTTCCAAAACAGAAGTTTCACCCCGGCAACATTATCTTCATTTTCCCAGGATTTTGAACGATGGGAAGATTGGAATCCAAATAAACCCAGCTGCCCGTGGTTTTAGACATCTCGTACTCCCCCAGCATCAGGTGGGTGGTTGTCTCCAGAAAGGCTGGCCACAAAACGTAACCGAAATCCCAGTCTAAACCCCAGCTAACTCCAGCAAAAGGAAAGAAGGAAGTTGTTGTTTCTCAGCTGCCGATGCATCTGCCCCTTGTGGGTCCGGGGTTGGCTATGAGAAGCCAGCAGTGCTGTGGCTTTGGGTGCCTGCCTCTGTCTGCGCGGTGGGGTTAAACAAATAGCAGGACTGGATTTATATAGCCGTGGAGGATCTCAAAGGGTTTGCAGGCTGTAATGAATTAAGCCTCGCTACGTTGCTGTGGTTGGGTTGGGATGTCATTCACAGTCTGTTCTTCTTTTGCAGTGGAGAAAACTGAGGCATGGAAACATGAGGGGTGGGATTTGTCTGTACAAATAGAGACATGGCGATGAGGAAGTATGTGTCTGGGCTGTGTGTCTGGACTCCCTTCGTTAGATGATGGAGAGAAATGGGCATCACTAAAGTGTTGTTGGCTTGTGTGAACGGGTATGTAGAACAGAGGAGAGGAATGGTGTCTTTGGAGATACCCCCATCTTGCCACTGACTGCGGCAGATGCCTCCGTTGCAGACATGGAAAGGAAGACGTCAAGCCTGTGCCTGGCAATATGTCTCAAGTGACATAAGAAATCTGCAGCAGAAATGGAAGTGGAATTTGGCTCTGTCGTGAGCCCTGTGTGTGTTTTAGTAGTCTTCCTCCACAGAGGGCTTGGCTGGCCTCACCTCACCTCTGGGCCAAGGAGTGTACTTCCTGTTGTGGAAGTAAACTTGCAAAGGGATCTCTGTGGGGGTTGCTTCAGCCCATCTCCACTTCCTAATCCCAATGTCCATGATACCCACCTGGGATCTTTTCACATGTTCAGCAGTGTAGTGTTCTCCTGGCAGCACTTGAACTCAACAGGACATGGTCCAGAGCCCCCGCTGAAGATGTGCATGGAACAGTATTTCTGTTGGTGGAAAAGGCGCTCCTTCATCCTTACGAAGAATCGATCAAAAGTGAGATTAAATTGCTTTAAGGTGAGCAAATGTTCCTGACTGAACACGGGAAAAAGTCCATCACAGTCCAGTAAACATGAATGTGTAGGGAGCAGATGTCTCTCCTCCGCTGGACGAGGGAGGCATCTCTAGAGGCCTCCTCCTGATTCTTCACATCCACTGACTTCTGAACGAGACAGGACAGATCGGATGTTGAACTCCTTCCATGGCATTGTGGGGCAGTAGTCAATATTCCAGCAACGTCTCCAAGGCTGATTTGGAGATTGAGACATCCTTAATCACCATATTCCTCAGACAGACACCTCTGCTGTTTACTTAATCGGCTGCATGGCTTTGAAGCAACTCAGATGGTATCTCCTTTGGCCTGTTTACCATTGTGGTGTGGCTAGTTCATGGGAGGGACATTGTGAAGAGGAAGTAGGCTGTTTGTGTATTTGTATATATGCATATACATACACAGCAGTGCTTGGATAAGGAAATAAAAGCCAACTGGACTTTCCTCCTGGTGCTCAGATTTGGGAGGTGAGAGAGGTTCTTTGGTGATGTGGTAATGCCACTAGTGTCCTCCCAAGAGATCCTTCTCATTCATGTCCTCTCCTTGGAGCATCTGTGGAGAGAGCCTCTAACTAGCCTGCCCGCAAGGCAGAGAGACAACTGCCCAGGTCTTCTTTGAAATGCTTCCCTCTGGTTAAGGTGCTTGGACTCCCAAGGTCTCTCTTGTTTTTCCAAAACATTGGATAAGGTAGAGGTTTTCCTCCAAAGATGCCTGCTCGGTGTAGATGTTTAGAACCCCCCGCTCATGCATAGCGCAGTACCTTGTCAGACGCTGGGAATGTTTTCTTATCCCTTTGGTATGTCATTCATGGCAGGAGGATGATTCACTCTTAGGACATGACTTTGGGGTAGAGCTTTGGTTATCTCCAACCCCATCCAGCTGCCCAGCTGGGGGGAGCAGCTCCGTGGTGACGCTTCCTCAGTACATCTCATTAGAGCACCGCAAAACCAAGGTCTGACACGCCAAGGTCCCTCTGAGCGAAGCAGATGAGGTCATAACATGGTTGCCACTGGGTTTGCCTGGCACTGAGCGCACGTTCCAGACCCTTGACTCATTTCCCAGGATCGGAGCGTGCAGCCCACTGTCTAACCCCAATTTCACCAGCGTGCCTGAGGTTAGGAGGGGAACAATAGAAGGAAAGGACCCTCTGGATTTCCTCGCTTGATATTTTTCTCTGCATTCATATTCATTCTCGCTGTTTCTATTTTTAAATTGTTTTCTTGTGCAGTCTGTGTGGGTATGTGCTGCTATATTTAATGCTTTGCTAGTACCAGATTTTGCTTTCAAGGGCTTTCAAAACAAAAACAATAAAAATCAAATCCTCTTGCAGGAGGTCACTGAGGTGGAATGGCTTTTTCCCAGTTGCTGGCATGCTTTGGGCTTCTCCCTGCTCCCTGTTCAAGCTTATTTCCCCCCTGCCGAGAGGTCTTTTTCCTCCGTCAGCTGTCCCCGTGCCCAGCAATGAAGATGACGCATGGTGTGTGGTGCTCTGGGCGTTCGGCTGTGGGTTTCTAGGGCTGGGCAACTTCCATTTCGCCCGTCATGGAGGGTACGGAGCGTACTTGTGCAGAGCAGTGCCAGAAGCATCCATCCTTAGTCTGCAGCTCTCACAGGACTTGTGCTTCTGGGCTACTTGGCTTTGGGAACTCATTGGTCCCTTAACCTGAAAATGCCTCTTGGTTTTTAACGTCAAGGTTTTGGATCATCGCAGCAAATCCGTCTCTGGCTTCTTCCAGACGCCATTGGTTTCTGCTGGAGAAGCTGGTACCTGCGATGAACCGCTGAACCCACCAGCTGGCCGGCCCATGCAGATAGGAAACCATTCGCAGTCCCAACTGGAATTGTCCCATCAGGAGTCCCCCAGCCCACTGCTCCAGAGCTTCTGCGTTGAAGCTGGAGCAGAGCCAACCTGGACAGGTCCTGGTGATGGCCACCCTTGGTGGACAGATCTCTGCACACCGGAGGGCAGTGGTCCCGGCTCCCCTGCACAGCTGGGCCAGCTGGGCACTGTCCGGCAGGCACTGCGGAGGCGGCTTTGCTCTACACTGAATTTTCCAAAGTTGGGTTACGTAGGAGCTGAGGCTCCCATTGCTCTATTTTATTTTTATTAGCCAAACTATTTAACCAGCAGAATTGTTTGCAGAAGCAAAGCACTTTGGTCCCCAAATCGTCGAGCTTCCGGTTTCCATCCGCTCTCAGTAGGACAGCGATCATGTGCTAAAGCCCAATTAATCATTAAGAAGATATTTGAGGTTTAGCAGCTGTGTTATAAGATACAGTTTTTACTGGTTTCGACCTCAGTTAAATATGTTTTTAATAGCGGATGGTATTTAATTAAACATAAAATAACAGAGGCATATTAAATCTAGAGAGACCTTTCTTAGCGATGGATATTGAATGTTAAGTAAATACCAGTTGGTCATTAGAAGCATATTCAGTGTGGTTTCACAGCTGTGTAATAGGCAGGTATCTTATTACCCATCTACCCAGTTTCAATGAATACGCTCTTAATAATCAATTGCCATTCATTTAATATATAATAATAACTGTCCTATTAGAGCTGAATTAGATCCTTGTAGGAGAAAACAGGGGTAACCTGGTGCTCGCTGCTTTTTTGAGCGCTTTTTGTTTTGTTTCGAGTTGATGGTTCGTTGAGATTAGCTTTTTCTAGGGTCGCTGAAGATTGGGTGACCCTGGGCTGGATGATGGACAAGTAGGCTTCACATGGGGCTGGTGTTGGGACCTGCCCAGAGCCACCGCCGCCACCGCAGTCAGCCGGGAGTGGGGCGCAGGGTGATAAGGAGGGGATGCTGGCAGTGCTCGGGACTGAGCAGAGGCGGCTGTGGCCATCTATCCGGGATACAGGGGGCTGGCAGAGCTGCAGCGGAGTCTCGGCATGGCGGGGTTTGTGGTTGTGGGGTGATGCCGTGAGTCACGGAGTGTCCTTTGAGAGCTTCTTGGGCTTTCTCTCGGGCAGAAATGCATTACGCAGGACTGCAAGGGAGGAGCTGCAGCGCTGCCATGGGGAAATGCTTTCTTATATAGGAGGCATTAACCTGTATAACTTGCTGCCATGCAGTATCTTCAAAGCCAATTAATTAGCTGGTGTCAAAGGAGGATGAGACTCTTTTGTGGATGATACCATCAGAAAGAGTCACTCAGGGCACAGCAGATGTTTCTAAGGTACATTCGTGTTCATGTTTAAGGACAGACCAGCAGCTGACCCCGTTTCCCAAGCTGTTTCTCATCTCTCTGCTCCATGAAGTCAGGTTCTGGTCCTCTGTTTCTCCAAGTTTCTGTAGCCTTGTCTTGTATATCAGCTAAATATTTTCCAGGTTGCAACCATGGAGATTGTTGGTGACCAAGGACCCTAAGAGGACTTGAGATGCTCCCTCCCAGCCTTTAAAAGCAGTTTGCTGCAGCAGTTTGAGTGCAGGAGCCTTTTGTTTTATTTTGAGGTGAAGTATGATTTATTTTGCAAGGCCTGTCATGTAATTGCTGTTTGCGTTGGTGACACACTGGGTGGTGGGAGCTGTTTTGGGGTGGGAAGGGGGGGCTGACACGCTTGGGAAGAGCAGGCAGGGCTTTCTCCATACCGGGGAGAGACGGAGCAACCCGTCTGCTTGGCAGCTGGTGAGGAGCTGGAGGTTTTGGCCCTTGACGAGGGGGATGGTCCCCTGCCCTGAGACAGAACTTGCTCTGGGAACTAGTTTTCCTCCTCCTCAGCCTTCAAAATCCCATTTTGTACTTTTGGAGGAAGCGATAGACCAGGGCTGTGAGTTCGGGGGCAGCAGGGAAGGCATGGGCTGGTGTGTGTGCAGCATGCGTGGCCCAGCTGGGGTGGGAGGTACAACCGGACCGCGTCATCCAATTAAGGTTGTAGGTTTAAAATGCTAAATACAGAGGTGGCAGCTTTTAAACTGAAAGAAAATTGACGCTGCAAAGCGCGTTGCCCATGCTGCAGGCAGCAGGCCGGCCTGGGATGGAGGTTTGAGGGTTTGATTTCTGGTGGGGGAGAAAGCTGGAGCACGGAGCAGTTCTTTTCTGGGCCTCTGTGGGTAGCCCTATTAGCTTTCTTACAGTAGCACTTCTTTTTTAATTTCTCAGTGCTGCTGCATTTCATAGGCCATAACTTTTAATTTCTCCCCTTGTTAACCTGCACAGCGGTACTGACTCAGTGCTGGAACAATACATGAGACAGTCAGGAGCAGCAGTGATTCATGCTGCCTGCTGCATGGGATGAGCCCATCTTCTCTGCTCGCTTATTAATTCCTTCTAGTGCATGAGTCAGGCTCTCCTCGCCCCCGGGCAGGAAAGCAGCCGCGGGGAGTTGTAAATGGGGAGCTGGGAAGGGGGCCGCAGGGAGGCTGGCAGCTAGAGGGGCTGCTGCTGGTGGCCACCCTGCTCCTCGGGCACTGCCAGCCCTGAGCCCAGCACGTGTGTGCAGAGGGGACATCGCCGTGACGGCACCTTTTGCATTTCTCGCCGGATCCTGCGTAGCAGCGGTCCCAGCGATCCATTCTCTCATCAGCTTGGGGGTCTCGCTGCCTTCCCAAGGATTTTCCTGGGCACAGGGGTGAAGTTCGCCAGCTGGGCTCGTGGCCAAGCCAGCTGTATGCAGTGCATGCTCTCCTGCTGCTCAGTCACAGGGTTGGAGGCACAGAGAGCCGATTCCGCCAGCTCGCCCCACACGTTTCTCTGGGCACGTGGCACAAGGCTGGGAGCCCCTTTCCCCACCCCTGGCCCTGTCCACCAGCCTGCAGCCACATCCTGACCCCCATCATCTTGGTTAGCACTTGCATCCATGGTACCTGCATGCGTCATGGCTTGGCAGAAGCTACAGGAGCAGTAGGACAGAACTGAGACCAAGCAGGTTCATCACATGTGCAGCAGTGGTTACCAAGTGGGCAAAAACTGCCCGACAGCCTTGAGTCCCGGCAGGATCCAGACCTGGATTGCTGCAGGGTACTTGACCCCTGGGATCAGCCCCAGCCCCAGGACAGCCCCAATTACAACTTCGCCAATTAACGGCAGCGATGGGTCCATGAAAGCAGCTGGGCTCCAGCTTCACAATAGCTAAACCCATAGGAGCAGAGGTGGGGGACGCTCAGGCTGCTGCCCTGGGCTCAGCTGTGGCCAGGCAGCGGCGAAGGGGCTGCAGAGCTGCCTGCAGCCCCCGGCAGTTGCCCAGTGAGTTGCTAGAAACGCATCTGATATGGTGGGGACAAGAAAATCCAAAGCTTCCCCAAACTTGCAGGCGTGAGAGGGGTAAGAGGAATGGTGGGATAGCAGCTGGTGAAGTCCTGGTTAACTTGGATGGGGCTGCCCTGGCTGCATGTGTTCTGATCTGGGAGGATGCATGTTGAAAATAACCCCATGCCACCTGTGTTGGGCCAGGAGCTGCCACTCCAGGCACCCCGGCTGCATTCAGGGCCATCAGAAGGATGTGGACATTTTGGGTGCTGCGGGGATGGCTGTGGCAGGAGGGCTGAAGTGCACCAGCTCCCAGTCTCAGCTGGACTATGGTGGTGCAAGTGGGCACCTCAGCACATGTGCCTGGGCCAGCCTCACCAGAGAGGTCCTTGGGCCATGGGGCATTTGAATGGCGGCTCCTGAGGAGCATTGGTCATGCTGATCCTGGGGGTTTGGCATCTTCCCGAGCTTTGGCAGCATTGCAAGGGGGGATGCATCAAGACGAGTTTTGCCCATCTGGCTGGCACTGCTGTGGCAGAGAAATCTCTTCCAGAAGGACTTCCCAGAAGTTGTGGTGTTTGTCCTTGACATTGGGGTCCTGTGCAGACCCCGGGAGGATGCAGAGGTCTATGCTGGACTCTTCTTGCCTGAAATGAGGGCAAACTGATTCCCTTCCGTGGTCGAGGAGCTGCTTGGTCACCAGGTTGTCCACACAGCCAAGAAATTTCCTTGTTCAGAGTCACTCTTGCTGTTGAGTCACCCTCCCTCATCCAGAGGCATCACAAACCCCGGGTGAGGGGCATCACAGCCCGACCCCGTGGGGGTTCGCTCCATCTTCCTCTCATTTTGTTCTCTACTCCCCGCAAACAGCCCTGAGTCTACCCAGCCGCCTTGGCGGGTCTCCCCGCATGTCCTCCACCCCCGGCCAACCCAGCCATAAAACCCTCTAATCCGAACAGGCTGGGGCAGAGCAGCACCACTGCCATCAGGACAACTCTCTGTGTGTGGTTTCCATTTATTGCAGATTTATTTCCTCTGGGTCGCCGTCTCTGTTGTTGCTCACTCCTTGGCTCTGCTTCTTGGGAGCATCCAGCATTTACCTTTTTGCAGAAAGGGGCTTTGGGGGACTGTAACTTCATTGTACGTGTCAATTAGGAAAACACTATCAGGAATTTCCTTTCTGATGCTACCTGGCTCTACAATAACCTCTGTCTCCCTGTCTGACGGCTCTCCAGAGCCCATCCCGCCCATGCAGACCGAAAGGGAGCAGGCTGAGCGCCGCAGGCTTGTCGGGCTTCTGTTCCAGCTCCCTCCGAGCACGGAGCCCCATCTCCTTTCCACTTCTCCCGCAGTTCTCGCTCCCTCTCCGGGCGCTGGAGCTTGGAGTTGTTTTGGAAACCGCTGCAGCTCCGGCATGACGTCACTGCGATTTTGTAGTATCTCTGTCTCCATCCTAGTTAGGCGCTTCCTGTTCTCTGGCTCTCGCTCTGGCTCGCCTGGCGTGTCTGCGCTCTTTCTTCTCCTCCACAATTCTCCAGGGATTTCTTTTCAACTTTTTTTTTTATTTTTTTTCCTTCCTGCATCTCTTACACAGCAGCTTTTTCTTCCTTATTTCTTTTTTTCTTGCATTTCTTCTTCTCCCCTCCTTTCCAAAAAGGGCCCTTTTGTCCCAGAACTGGCTTTCCCAATTCATTTTCGGAGCAGGTGCCCAGGCCCACTCTGCTGCTGCCAGAAATCCCAAGGTGCCGGGATGCTCCCAGCCAGCTGGCTCCCGGGGGCAAGGGCACGGGCGACCCCCAGCCGCAGCAGTGCCACCGTGGCTGTGTGCGCGGGTGGGAGGCGGTGGCAGTCGGGCTGGGTCTGGTCTGCAGTGGATGTTTTCCGCTGTCCCTCTCTGTGCTGGCAGCAGAGCTCGGGCTGCACCTTCCCCCTCCTCCCCAAGCCCAGCTTTTCACAGAATCACAGAAAGGCAGGGGTTGGAAGGGACTTTCGGAGATCACCCAGTCCAACCCCCTGTCAGAGCAGGGTCACCCAGAGCAGGTGGCACAGGAACGCGTCCAGGCGGGTTTTGAATGTCTCCAGAGACGGAGACTCCACCACCTCTCTGGGCAGCCTGTGCCAGGGCTCTGCCACCCTCACAGGAAAGAAGTTCCTCCTCATGTTTAGGTGGAACTTCCTATGGTCAAGTTTGTGCCCGTTACCTCTTGTCCTGTCACTGGGCACCACTGAGAAGAGCCTGGCCCCATCCTCCTGGCATCCACCCTTTAAGTATTTATAAGTGTTGATAAGATCCCCCCTTTTCTCACACAGCAAGTCTTTTGCTTTACCCCGCCAAGCCCTCCATCCCCACATCCCCAGCCAAGCCTCCTTGTGCTCTCACGTCCCTGTCTTCACCCCTCAGCGCCCATCCCACTCCCCCCGCGAGCACCCACATCCCAGTGCCAGCCCTGGGCTCCCGTGCCACCCTGGGACCAGCCTGTGATAACCAGCCCTGCTCCCTCCTGCTTGGAGAAGAGCATATGCAAGGTTTCATCATGACTCTCTAGCAAGTATTTACTGAGCACAAACAGAATACAATTTATTTCTTTAATTTCTTACCTGGCTCCAGCCTGAGTGCTGCCCGCTTGCCGGCAGCCCTCCCCGGGGCCCGCTGGAGGCAGTGCCCCAGTCACAGCGGTGAGGTGCTGGGCTTCTCCGGGGAGCAGTCCTAGAAATCACGCTTTTATACAAAACATACAATCATATATGTACATATATATGTGTGTATATGTACATATATATATACATATATATATACACATATATATATATATGACCTACCAGGGCACTGCAGGAGCTGGGGATTGCCGTACCTGCCTGTACCGAGTGGGTAAGCAGCGGCACAGGTACAGCGCCAGGAGGGCCGTGTGATCACACCACTG
>VYZM01002864.1:293500-374057 GCA_013398915.1 Dromas ardeola
TTGCAAGACCAGCTATTAGTTTTCCATCCTTGGCTGTGGCTTGCCAGGTCATTTAATCCCCCGAGTATCTTTTTAAGGTCATTTGGATTAAAATTGGTTTTGGGCAGTGACTGTCCCTTAACATGTGAATAAGCGGTGCCCAGTGACGAAGCCCCAGCAAAGATCAGAGGCTTTAATACAAACTCCTATTAAGGTTTTGGCTGTTGCTGGGGTGAAATGGGGTCTGGATGCAGGAGCCACTTTGTCTCAGTTCAGTCGGTTCTTCTTCTGGCTTTTATCCCATCGCCCTGCACGAAGTTGTATGCGCATATTTATTTCGAAGCGCCTCTCTCCATCAGTGGATGGTGCTTGATGGGCACCTGTGGTAAGCAACATTTGGGTCCTCTTTGCTTGCCACAAGCTTGGGCTGGACCAGAGGCTCCTGCATCCACCCCCAGCTGCCCGGAGTCCATCTGCCTCGTGTCCGTCACGGAAACAGGCAGGACAGCAACGAGGGACCTGGGTGACTCCTCACAGTGGTGCCACTGCTGCCGCCGAGCGGATGGGCCGGACCGGGGTTACCGGCCGCCCTGCTCCGTGGGTGCTTTGTGAGGGCTTTTATGGAACTGACGGTGGGAACTGGGTAACATAGGATCCTGTTTTGGGCACAAACCCTTCCTCAGGTCAGAGGCTGCTGGTAGGGCAGTGGGTACTTGTGGTGAGTTTGCACCGGGTGTTAATCCGGCAGGGCTGGTGGTGCTGGGCAGGACTGGGAGCTGCAGTGGGGTTAAGGCAAGGGAAGGGATGGTGGGTTGTTCGCCCCTGTGGGACTGGGGAAACAAGGTAAAAAGGTCATTTATTGCTTGGGGAACATGGAGAAGTTTGCAGGGAGAGGAGCTGTAAACCTGTCGTACCTTATAAAGCAGTTTCTATTGTGATCATGGGGGTTTTTTGCCACTGGAGCTATGAATTCCCAGCTTTGTCCTTTTGATGGGGTTTCTGTGCTCTGGTGGCGATCAAACCCGCGAGGTGAGAGGTGGAGCAAGTGCTTTGTGAGAGCCGCAGTGCTGGTGTCCCCTCTGGCATCAAATGTCCCCCACTGCCATCAGTCCTCTGGGCTGTGCCTCTTTGGGATGCGGCTGTACCCCGAGCTCAGGTGTACGAGGCTTCTCCTGCGGGCGCCGGCCGGGGCCATGCCCTCACTGCACCCACTAGTGCACCCACACCTTCCTGCCGCCGGACAGCATGAGTGTGCCAGCCACATGCCGTCCTGGGGGTGAGGCAAACCCACCAGTAACCATTTGGATGTAGCAGTAAAGGATCACTTCATCTTCACAAATGCAGGGCTTGCGCAAGCCCTGGGCTGGTTCCAGACATTGCCCCACTGTCGGGGTGGCCGCCTCGGCCCCGCAGACCTGCCCCGGCTGGGATGGAGCCATTGGGGCTGGGGATCAGGGCCACTGGGGTGACACAGGCTCCCAGGGGATACCCGTACCCTTGTTTTCTAGGGACAGGTTGAGGTCATTTTGCAGCTCTCTGCCTGGTTGTTTCGGATCACCGCACTGCCGGTGCATGTGGGATGCCCTTCTCCAGGCAGGAGAAAGCCAGGGCAGATAAACCTGCCTCTGAACAGAGACATTTCCATGGAAGTTGCCTCAAGGTTTGTCATTGCCACTTATTACCCTGTGACAGCTGCAGAGGCCTGTAATTGCGGGGAGAGGCTGCGGGCAGCTTCATGCGAATCTCAGGACAGGCTGCTGCCCTCCCGGCAGGGAGAGCACCGGGAGGGAAGGGAGGAGGAGGAGGAGGAAGAGGAGAAGGAAGAAGAGGGGGAAGATAAAGAAGAAGCAGGGGCCCCTGTGCAGCTCTGAGTGTTATGGAGATGGTGAGTGATTTAACGCTAGACCTAGGGGGTTACAATAGCTGGGAAAAAGCTAAAATGAATCCAAGGCAGCTATCTTTGTCATATGGGTCATGAAGACTGTGGATCTGGCTGGGATGAAGGCCAGGAGGGGAAATGGGCTCAGCGAGCAGCCTGGGGAACTGCTGGCCTGTGCGGTGCAGAGGCAACTGGTGCCCAGACCCCTGCGTGCAGGAGGATGTGCTGGAGGAGGGACCACGCCGGAGGAGGGACGGCTCCAGCAGGCATCATGGTAGCTGGCCACGAGCCGTCGTGGCTCCCCGCTCCGAGCAGCCGTTTGCTAGGCGGGCTATTGGTTTGGCCCAGTACTAGTCGTGAAGGCTTCCCCATGCCCACTGATCCGGAGGTGGGCAGAAGCCGGTGGGATGGGGTGAGTGTGAGGACATGGGCAGGAGCCGTAGGGTGGGGACCAGGGAGTAGGTGCGGCAAGGAAGGGCCGTGGGCGGCGGGAGGAGGAGCGGCAGAGCCCTGCCCAGCCCTAGAAGCCCCAGCAGCATGTAGAGATGTGCATTTTGCATGCAGCATGTGTCACCTGCCACCTGAGCGGCCACTGCATTTTGGCACAGTCCTTCCAGTATGCATCACCTGCCACGGGAGAATGCCCTGCGTGAACGTAAGAGTCGCTTTTTTGTGTGCTTGTCCCCTTGCGCTTGTGGATGCTGGTCTTGGCTGCCCTCCCTTGCAGCAGCCCGGCTCAGCTGAAGTTGGCTGGAGTTTTGCCTGAGCCCGGGTGGAGTTATCACCATCACCTTTCTCCCTGGTCTCCACATCTGTGGGGGCATGAGGACCATCACCACGCTGTCCCCCAGGTGACATCGCGCTGCCACGGAGGTCCTTGGAACTGGGGCTGGGGCCTCTCCGGGCACTTCCATCACCCCACTGCCCCCAAGGGATTTCTTAAGCTTGCTTGATTATGCATTAAATCTGGTCCCTAGGTCCTGGGTGATGGAGGAGGGGAACCGGGGGGGTTCAAAAGGGGCCAGGCAACAGCGAGGTGTATGGGGTCTTCTGCTGGGCGAAGGACGGGAGTTTCATTTCTAGCTCTGCAGCACGGCACCTTGGCATACCTTATTTTGAAGGTTCACAAAAGAGGGATGCTGGAGCTGAGAAGCTCTGCAGAGCCCCGGGTCTGAGAAAAAGCCTTGTATTTTTATAACACAAGATGCGGGTATTACATCATCTGTGTTCTTTGCAAGGATTTACCGAGGCTGTATCAATCATGTCTTAGACGTATGTTTTGCTCTTAGTTTCCTGATGCTGGTGTTTCAGATGAAGTTGGATGCCATCTCTGTGGCGGTATGTTTGTTTAGAGCTCTGCTGTGCAGCATTTTTCCAGGTTGTTGGGGTGAAATCTCCTCTGCCTGCGGTCAGCTGATGCACGACACTGGTTTGGGGCACCCAGGGGACCCCACGGTGCCCTGGGTTCGGAGGGGGCTGGGGACGCCCCCCCTGCATTTGCTGGGCACAGCTGCCACTGTCCTGGGATTTTGTGGCACCTTACGTGGTGTTGTACATGAGTCCTGCCTGGCTCTGAGTCTGGTCCTTGAAAATGCCATTTTCTGGAGGCCCCAGAAGGATAAATAAATAGATAAATAAATAAAAAGGCTGTTGCTGGTGATACCCCCTACCCTCTGCGTGGGTGCTGGGATCGCTGGGCTCTGCAGCAAGCGCCGGGCTGCTGCCCCATCGCCTGGGCGTGCTGCACCCTGCACCCCAGGCAGGGAGGCGCTGCCGTGTCCCTGCTGCACGTGGAGACGGTGCGAGAGTCATGTGTGTTTGAGCAGTATATCACATTTCAAAGAAATTTGGAAGAGCTTCCAAGCACCGAAGGGTTCATCTATTTTTGTTTCTCAGTCTCACATCTCTGAGTAAAGCTCACGCATGCCATTACGTTGCATCCAGAAAGGGGTGGAAGGTGGATGCTCCCTCGTGCGCGCTCTTTTAGTCTCCGTGCTGACAGCGGTCATGCCAATAAAACAAATTTTTGTTTTCAGTGTTCATTTGATCTGCTGCAATAACAGCATGTGGGGCTCATACAACCCTCCACCTCCCCGGAGCGCTGCGTGAGCATGATGTGTGTCTTCTTGCGACCAGTAAATAACATTTGGGGAGTGAAAAGAAAAACAGAAAGGTTAGTTTGTTATTCTATGTGGTATATGAAAGAGCTGTCAGCTCCATCCTGAAATCATGAATCCCCGGGTATTCCTGGGACAGGGCGAAGGAATGCATCCTGCAGTATTTTTTCACTTGGAACAACCATTTGGCTCTTCTGGGTCTGAAAATTTTTAACTTCGGCTGAGTAACAAATTAATGCTGTCTCTTAGTCACTGTCTGGCTTGGATGGAAACACTTAGCTGACCTGCTTTATCTGTGCATCCGTCCTGGCGGCTGGGACAGGTCCTTGCTGGCTGCTGCCTCTGCCTGCAGTGCCGCTCGCCTGCCGCAGCATCGGCGATGCCTGCGGTGCTGGTGGGCGCAGGGGAAGGTCGGACGTGGTGCTGCTGGTACTCCTCATGGTCTCAGCATAGGAGCGAAGGTGGTTTCTTTAAAAGCAATTATTTTCAATGTTTTGAAATTATTTTTTATTGGACTGGTAGAACTGGAGAAAATAAGCAACTTCTTCAGGGTTCTGCTTCAGGCCAGTGGCAAAGGGGCTCTGCGCCCCGGCACTTGGCTGTTTATAAACCGCGTGGCTGAGTGCTTGCCCTTGTCCCTGTCTCCTCGCCTCGTGACGTTGGCAGGGGGTGCCCAGGCCTGGGGGGGGGCATGTGGCGCTGCTGGGCCTCCCCCCACCTCTCTGTGTGCCCGTTACTTCCGAACTGCGCAGGGGGCTTGGAAACATCCCTGCTGAGCTTCATGTATCGTTTGTTTAGGTCAGGCGAGGAACCGGCTCGCTGTGCAGTTTCAAAGGCGAGGGCACGTTCGCCGGGGCTCGGGAGCGGGCAGTCAGAGGCGGGATCGCATCTTCCTTCCCCCTCTGCTGCAGGTCCTGGTCCCGCGCCAGCTGTCACGGGCTAACAGCATGCGGACCACTGATGATGCATCTGCAGAAATCTGTGAAAAGGCCAGGTTTTATCCACCTCGGCTGTAATGCAGGGTGAGGGGGAGTTTGGGGCCGCCTGCGCGGGGGGAAGCTGGCACCTGTGTGTCTGGGTGCTGCACGTTAGCGCCCGTGTCCCTCCTGGGTTGGCACCGGGGCAGCTCCGGGTGCTTCGGGCCGAGAGGAGCCATCCTGGCTCCAGCCCTGGCGTCCCTGCGGAGCTGCCCCCCAGCCATCCCCACTCCTCCACCACTCAGGAGAGCCCAAGCGAGATGAGCTGGGAAGCCCATCAGAAGCAAAGTTAATTTAAAAAACCCCGATGAAGAACTGTTTTTCTATTGCCAGCCAAGAAACGTGACACTGAACGAATAGTAGAAAATAAAACAAAAAATGAAATTCACATTGGATCGAGAAATGGCCTTTTGATTTGCAGAATCTACAATGCCTGCGTGCAGAAACCTTAATTTCAGATCTGGTCTTTCAGTGCAAATGTCACTTTAAATAGATATTCCTGTGCGCACGTTCTGGTGCCTTTTGCCATGTCGTTAATGAATTGCTCGTTCTGTGAGTACATTCTTGTCTCATTTTGTATCCCCATACATTAAATTGATAGTTTGGGGGATTATTGCTCGTTCCAAGATTACATGGGTGGAGTCCCCTTTATATGGCCATGCTGGTATGTAGTGAATTTGAATTGGCGCAGCAGAAAACTTGAAAATTTGGAACAGATAACTGTCTCCTATCTTTATATGGGAACATCAGAGTTTCTAGCTTTATTCTGGGGTTCTTGCCATTCCAAATATAATTTATTCTTTTATATAACTGTTTTCATATGATACACTCTGAAGAGTGGATAATGGTTTGGGGAGGAATATAATAATTTTTTTTCCCCCTCCAAGGCTGTCTTCCCAATTAATGAGATTGAGAACACGTTCCAAAACTCTATTTTTCCCCTCTGGGCTTTTTCTAATGTACTCAGTTTATTCTGTAGTGTGTCTTGCACTTCCTTTATGGAGTCTGATGCCTAAATATTTAGTGGTGGTTGGCTGGCTGGAGCCTGTGTAAATCCTTAGCATGAGCGATGCAGGCTCTTGGCGAGCTTGGCCAGTGAGGGCAGGTCTGGCCGTCCTGGTCCTTTTGTGCCCAGGCAGGTGGGCTTGGGGATGTGGCAAAGTCCCCCCCGGCCACTGCGTGTGTTGACCTGACCCTTGCCGCCGGCTGCGGTTGGCTTTACAGGGGAAGCTGCTTTGCCTTTGGGGGGACGGAGGGTTTCCCTCAACCCCCTTCTTCTTTTTACTGCCCTGGCTGGAGGAGACACGGGTGCCCTGGAGGGAACCTCAGCCTTCCCTCAGCCCCAGGGTGGCAAGGAGAGGATATTCCTAGAGAAGCATGTGAAGCTCAAAGGGCTTTGTCTACCTAAAGCTTAACCTGTAATGTACATAGATACTGTTTTTGGATGTTTTTCTCTGTTTAAATGTTGTTTTGGGTATATCCATTTCTTTCAAACCCATCCAAGTAAGCAGCCCCAGGGTTTCGGCCCTGCTCTGCCCTCTGTGGCGGATGGCATTGCCTTCCAAAGATGCTCATTTTCTGTTTTTCCCTGTGCCATGGGATACAAATTAAGCCTAAAACCCCTGACGGTGCTGAGCGGTCCCAGCGTGGGCTTCGGTGCCCCGGGGTTGTTCTTCCGTGGGCACCTCGGGTACCTGAGCTCTCCCAGGGCTCTTTGTGCTCTCCCTGCCTTCTCCTGGCACTCCTGAACCCATTCCTGTGCCCTGGGGCCATGCCAGGTGAGAGGGGCCGCCTGGCAGAGCTGCCGGCCACAGCAGGGCTGCGGGCGAGGGGGATGAGGCTGAAGAGCGGGGCCGGTGTCCCTGGGGTCTGCAGAGGGTCAAGGGCTGCGTGGTGACAAGGACCGGAGGACGACAGACGTTAGCGTCTGGTCCCAAAAGCCCATAGTGTATTAATTTCAGAGAGCCTTTCAGCTCCAAAATGGGTTGGCTGATATGCTTCACGCCCTGTTTTTAAACAGGTGGGTTTTTGTTTTTGTTTTTGGTTTTTTTTATTTGAGACTAAACGTGAATTTTTACGCCTAGAGGAGTTATCTTGAGTCGGTGACAGTGGGAAAGGGGTGCTGAGCACGGACCCATAAGTGTTATCGCAGAGGGCTGAAGTCGTGTCCACTCTCTTTCAGCAGTGGTTTTGCTCCATGAAGTGTCTGTACAAATATCACCTCCTTACTCAGTGTCTCTGCTCCTCCTGAGTCACATCTTTACATCCCATGAAAACCTCATGGAGTTCAACAAAGCCAAGTGCAAGGCCTGCACCTGGGTTGGGGCAATCCCAAGCACAAATCCAGGCTGGAGCAGCCCTGAGGAGAAGGACTTGGGAGCATTGGTGGATGAGAAGCTCAACATGCCTCGGCAACATGTGCTGGCAGCCCAGAATTCCCCTGCACCCTGGGCTGCACCCCCAGCAGCGTGGGCAGCAGGGCGAGGGGGGGATTCTGCCCCTCTGCTCCGCTCTGTGAGACCCCCCTGCAGGGCTGCCTCCAGCGCTGGGGCATCAACATTAGAAGGACACGGAGCTGTTGGAGCGGGGCCAGAGGAGGCCCCGGAGATGCTGGGAGGGCTGGAGCCCCTCTGCTGTGAGGACAGGCTGAGAGACCTGGGGGGGTTCAGCCTGGAGAAGAGAAGGCTCCAGGGAGACCTTGTAGTGGCCTTCCAGTCCTTAAAGGGGGCTTATAAGTAAGATGGGGACAAACTTTTTAGCAGGGTCTGTTGTGATAAGAGAAGGGGTAATGGCTTCAAACTGGAAGAGGGGAGATTTAGATGAGATAGTGGGAAGAAATTCTTTGCTGTGAGGGTGGTGAGCCCCTGGCCCAGGTTGCCCAGAGAAGCTGTGGCTGCCCCATCCCTGGAGGGGTTCAAGGCCAGGTTGGACGGGGCTTGGAGCAACCTGGTCTGGTGGGAGGTGTCCCTGCCCAGGGCAGGGGGTGGCACTGGATGAGCTTTAAGTTCGCTTCCACCCCAAACCATTCTGTGATTTCATGATCTGCTCCCTTTCCTGACCAAAACCGAAGAGCACGTTGTAGCCCTCTGTGGCTGCCCAGAGCCATCAACTCCCTGGGGACAAGCAGTGCAGGAGCAGGTTTCCTGGTGCGATGGGCTCGCTGCTGGCCCCTGAAGAGGAAGAGGAGGATGAAGAGGCCATCTGCAAGGAGCATCATTATTTTGCAGTGGGCACGTTGTTCTGCAAGAGGCTCCGCTTTTCCTCCAGGGTCTCAGTTAAGTTAAGAGCATATCGTTGTCGCCTTTGAATCATTCTGTGGTTGATGGGCGCAGAGCCGGCTGCCAGCAGCCAGGTTCCCAGGAGTACGGATTTGTATTTACAGAGTTTGACTCAGACGTTGTACAACCTCGGGGGGCCACTTTCTGGGCCAAAAGAACAAGGGACCTGCTCTCCGATGGCGTTTCAAGCTCTGGTTGGGTCAATGTCCCGTGCAGGGGCTGGGTGTTACTCGGTGCCCTGCTGACAGCCCAGTGCGTGTTCCTGCAGGTCTCGTGTGCGCAGGGGTTATTAATAGCTCATCNCAGATCCTCTTCCTTTTCCTGGTGTCTTACCAGAGGAGTGATTTGATGGCAGAGGGCCCTTCCCGAGGGCACTGTGCTGTGGGGGCCCTGGTGCTGCTCGCCAGGACAAAGGCTGCCCATGTGCTGCCCGGGCTGCGGTGCCCAGGCTGCCCCACGGGACAGTGAACCTCTGGCACTTGGGGTGGGGGACCCTCGTGCTGTGGTCCACTTGCATCTGGTGGCTTGTCCCTACTGGGGGGACGAGGCTGCCGGAGGAGAGGGGGATGTACCCACGCATCTCGGTTTCTCAGGGTGAGTGGAGGAGTACCCCCAGACCCAGCACCGGGCGGCGGGGGAGGGCAGATGAAGGCAGAGGGAGAAAACAAGGGAGGTGCAGAGATCTGTCCAAGGAGAGGTGGATTGGCTGGTTGGATGGCAACCGGGCTTTGGATGGGACTGGCCACGCTCAGCCTGTTCCAGAGGAGCAGGGCGAAGGGTGGGGTGGTGGGCGGCAAGCCTGCTCCCTGCCAAGGTGCTCCTGGGGGGCTAAGACCCTTGGACACCACCTGAAGTTCTCTCCTGGAGACCCTCATCCTCGAGGTGCCCACCCTCGTGGTCCCTGTGGATGCTTCAGGAGAATGGGCTTCCCCAGCCGGAGCTGCAGCCCTGGCTCTGGCGCGTCCCGGGAGGCTGCAGCTGACTGAGCGGAGCATGCGATGGGGCGGGCGCCTGCTCGTTAACTCCCCGCACTATAATTAGCCGGGTTGGCGGGCAGAGCTGCTGTCAGGCTGCCTGACACCCAGCCAGGCTGCGGGGCTTGTGATGCAGCATGTAAAGTACATGCTGGAGGACAGGGTGTAATTAACTGCAGGCCCTTGGAACTGAGAGCTGACTACTCGGCTTCCAGCCCTTTTTTTTCTTGTTGTTTTTTTTTCTTTTTTTTTCTTTCAGTGATGAAATATATAACTTCACCTATAAACCAGTATAAACATGCATGAGCTGCTGTGCCCAAAGATTTAAAAAAAATAATTTTAAAATGTTTGAAAATACCAGGCAGTACATGAATGCGGTGTTAGGATCAGGCAGCTGACACCCCCTTAAATGAGGCAAAATTAAAAAAACACAGGTTTTAGCGGCAAGGCGAGCTCAGCCATGCTGCACCCCCTGTGCCTGCCGTGCTCGGGGCTTTAATGCTATAAATAGCAGCATTTTCAGCATTTTCAGCTTTACGTCTCGGCCCTGATTCTGCGAATGCTTAAGCCCAAGTGCAGCTCCTTCCCAACGTGCTTCAAGTTGTGGTAATAGTTTGCAGGCTGTAATCGCGAAAGAGAAGAGGAACTAAGGTAGAAAGCAGAGCGTGGGGGCAGGCTGTTGGTACCGGCTACCGATGAATATACAGCCTGCGTGTCTGCTGCTCCTCCCTTGCAGATCCTGAGCCCGTACCCACCTAATTAAGGATCTGATTACTGAAAACACGGAGACAAGGTGCCCATGCCTGTGTGTGCGTGTCACCCTGGAGGATGTTGTGGAGCTGGCGGAGTTGACAAGCTCTGGTGGTTTTGCCAGCAATTTGACAAGTTCTTCCATCCAGAGAAGCCGGGATGAGCAGCAAGTGCATGGCTCAGGCTGTGCCAGCCCTCGGCACGGCGCGGCGAGGTCCTTCCAGAAAGAGAGACCTTTTAATAAAGAGGCTGTGCATACATGCGTGTGTATATGTGCATAAATTAATTTTTACAGGCATGTAGCAGTACAATAGAAATCAAGAAGACAAAGTTTCCTGGATGAGCTCTGGGCAAAGAAAATGCTTTGAATGCAAAGAAATTCTTTGAAGTCCGGGTCTGCGTGAGGGTGGTGGGAGCTGTGAGGGGCTTGCTGTGAGCAGCCCCTGTCGGTGCCGGAAGGGTGGCCCGGGAAGAGGCTCGGCGGGGGCCAGCAGGGCCAGGGGAAGGCAGGGGAGACGCTGCCAGGGAGTGGGCAGGCCCGGTGGCAGGGGAAGGAGAGATGCGTGAAAATGGGCTTGTTTACTGGGGGGTGGTGGCAGATGCTCGTTAGCAGACTTGCTTTTCCTCTGTCCTCGTTGCCCTGGCTGATGAGGAACCCAAAGTGGGTTGTGAGGGTTTGTGCTGCAGCCAGCCCTGTTGTGTGTGTTTAATTGCCGAGTGGAAGGAGACGGGGTGAGGGGGTCCCTGGGCGCTGCTGGGGCTGGCGGGCGCCGGGGCTGTGCCAGCACAGCTCGTGGCGCTGGGTATGGCTCCATTCCTCCTTGGTCTGACACACACGTGTGTGCAGATCTCTGCTCCTCTGCGCAATGCACCTGCAAGGGTGCGCCGAGGAGAAGGAGGAGAAAGCAAAATTTAATGATGTTGTGGAGTTTGGCACTGCTCTGGCTTGGCCTGACCCTCATGAGTACAACGTGTCGGCAGGGCCGGGGTGAGCTGCTGAGACGTGCCCTGGAGTGAGGGGCCGGTAACGGGGCTGCTGTCCGGGAGAACACATCTCACCACTTTCCTGGGCATCATTTACAGGTTGGGTGAAGATGAAGCCCATTTTGCAAAAAAAAAAACAGGTTTCCGTTTGCATTTCAGTCCCTAGGAAAACACCAAGGTCTCCCCTCCTGGGTCCTGGACGTGGGGGTGGATGAGCAACCAGAGAAGAGCATTCAGCCTCTGGTGAGCTGAGCTGGTGGAGCGTGGGTGCCCACCTGCGCGCAGGAGGAGGTCTGGCATGGCGAGGTGGTGGGTTCAGGCTGGCGTCCGAGCACGGCTGTGGTGGCAGGATACACCTGCCAGGGGAGCCGGTGAAACATGGGACATCTTCCTGCGTGGGTCCATGGTGGCTGTGGTGGGGAGAGCTGCTGGGAGGACACCATGAGGTCCTCCAGCTCCCAGGTGCGGGTTGAGCTGCTCTGCCGGGGGGGTGACTGCAGGGCTTCATTTCTGTTTCCTGGATTACCTTGGAGTACCTTGCGTGCATAGCCATGTTTCCCTTCTCCTTCCCCCCTAAATGGTCCAAAAGCACTTTTCGCTAGTTTTCAGCATGTTTTTCACCTTCCACCGGACTCAAAGCCCAGCTTGGATGCACATCAATGCCCCATGTGCGTGCACGGGGTCAGCGCTGTTTGCAGTTGAGTGCGATAGCTGGTTCAGACTCCTGCTCCAGAGCCAGGCTGGGATGAGCTAGCCGCTGAAGAATGAACGTTAGAGCCATTGGCATCCTCCCCTGGCCGGGTTGGGTCTGCAGGGAATCGCCCGCCTCCTCCTCGGAGCCTTTGTAGTTGGTGCAGGAGGAGGCAGGATCACGACAGCGAGAGGCTGCGGCTGGCATGCAGAAACGCTGGCGGATCACGCATCCCCCCATGGGCCACCAGTGCTTCGGCTCTGCCGAAACGCCGTCTTCCGAGAGCGTAGTCCTTTTCTGATTCCCCACAGCGTATGTCCTCCCTCCCTCCCTCACGCCAGCCCCTTCCATCTCTCCGCCTGGGCCGGCGGTGCTGCTGCCCCGGCCTGGCCCTTCCCCTGCCACCAGGTTCTGTTCTGCCGTGTGACCTACCCTTTCTTAATCACCTCAATTCTCCATTCCTTGATCATCCCCGTACCTCAGCACGCAGGTGGGGATCTGCTCTCCAGCAGGGCTTGCCCTTGGAGGTCCCAGAGCTGTCCCAGCCGAGTGGCCTGGAGCTCCGTCCAAGGCATGAGCTAGTTTGCGGCACTGCCACATGGAAGGCAGGAGTTACCACCCTGATTTTCAGCTGAGTGATCTGGTTCATCCAGCCTGAAATTCAGGTTTTAGGATTGAAGGTTCATCTAGCTTCCCATTCAGGTTTTGGGGAGACTTGGGGCTGTATTAGCTCGGGGCGCTGGCAGTGCCGGGGCAGGGCTGTTTCGTGGGGTACGGTGCTGGGTGCAGGTCGCAATGGCAGGCAAGAGCCAGCGGAGGGGACCCAGTGTCCTCAGGGGAGGGGACAGCACTCCCACAGCCCTTTGGTTCCTTGGCCAAGCCTGTGCCAGAGGCCGGTGGCTGGAGGCTGAGGTGGTGCACCGAGCCCCCGCATGCTCCTGCTCGGAGGGATGCTGCCAGCCAGCGTGGGGGGCAAGAGCTCCTTCCTCCTCCTCCCAAACAGTCCTCTCGCATCCCAGGCTCTGAATTTTCTTCCCCTTCCGACAGTCAGGCATCAACTCCCGATTACTCATAAATGCAGCATGTTGCAGATAACGTGGAGCTTGACAAAAAGCTGCGCCTGAAAGCACGAACCACCAGGATCCAGGGGCGAGAAGCCAGGATGGGGGTGTAGCCTCCATCCCAGCTCCCCATCCTGCCCTGGGGGCCAAGTGCCTGCTGCCCGTGTCCACGTCCCTCGGGATTCTGCCCAGCCCGGCACTGGGATGCTGCGGCTGGGGGGGCAGGTGCGGAGGTGCCAGCCGGGGAGAAGGCATGGACGGCAGGTTTGCAGCCTGGCCCCCTCTCGGCCTTGGCCCACCAGTTTGTTTTGCAGAATCCTCTTCTAGCGTGGAAAAATAACTCATCCCTCAGTTTTTCTCTCTTTTGTTTGTGTGGGCATTAATTACGCTGGGAGTTACTGAGCCAGATTTTATTGGAATGACTTAGAAAGCTGCCACCTGCGAGCAGCTGCTTGTCTTTGGGGATTATTTTGGTGTAGTTTCTAAATAATTGCGTGAGGCTTCTTCAGCCTCACTAATAACTTCGTTCTCCCAGGGACACTGCCCAGAAAAAGATGAGCTGCGATTACGCTTGGCAACATTTAGGAGAGGAAAAAGTACAACAGGACTGATGTCTGCTGGCGCGAATAAATAAATAATACAATACCTCTGCCTTAGCCCCTCCGTGAGCGTCCTTGTTTCCAACCCCGTGTCTGTTATCTCCCCAGCTTGGCTGAATTTCGGGATTCGGAGCTGTCCTTTAAATCGGTCTCATCTTTTTTGTCTGCAGCGGGTTGTGCTAATTCTTATCAGGGAGCAGCAAGGCTGGCTCTGGAGATGAGCTGTGCGAGGGAAGCCTGCGTGGTCACTTATATACATTGTGTAACTTGGCCTTCTTAAATATATGGTTCAAATAACTTGCAAAATAGTTTGTTTAGTGCCTGAAATGTGAAATTAAGAGAATATTTTCTTGCTGGCCCAGGTTCTCACAGGTTTGCAAAGGCTTTGCGAAAATGGTGGGTCGTGTTTTAAATAAAGAGACAAACCCACAAATGTCTTTGGTATTTTGTACAAACTCGAGTGTGTAAAAGCCGCCGGTTTTGCCATGCCAGGTTGCTGCGTGTGTATCCCTGTGATGGCCCTGCCCTGGCGAGGGGGGCTGGGAAGGGCAGTGCTGGGAGGATGAGCAGAGCCAGGTGCCTGGGCTTCGCTGCGGCTCTGTCCCTTGGTTTTGGTGCCACTGGGAAGCCGGAGCAATGGCCCAGGTGCAGGTGGGTGTTCTCCGCTAGTTTGGGAGGCTGCATTTTTACACCCCTGCAAAGGTGCTTTTTGAGAACCTGGGCATGGGTCCTTATGGTGGTTCCTTTATGGCAAATAAAACTACTCTGGCCTCTCAGTTTGTCTTGTTTTAGTGTAAAAGCACCAGGAGAGTTGGGGTCCTCTTGCCTTCCCTTTTCCCTCGTAGCATTCCTGAGGTGTTTCCTGCGACGTTGCACTTTCATCGTTGACATTGCGCTTTTCTGCAAGAGCAGAAGGGCTCTGAGCATCACACGGGGAGGTCCTTTAATCGAAACCAGGGCAGTGCAAGCCTGGCTCAGGTATTCTTGCACGGGGAGGGGCAGAGGGTAGCGGTGGTAATGACCTTGAGACCACACTTTCTTAATCGCTGTGGCAGGTAGTCCCCACTTCTTGGCAGGCTGCATCCTGGCACCCAGGAGCTGTGGGCTTGGCGTCAGCGTCCCCTTCTGTTGCTGCCTCTGCTTGGGCGGTTGTTTCCTCTGCAGAGGAAAGAGATTAAAGACGATGCCCGGCCCCGTTCAAAAGGGCAGGCGCTCAGAAGGCACGAACCCGTGGGGAGCGAGACGCTGGGGACACTGCCAGGTTCTGAGGACATCATCTGGGACATCCTGGTGTCCCACCTTCCTCCCCTGGCCCTGCCGGCAGCGTGAATGCCGGAGGGATGGAGGGTGTAGGAGGGATGGAGGGTGTAGCCTGGCAGTGTCGGGGCGGCGGGGGCTGCCTCTGCCCCTCCAGATGCCCCCCTGCTGCCGGTCCCTGCGGTCGCTCACCTCCGTGTCTCGGGAGGAAAGGGTGGAGATGGGCGCAAGCCTCACTTGAAGTATTTGTTTTAAAAATACATGCCGATAAAAATGACTCTGTCCGTTATTTCATTAAGGGATTTGAAATGTGCTTCCTAAACCCTGAGTCATCAATGAAGTGAGCAAACGAGAAGTGGTGCAGCGGGTCCCGCTGGGGGGGTGACTCACGCTGCGGGGGGGCTCAGGGCTCACAGGGGACTCTTTGAACTGGGGGATGCTCCATGCCCTCCCTCCCTCCCGGGGAGGCCAGGGTCTCCCCAGCATCCTGAGCAGCAGCAGGAGGTCTCTGGGAGCCTCTGAGGCTCCTGGGTTTATTCTGGGGGCTGAGGCATCCCACTGGAGACCCCAGCTATGCATTGATGCGCAGGAGCCACCCACAGACAACTCTCCTGGAAGCCCATAGATCAACTAACAACAGTGCATGCATGCAGGCTGGCATTTGATTTTTTTGTTGTATACCTGCATGGATAAAAGCTTCCAGATGCCCTATCAGTTCAGGAGGAATTGATCTTTCCTCCCAGGAGACAGGGGAAGGTGCCAGGTCACCCTTTGCTCATTTTTGGGAGCTCTCTGCCTCTTTCAGTCCCCAGGCACAAGCACAAAAAGAAAAACCAGTCCCAGCTCCCTGTAAGGCCAGGAACCATTCCCTCTGCGCTGCTTTACCTAGTCGGCTTTGTAAAAGCCCTTAGAAATGCTGCTCTATCCCTCTCACTGGAGCTGGTTCAAACTCTGTTCAAGCTCAGTGCCAGGACGTTTTTCCTAAGGTCCAGGCTGCATGTTCCCTGTACCCCGCTCTGCTTCCTTACGTCCCATCCTTCCCTTGACCACATTTCCATAACCTTCCCCTCCTGCAGATGCCAGCTGAGACTGCGGTACCCGGTGTGGTGGGACAGGGGTGGTGGCTGGCGGCACTGTCACTGCCCATGCTGCTGCCCAGAGGAAGATGCTCTGGCTGCTGCCCCTTCATGCACCGTGGTCCTGCCTGCAGCCCCCCATCGCCGATTCCCTAAGTACTTTCTAATTAATGCCTTTAAGCTATCAGTGAAGACCAGCTCCTCTGCCTGGGGGGATCTTCCAGGTGCTGCCCTGAGCTCTCTAAGAGCTGCCAGACAGTCATGCCCGGATGGTGTCGTGCCCCTGCACTTGGCAAATGCCTTGGGCATTTTTTTTTTAAATACAGCTACGTCTTATAGTGAAATACTGCACATAGTCAGGTCAGCCCCAAGGTGCCCTGTGGCCTCTTAGGGCATCTCTGGCTTCTCGCCTCCTTCCTCCTGCTGGTGGCTCTATGCTGCTTTACTTGCAGTTTTCAAAGTGAAGTGTCATTTGGTTTACCCTCTACCTGGTTTATCCACCTCCGTGGTGGACGGTCCCTGTGGGAGGCTCCTGCAGTGACACCACATGTGCCTGCACTCACTTCTTGCACTTTTCTTGAGGATCTTGCTTAGAGCTGGTCAAAAACATGTCCTTGTCTGGCTGCTGGCCATGACCACCTTCTCCTGCCCAGGCATCACCTCCGCCAGCCTCCAGCAAGTTCTCCTCCCTTCACTGGGGATTCTTGTGGCTGCTCTCCAGGATCCCTCGGGATCCACGGCCACCTTGGTTTTGTGTGTGCTCGGGAGACAGAAATGCCACGTGGTGGGACTGAGCTGTGTAGCTTCATCTGATTGCTGGGCATGGTCCCTTTCTCTGCTGGGAAGAGGGTGGGGAGGCAAAGGGCTGTGTAGGGGCAATATGGGGAAATGGAGGCATGAAGAGGGAAGAAAGGGCTCAAGGCCAGACCTTGGGGTGCTGGTAGAGCCAGGAGCTGATCCACAGCTCCTGGACTTGCTCCAGGCCCGATTCCTTGGACGCGTTGCTGGCATTCTGCTTTTCCTCCTCATTTGCTATTTTCTTATTAAGATTTCTTATAAATCAGCTATTTTGGCTAATCATTGCTGTTATCACTCTCCATTTTACTGTTTTGTTTTTCCTCTCTGCAAAGTTAGTGCCTCATTGTTTTGTTCCTGATATGTAAAACCTTCTCAGTTTTCCATGACTTTTAAAAAATAGTTGCCTGATAAACTTAAGGTAACCCCTTCTCTTAGCGTGCTTGTGTAGCTCATCCCGCCAGCGGCTTGTGGCCTGCACGGGCTCTTGATCCATGGAGCGGATCCATCCGTGCCTGGGTTGCTGCCGGCACAGAGCACACGGCTTCGCTAGAGCATCTCCACCTGCCTTGTCTGTAAGAGCTGAACTTGCAAGGCGACCTTCTCTTTTTTTCCCAAGTTCCCATAAGGTTTTCCCTCATTAGGGATTGATTTCAGAGACCTGCACCGCCATCCTAGAGGGAGGTGAGGGGAGGTTAACACTCGTGATACCCGTGACTGTGAAGGGGATACTGCAGATTGTACCATCTACTGCACTGTAGATACTGGGGACAGTAGTAGTCTCCCCAGCTTTTTAGAAAGGTAGAAGAGTGGCAGTGGTGTTTCCTGCTGTTATCAGCTATCAGAAAGGTCAGGTACTGTCCGGAGCTGCCTGTGGGGTTGATGGGAGCTTTTTCCCCCGATCCTCAGCTGGGTGGGGGGGTCTGACTGTGTGGGACGCAGATTTTTCCATGTGTCGTTTCAGTGGTGTTGAGAAAGCTGTTTGCAAGTGGGTTCTCCTTAAATATCAACAGTTCTCCATGATCTCTGTGAGCACAGATATCAGATAGAACTGAATTTGTTGTGTCTCGTCACCCTCATTGCAGTGGATCTATAGTTTGGAAACTAGGTTTTAGGTGTCAAGTTTAAAGAAGTAAGGAACTACCTCATGGGAATGCTGCACCTGAGGGAGTGGAGGTGTTCCCAGATGTGCTGTGGGCTTGGACGACAGGTCCCATCACCCAGTGCATTTGCTCTGTGCAGTTACTGCTGTTATTGTTTCCCTGCTGCTTCGGGAATGCACAGAGTTGCTGAGGAGATCACCCAGTCCAACCCCCTGCTCGAGGCAGTGTCACCTACAGCAGGTTGTCCTCAACACTCAGGACCATGCCCAGTTGGGTTTTGAATGTCTCCAAGGCTGGAGACTCCACCACCTCTCTAGGCAGCCTGTGCAAGCATTTGGCTACCCCATTCTGGTGTTTGGCCATCAATCCCGTGGGACTTCGCCATAACTTCTGTTGTGTCAGAGGAGGGGACGAGCGGGGAGAGCCAAAGGGTGCTGCTGGGACTGGCCGGTGAGGATTGCTCAGAGCTTTTGGGCTCCGACACGGCAATCGGCATGCAGGCAGGTGGGATCTTCCCACCCCACAGGACTGCTCCTTGTGCTCTCCCGGCTGTACCCCAGGCCGGAGCTCAGGTGTGTGCCCGTGAGATGTGCACGAGGGTGGCACGTGTCCAGACCCCTGTACTCGGCGCGGTGGGTTTGGTGGCAGCCTCCCCATGCCAGTGTCCAACCAACGCCTCTATGCCAGGGAGAGGGTCAGCCACCACCGAACTGCGTCTCCATCTCGCTGGCTTGGCCAGAGCTCCCTTTTGGGGGGATGTTTTGGTGACAGTGGATCCCTGCCTGTTTAAAATCCAGGGCCCTCCTCTCCCTGCTGGCTTTTCAGTCCCAGGGTGGGAGCACCCGGTGGCTTTAGCCGGTGAGGGGGAGCATGGCGGAGGGCACCGGGAGAGCTCCTGTGCCCCTGATTAGCATTCGGCCCTGCTGCTCTGGCTGCTTTGGCGTTCACGCTCGCCATTGCCTGGCAACCACGGAACAAAACTACAACAGCAGCCCCAGACCCGAGTGTGCTTCCCGCGAGCGTGCACGCACGCCAGCACACGCCTGCTGCCCGTGGGGGACAGGGACAGGGCGGGTGGGGGGGCCACACCGCGCTGCTGCCCACCGTCCCTCATCCCCGCAAGGCACAGGGGTGAGGACTGTGCTTGGGAGGAGGAGGCGGAGGAGGAGGAGGAGACGGCTCCAGCGGTGCGACAGCTTTGCTCACACCCAGGTTTGGTGGGTCGGTCTGTCTGTCTGTCTGCCCCGGTGCCGCCTGCCATGAGCATCCTGCTGTGTCTGGCGCAGCCTGTCCCTCCGTGTCCCTTGGTGGCGGGGGCCCTTGCGAGCTCAGCAAGCGCGTGGGGCCTCGGCATGGGGCAGGGGCCAGCCTCTGCCACGGGTGCCTCAGCAACAGGGCATGCACAGAGAGCACTGGGCATATAAGGCCCCGTCGGACAATAGGGCACAGCCCAGCACTGCACGCATGCTCTCTGTGCATGTCACAAACGGGCCCTGCCATGTGCCCGAAGCAGGGTCTGTGGGATGCCCGTCTACCCCCAGGCTCCCTGTGGGGATGCTCAGCCTGACTGGGGTCTCCCAGGGGACCCTGGTGCTCCAGCAGCCTGGGCTGGGACGCTGCCAGACTGTTAGTAGACCGTGCTGTCAGTGGAGTTGGCGGCACATGGGAACGTGAGTGTGCATCGGGCTGTTTCTGCTTCAAGCTTGCACGTGCTTGTGGTCTGATATCATTTTTCTTGGCAGAAGAATTTCACGGTCCTGCCCCCAGGGAGTGGCTGCGGGCCTCGGGCTCGGTCCCCTGCCCTGCCACAGGGTCTCTGCCAGCAGTAGTGGCTCGGTCCCTCTGCCAGCCCTGCACTTTGTTCTCCTTCCAGCTGGGCAGGCTCACAGGACACGAGTCCCCTCCTGAAACAAGGTGCCATGCTTCTGCAAGTGATGGGAGAGACAGACGTGCCCGAACACGTTGGATTCAGACCTAATGCATCCCCATACCTCCACTTGGACTCTTTATTTTTACATCCCTGGCCGCTGTCGGCTCTGCCTACGGTGCGTTGGGTGGCTGGAGGCCCCAGTGCCAGCCCTGCCCAGCCAGCCCACGCAGACCCCCCAGGCAGCAGAAAGGATAGGCTTGCCTTTTCCTGCTCACCAACATCTTCAGCAATGGTACTTGCTTGGCAGAGGGTTAAAGAAATACATCTGTCTCTTGTGTCTTCCAGAGCCTGGGGTCAGCGGACAAGAAGGACTTTTACCAGCCAAAGTAAGTGCCAGTAGTCGTGGTGAGTAATTGCATGGAAATTCCCCGTTGGTCCATATTCCCGAGCAGCTCTGGGGCTTGCTAAGATTAGACATTTCAATGTACAAGAATAGCTGCTGCAATTACACAAGTGAGGATAACAGTGGAAGGGCTGTCAATCATTTTGGCTTCAGGGCATATGCAAATCATTAAATCAGGTCAGGAGGAATCACAGCTTGGCTGAGCCTGAGGGACAGAGCCAGGACCTGGTGGCTGGGGAGCGGGGGATGCAGGGGTGACCTTTCCCACCTCTGGCCCCCTCCGCTCCGGGTTTGCACAGCTGAGCTGCTTTGGAGAATTGAAGGGTTTCGTTCTGTGTTGCAACGGGGTGATCTTGCAGCGTGTCTTCCGCAGCCCGTGCTTTGACGTTGGTGCCTGTCATCTTCCACCTGTTGTGTTTTGTAAAGCACAGTGAGCCGCAGGGGTGAGAGGAAGGGAAGAGGCTCTCTGGAGCCACCATACTCATGAACGTGAACAAAGGATCTGCAAACCACCCCAGCAGCAGAAGCAGTGGGTGAGACCGTGCCCTTGGCCATGGCTCTGAGCTGGCTGCAACAGCCCATCAGCAAGCGAGCGAGAGCAGAGCACTTAGAGCTGTCAACCTCGGGGACCCCTATCAAAACGCAGGCAGAGCTCGTGCTCACAGGCAGTTGTGCGGTTGCACCCAGCATTTGCAGAGCCTCTTGCACCCTTTGATGCAAGAAGGTTGTCTCTCTGCTGGAAGGATGTGTCTGATACCGTCATTATTTCGATAAGTGCAAACTCTATTCAAAGCTGTGCTGAGAGGTTGTGCTCTGGCCCTGGCCACCAGGCAGCTGTGCATTGTGCTGCTGAGCACGTTGCATGTAGGACCTTGTGTTGCTCCTGCCCTGTTTGGGGCAGTGAACATCTTTATGTTAGCGCCTTTTTTCTTCTGAAGAAAACATTTTTGGTTTTGAAGTTGTGGAACAGTGCTCTGACATGCAGGACTGTCAGAGGAGCGTGGTTTTGGAATCAGAAGGATCGGGTTGAGGAAATTTCTCCTCCAGAACTCACTGTCCCTCTGCGCTTGCTCTTTCTTTGCTGCTTTCCAAAAGTTTCCTGCAGAGCTGCTTCCCAGCACTGCCCGAGCAGGCAGCGAGCACTGAGCATCCTCGGTCCCAGTTACTCTTAGCATCAGAGGAGGCACGTCCGAGGTGCACTGGGGACGGCAGGCTGTGGCACGGAGTGCCTGATGGAGCTGCCGGCTCGCTGTCTGTGTCGGCTGCGTGCCTGTTCTTCGGTTATCTGCTGCTTCCTCTTCCTTTATGCCACTAAAAGCTTTTAAAACTCAGCGCTAGTCTCCTAGGTCCGTACTGAAAAGTCTGATTTCAGGGAGCTCCTCTGTCCGCTCCCCCCAAGGCACTGCTGATCACTGGCTTCCCAAGCCCGCTGTCAGCTAAAGACTTCTGAAAATACAGCCAGAGCCATTTCCCAGGCTGTTTAATCCCTCATGGCTTTCTGGGAGATCAGAGTGATATCCCAAGAGGATCTGCAGTCATTGTGGGCACGACAAAAAGAACACACGTTTGGCAAGGACTTACAACCGTGCTTTTGTGACCTTTACCAACAGTCATCCAAGATTTCGGTGTTTCTTATTGTAGCACTGCTGGGTGCTAGTGTAGAGCGTGTGTTTTGACAAGCAGGCTTAAAAAAGATTGAAGCATCTCTGGTGTCCCTATTCCAGCTGAAGCAATTTGGAGGAAATATGTAAAGAGTTCTTACTCTTTGGTTTTCCTGCAGGGTGGTTTTGGCCATAGGTAGCAATAGTTATTGTTATGCTTTTATAGCTCATCTCATCAGAGAAACGAGGGATGTTTCGCTACCTTAAGTGGGATAACATGGGCTTCCCATCTCACTGAAGTTGCAGAGCTGTTGGGTCAGAGTGGTGGGTGCTGGTGCAGAGGGTCTCATAGGTACATCTTATCAGTGCTCTCGGGTTCCCCTGTGCCATGAGGCTACAGGACCTCCATGGTTTGGCCAAGCAGCTTGTGATATCAGCTGTGGCTAATAATAATATTATGACTTTGGTTAATGCCTGTTTTATTTATGTTCCTCAGCGGCTGTTTTGGGGTTGCGACCGGTAGAGTTTGTGGCCGTGATGTTGCCTGGTACCGCAGTCTCCATCTGATTTGGCTTTTTGGTCCACCAGCTGCTGCCAGCAACTGTTGCTCTCGCTGATGCAGCCCATCTGCAAGGCTGGGCCAGGAGCTCTGGCAGGACTGGAGTTCATCTTCCTCAGCAGAGAAACATGCCCAGCAGCTGCCAGAGGTCTGGTGGGACCTGCCGAGGGCTCAGGAGAGCTCAGCACTTCTGCAGCACCTCCACAGACGTGTTCCCCGAGCCCTGGGCAAGGCGGCGGGGAGCAGCCAGAGCATGGGAAGCAGCTGGTTCCTGGAGCTGAGCCGAGCTGTGGTGGGTCATGAACACATCTGTAGGTGAGGCTGGTGATCCAAGAGAAGTCTGGCAGTGGTTGGCTGGCCCTCCATCCAGAGCAAACTTAACTGTGCCTCTGCTTTTCCTTTATTGCGCTTCAGAGGCACACCTCACCCTGCCAGCCAAACCCCTGCTCTGCGGGAGCCGGGTCAGAGCATCCCTGCTCTCGGGTCGGTGGGTTTGGACTCTTACAGCAGATGTAGGTTATAGAGAAAGACAAAGGACACAAGCACTAGAAATCTGAGCAGTGGGGTTTATCGCTGCTTGTCCTAGGAGTGAATCTTGCTCCATTTCTGCCATGTTCAGAAGCTTTCTCTGATCAGCTGTCCTCCTTTTCCCTGGACATCAGGTACTCCGTCACCTGGGTTTCCTTGTGTCACCCCAACTGACTCCTTCCTTTGTTGCCTCTTCCCTTCAGAATGGAAATGCAGTCCTCATGTTCCCTCACCCCATAGTTACCATTGGTCAGTCTCAGCCAGCAGTAGGGTGTTTCCTAAGTGCCTGGAATAGTCCAGTGCTCATCAAGGGTATGAAGAGGTGTCTGCCTCCACCCACCAGCCTTGGGTGGCATTTACACTAGTCTCTTCCCCTCTGCCCAGTCCATCCAAGAAGGTTTAAGGTACGGGTTTCCTGCTGGGTTTCCCCCAGATTTAGAGTGGCCAGCCCACAGGAAAGTGTAGTGAAGGTGGACCTCTGCTGCGGGAAGTCAGAGGTGCCCGGGATGGAGCCACCAGAGCTGAAATGATGTTGCTGCCCACTCTGGGGGAGGCGCTTTTACTTCCAAGAGTTTCATGAGGATGGTTACAGATGTACCTGCAGGAGCTGGCCCATGTCAGGAGTTGTGACTCCTGGCTTTTTGTGTGTCTGGGAGGTGGCATTCCCTCTTTCCACGTTAAATAGAAGGATGCTGCTTGGGTCAAGAAGGTTGAAGCATTAATCTTAAAAAAAATACATTACCTGAGTGCTGTATAGGCTAGAGATGACCTTAGGAAGAACAGGCATGCAAAGAGCTCCTGTAGCTGAAATTCCTGAGAGGAGCCTGGTGTATGGGAAATGGCCACGAGTCCAGCAGTGAGACAACATCTGCATGGGTTTCCATAGCTACCCCAGCTGCTCCAGCCTTGTGCTGTGTCCCATTTCAACAGGTACAGATGCCTTCCTTGCGCTGAATTTCCAAAGCAGGTTGTTCGGATATCAGAACAATACATCCCGACTTAATAATTCTCATGTGATGCAGCTTGGGCACGTCCCTGCCCCGTTGCAGCCCTGCCTGCAGCCGCGCTCCGGCTGGGGTCTGGCCAGCACTCCGAGGGACCTGGGAAGAAACACCCCGTGGGCCAAGTCCAGCCCCTGAGCTGCTTGCTCCTTTGTCACCCCGATTTGGGAAGCTGCTAATACAGCTGCAGTATTGTCGGTATATCTGGGCTTCCAGAGGTCCTTCCAAATTTCTGACAGAAGGCCCTTGACTGCTTTGTCAAAGCAGTTTCCTGAGCACGGACCTGCTGGCTGAAGACCCAGGGACACCATGCTGAGAGACAGGAACAGAATCTCCTGGGACTGTTTTTTTTGCTTAATAACTCTCCTGGCAGGGCTGGTTGGAAGTGTCTTGACAGGAACCAAGAAAGGCTGGTGTGTTTGCTAATTCCCAGTGGCATATATTTGTTCTTCAGTGTCAGGCACTGACTGGAACTCTGTTTCTTCGAGCCCAGAAAGAAATTTTGGTAGTAATAACAATCATAAAACCCCCTAGCAAATGTAGACTGAAATACCTGGGTTTAATTAGAGTGTCACTGATTTGCTGCCGGAGGTGGTTGCGCTCCCTCCCCATGCTGTCTCTTCTGCCGAGAGCAATGCTCATCTGTCAAGAGAGTCGTCACTTGGGAGCAGTTAATATTTGCCAGGCACTTTGAGGTGTCAGGAGAGACACTGCTGTAGCGACACAAAACACTCTCCATTGATCCGCTCGTTCAGCCCCTTGGGACGATGTGGCCATGCTGAAGAGACCTGATATCTCAGGGCCCATCTCTTGCTCCAGAAGAATCTCACAGCCCTTTTCTACGGGCACCTCATGGCTCTGTCTCTGTTTCAGATGAAAGACTGCCGCCCACCTTCTGTGCCTCAGCCCTGTAAACACAGGAGGAACCTTTGAAACCACCTTACATAAAGCAGCAGTTCGTGTTTGTTTTGCCTTGCAGTCTTCATTACGCCAAGATGTCTCTGCAGCTAATTTGTTGTCGCCCTGCTCTTAAGGCAGAACATTTCATCTCTTAGACTAAAACCTTTCCGTGCAAGCACTTAGATGAAAGTGTTTCATTGCTGAATCATTATCTTGTAAAACAGTGGTGGTTTGAAGAATCTAGAAATCAGTATTTACATCTTGGAAGCATTTAGGGCCATCATAATACACTAGATGTGTTCCTAAGCTGGGTGTTCATTTCATTGCCTGCTTAACTCAGACATTATTGCTATAGTAATGATAATAATAACAACACACATATATGCTATATTTGACTTCTTTTGTAGTGGGTGAGAGTCATTCCGCTGGGGTGCTCTTCAAGTAGCTCAGGATCACCTGCAAAGTGCCAAGCAGTGGGAGAAGGATGCATAGGGAAAAGGGGGAGTAAGAGACGGTGCAGATGATGGGAGAACAGCGGTGGGGTAGGAGAAGCAATGCCGAAGCCACCTTTCTATACTGAAGCCATGGGATAACCAACACTGCGAGAAACTGTCCCCAGACTACTTTCGCAGGGTTGGAGAAGGCTTCTCCCAGCTTCGGTTGTAGGAAAGGATGAAGTACCATCATCAGCATCTCTGGTGGCAGTGGGATGGCAGAGCAGGGGTGGAAAGGAGGTGTTGGGGTCTGTGGGGTGGGTGCTCCTCGGACGGGTGCATGTTGGCAGCTGGAGGAGCGCGGAGCCCTCCAGAAGGGACCATGAGCATGGCCTCCTAGCTTCCAACCCCAAATCCCGGGGTTTCCTGAAGACTTGGGGAGTTAACTCCTCTACACACAATGAAGTTAAGTAAAGAAGATTACGATGCTGGTCTGGGTATCGTAGCAGAGGGGTCTGGGCCACTGAAACGTTATAGCAAGCTTAAACAATATTTCCCCTGGGGTTTGGCCAGTGGATTCAGAGCCTGAGTTCCAGGCAAGTGGAAGGGCTTTAAGCCTCTCTGAGTGCTGGGAAAGGAAGGGAAGCCTGAAAAGGTACTTTGGAGAAATGCGGTGGTTCAACAAATGCCAGTCTGGGGATGGAGAGCAGAGCTGGGCCAGAGAAGAAGGGGAGCGGAGGGTTAGCAGAAGTGGGTATGAGCAGTGGGAGGCAGCTCGTGGCCTGGTGGAAAATTGCCTTGGACATTGCAGCGGGTGCAGGAGACCAGCTGGTGCTCAAGCCTTTCAACAGTCCTGCAGCTTTCCTTATGGCCTCCAGAAGGTGGCCCCTGCCCTGCGGTGTGCTGATCTTTTAAGCTAAGGTGGCCCAGTCTCTCCCAGTAATGCTCTGAGCCCAGAAAGGCTTCTGGAGGCTTGGCTGCTCTGGGGAGGGGGTTCTGCCCTGCGGGAGCTGGTGCTGCTCCTTGCCCCCATGCTGTCTGCGGGGTCATGGCTGGGGCTGGGCAGTGCCTCCCGCCCGGGCAGCTCCCCGAGGGGTGCTAGTGTGTCATCACCTCAGGGCGTTGCGGTGGGGCAGGAGAGTAGTCTACAGCCTCTTGGGAATGGTTTTGTCCCCCCAGTAAAATTTTCCGGCTCCCCTTACATCTGTGGCTGCGGAGAGAACAGGACACAGCTGTGATGGGAGCAGCGCTGGCAGAGATCGCTTGGAAGCTCAGAGATCAAGAAGGCAATAGCCCCGCTGCATCGCCCTGTGGCGTCTGGGCTATCTGCCCAGGCTAATATCGCTATTTGCTTTTGAAGCTGGGAGAGCTGGTGCTGACCCATGCCCAGCAGAGCCCAGTGCTGAGGGCTGGCTGTCCCCTGCTGTCCCCTGCTGCTGCTGTCCCCTCTTCCAGCAGCCCGGGAGAGCAGCTCCAGGTTACGTCCCTGATAGCTCCTGCCAAAGACCACCATTTGTGTAAAGTATGAATGAATACAACTCTTTTTCATTTTCTTTTGTATTACTTGTTGTGTGGGAGTGCTCACCCTGGGCCCCTGTCACTGATGGGGCTGGAGGACCATGGTGGGGTGCTCTACACCCAAATTTATGAGGACAAAGATGCCCTTCTCCCCCCACACCTGGATGGCACCAGGACCCTCGATACCCAGAGTTAAACATCTTGGCCCGAGGGAGGTCAGGACAAGGAGCCACTTAGTTTGAGCGGTCCCTTGAGCCCAGGGGACAGGAGGAGGAGTTGTTGGGGCTAGTTGAACCCATGCTGCCCTGCTCTGTGTGCCCAGGCCAGGGCACCACTGGACCGCCCCCTTGCAGCATGCTTGCTTTCCGGCTGGGAACGGCCCTCCCAGGCCTGGTGGTAGAACAAAGTTTTGATTTTTTGTTGTTTCTGTGCAGCTTTTAATGTGTTAAGTGAGGTTTCGATGTAGGCTCTTACTGTGCCGGTTGTCATAGGAACTTGAAGGGCTTTTTTCTCGTATCCCCCCAGCCCCTTTCTTTAAACCAAAGCAGGTTTGGTGGTTTTTTCCCCCCTGTAATTTCAGTTCCAGTCCAATTAAAAACCTGCCTGGCCCTGATTCCCTGTCTCCAGCACTGCCACGCAAGGGCTTGGTGTCTTTATGCTGTGCTTCCTTTTGTCCTGACCGAAGGCTGCATGTTCCCGTGAACCGGGCACTTGCCGAGTAACGCTGGGTGGGCTTCTGACCCCACGGAGCCCCACCGGGGTTGGGGCTGGTCCTCAGCCCGTGTCCCTCTGTGGTGCCTCTGGCTGGGAGAAGATCCCCTCACTCACCATGGGGTACCTCTCCCTGCTGCTTCTTCTGAACCCAGGGAGCTGAAGGGGCATGGCCGCATGGTGCCTGTTCGCTGGAAGCGCCTGGTCCTTTGGTGGAGACATTGAAATGGCATCGGCCTGCCGCGCTGGTCTGAACCTGGGGCCGCCCTCCCCTCCCTTGGGATGGGAGGACAACGCTGCCAGCTCAGAGCCGAGAGAGACACAGAAGCCACCTATGCACCAGCTGCAGCCCTTGCGCATTTGCTACCGTCTGCATTAATCATGAAAAGGGAATCGAGCGTAGGAAGATGGGCATTTTTTAACAAAATAACCAAGGCTGCATTCTCCCCTAAGCAAGAGAGCAAAGTGTTTGCTGCAGTGAGTCAACACAGAGATGCTTTTGGCATGGGAGGTAACGCTCCCACCCACAGCAGCCATCGCTCCTGCAGCCAGGTACCAGGAGGGAGACGTGGGTCGAGGTGTTTCCCAAGCTGCTTGGCCAGCACTCTCCACTGGTGTTTCTCCAAGAGCTGTGAGAGGTCCTTTCCTGCATGGTCTGCTCCTAGCGCGAGACCTGACAGGGACTCCTCACAGCTAGCAGGACTTCTAGCTCTGAACCTCCTCTTTGAGGAGCTAGCACCCGTCTTTGCTGCTCCATGCCTCACCAGCTCCTCATTGCTGGTGCTATCTCCTGAGTTGCCCATCTTCGCTGTGGTGTGTGACAGGCGTTAGCCTGGCAGCTCCAGTTATCTGCTGGGATTCACTTGTGTGGGATTTAGGTATGAAAGGGACTATTTGATCACACCATTTAGCCCCCTGCGTGCTGTAGGGATGTAAATGCTGCCCACGCGCTCCTTGGTGAGCCGAAGAGGTTGTGGTTGCCCTCTGAGAGGTACCTAATCCTCTGAGCACCTCCAAGAGGTATCTAACACTGACCTGAAACTCGTTTGAGCTTGTTGGGCTTCAGCTCCCCGTCCCTGGCTCTCTGCGTGTCTCGCTGGGTAAGAGCAATTGGCATCACTCTGCTTTGAGGGGAGGGGGTGGCAGAATTTTTGTCAGTAAACTCAATATAGCTCAAATCTTCTGCAGCAGGATATTTTCGACAGTCCTTGGCTCAATTCTGTGACTCATCCCTCCAGCCTCTCTGCTTTTTTAGTGTCCCCTTTTAAACGTTGGGCATCTTAATTACGGGAGTTTCTGTGTCGGTCTCAGCAGTGCAATACGTGTAACTCTCCTCTCCCCCAAGAACTGCATAAGCTCTTTTCATCACAGCATCACATTAGAGCCTTGTGCTGGGTTGGTCACCCGTGGTGACCCTTGAGCCTTTCTGGAGACTCTCCCTTGTCTGGGATACAGTCCCTCTTCATAAATACGGCCTGAAATCCTGCTCGGTAGGTGTGTCATTCTGCACTGGGCTGCATTAACATATACAGTCTTTGAATGGGCTCAGCATTACCAAGCAACCCACATTTCACCCTCTCCTCATCAATATTTACCGTTACATCAATCTTCCTGTCATCTGCTAATTTTTTTGAGCGAGGATTTTGTATTTTCTTCTCGATCATCGATGAAAATATCGACTGGCATGCTCCCCGTGGAGCCTCGCTAACGATTCCCCATTGACGACTTCTGTTTGAGACCTGTCAGACAGCTCTTAATCTATTTAGCATGCTTTATTGATACTGTATAGTACTATCTTCTAAAATCAGAATGTCAAGAAGCACTTAGCGCTCTGCCTGCACAGAGTAACGTACACGGTGCCTTTTTCAGCTCAGCCGTGTATTCGCTAAAGAGTGACACCGGGCTCATTTGACAAGATCTCCTCTCCACAAAGACATGCCGACTGACTTTAATTATAACTTACATCCTTTAATTATTTCTTAAGTTAATTCCAGATGAGCCCTGGCTTCTGGGTCTTATATCAGGCTGACCATTTAGTAGTTAACTAGGTCATCTTCACTGCTGGGTGTGAATATGGCTGTGAAGGAGCCATTTGCCATCTGGACGTGGCAGCCCAAAGTTTGCTCAAAACAAGCAGCAGAGCCCAGAAAACTCTCCCCAGCCTTGGGTACACGTTACCTGTGCTGGCTTGGTTAGTGCTGTTTGCCCACCTTAGATGTAGGTGAGGATACTAATGGTTTAGGAAAGCTTCATCTCTCCTAGGAAGTACTTTACTCTCCTTTTTTCCACAAACACAGAATAAGTATCTCTTGACTATGTTTGCTTTTTCTGCATCGTTATGAGCAGTGCTACAGCCTCTGCTTGAACATGGTCCTATTGCTGCTTCCAAATGGACCTATTGCTAGAATTTGTTTGGCTCCCACTAGTAGATTTTGCATGTCCAGCCATGCATTTTCCCCTTCTCTAGTTTCCTTTATCAGTTTCCTACACATTGTAATTTCTCATTTGTATTGACCACCCTTTGTTGTATATCCCATTTCCACTCTGAGCCTTCATTTAGTAAAGGGGATTTTTAAGCGAGTTGCTCATTTTCCTGACTGTGAAATTAGGACTTTACAGATGTTCAGTGAACTCCCTGTTAAAGAACTCTTATTTTTTCACTCTACTTTTTCAAATGCAGCACTGAGCGTGCGCAGTGCTGCCTGCTCCCATCTTCCCGTTGGCCATCTTCCCTGCCAGCCTCTCCGGGTGCTCAGCAACTGCTCGGCCTTTTGTCGCCTGCTGTGCATTAACTTCTGCATTGGAAAGTTATCAACTATAGTGTTTAGGAATGCATGTGGTATTTTACTGCTGGCTCTGTGAGTCTTCTAGTATGTGACTCAGAAACCCAAATCCTTGATGATTCATTATTTTTGCATTGTATCCATTGAGAACATATATTTAAGATTCATCGAATCACAGAATGGTTTGGGTTGGAAGGGACCTTAAAGCCCATCCAGTGCCACCCCCTGCCCTGGGCAGGGACACCTCCCACCAGACCAGGTTGCTCCAAGCCCCGTCCAGCCTGGCCTTGAACCCCTCCAGGGATGGGGCAGCCACAGCTTCTCTGGGCAACCTGGGCCAGGGGCTCACCACCCTCACAGCAGAGAATTTCTTCCCACTATCTCATCTCAATCTCCCCTCTTTCAGTGTAGAACCGTTCCCCCTCGTCCCATGGCTCCCCTCCCTGATCCAGAGTCCCTCCCCAGCTTTCCTGGAGCCCCTTGAGGGACTGGAAGGGGCTGGAAGGTCTCCCTGGAGCCTTCTCTTCTCCAGGCTGAACCCCCCCAGGTCTCTCAGCCTGTCCTCACAGCAGAGGGGCTCCAGCCCTCCCAGCATCTCCGGGGCCTCCTCTGGCCCCGCTCCAACAGGTCCAAGTTTGAGCTCCTGCAGTCCTGTGCTGGCTCAGGTACGATGTGCCATCATTCTTCCCAGTTCTTGATGAGAAGGTAAATGTGTATTTCTTCAAGTACTGACTGCTAAAAGGTCTGTAATTCTAAGGAAAAAAATAGAATGGCACGTATTGTAAGTGCACAGTGCCCGCCGCTTCCTTCCCCGTCACCCCCTCCTACGCAGAGACTTCTGGTTATGTAAATCATCGTAGCAGGTTTCAGTAGTGTCGAGTGTGTTAAATTTCTGCTCATGAGTGAAAATTTCCCATTCCTCACGGTCCTTTCTCAACCTTGCTGCCGCACATCATCTCAAGAGCTTGCTGCTTTGCCCATCAGCACAGCACGCATAAGATCTCTCATACTCTTTCCTGGAACAACCGCAGATTAATCTGGCTTTTTATTCAAATACACAGTCCTGGTATTTTCTCTCCATGCTTTCACCTGCGGTGCCAGATGGACAGCTGGGCCACAGAACCATCAGCAGCTACATCAGCCTGCACCCTCTTCAGAAGCTTGTTCTCGCCTAAGACCACCCTCACGGTGGCCAGGCTGGACAGTATCTGAGCACTTGGCTGTGTGGCACCACCGGCGGTTGCCTTGTGCGCGGCTGCCAGAGGTGCTGTTCTGTAGAAGAGTGTTTTGTTGTTCCTGAGCCCCGCTGGCCGGCAGCATCTCCTGGGAAAGACCAGCTGTTTGCAGTGTCCTCCCAAACCGATCCACACTCTTCCCAACTTCCTCGTTGCTCTGGCACGTGCTCCAGCAGGGACAGAGTCCACAGCACAGCATGGTGGCTCTGCAGCCCTTCTCAGAGCCACCTGAGCTCCCAAGAAGCAAAAATCGCTGGTGGTGGTGGAAATGTCAGTATGAGCCTTGAGAGCAATCAGGCAGGTCTCTGAGAGCTGCGGCGTTGGTGTTTCTCCTCTGGCTCTTTGCTTGGGGAGGGATAATCAGGCTGAGTACGCTGATGTACTTGGGCTGTACTGAGCAGACTGCTGGGAGACATGTAGATAGTGCTAATTTGCTCAGGGAACATTGTGTCTAAGGACATGAAAGGAGGAAAATGCGTTGTCTTTACTGCATCCTGACAAAGGGGTGTGCGCAGAGGTGAGATCTGAGGCTTTGAGCTTCCCCGCAGGTTTCTGGCATTAACAAAGATAGGATTTGGAGCAGCGTGGTGACTCCCAGGAGAGGTACAGCGGGAAGGGACGAGGGTGCGGGTGCTTGGGTGTCTCTTCAGACTTGGGACATCATGTAAAAGGGTACCATCTCCAGCATCACCATTTATTTATGGAGAAATGAATTCCTCCTCTCCCCGTGGACTGCACGGGGAGCCTGGGCAGCTAGCTCAGATCTCTGCCATCAGTCAGATGGTTTTCAACACGTCCAGAAGATGCAGCTGAAGGTAGGATGAGCCTATAGTAATTACCGAAGAAACACTGGATAATGGTATTTATACCTAATTAAAGACTTGACTGACTCAAGCCGTGGACAGCGTGGGCAGGTTGATGTTGGGGATACTTTGGGGCATTTTACTGCGTGGTTGTGGGAGATCTGCTAAACCCCCAGCCACAAGAAAGCACCTTCTTGCCCCACAGTAAATGGAAATGCCTGCAGTGCTTTGAGGAAACGGGCTGGAGAAGGAGGCAAAAGGAGCTCTAGCACCTGCAAAATCCCATTTTTACGTTTAAAAATAGGAAAGCCAAGCCTTCCAAAAGGCTTGAATGCCTCCCGAAAACCTCTGGAGCTGACAGTGCTCAAGCAGGAGCCATTATAAGTTTTTCTTTGCAGTATGAGGTAGGAAGGAAAAAGCACCCAGGGAGGGAAAGCTCAGCTGCATTCACTCTCCCCCTCAGATGTCAGAGATGCTTTGTTTTCCAGAAGCGCTTATTATTCATACAGCTCTCTCATTAGACAGCTGAAATACAGCTCCAGCTTGGGGCTTGTCATGGCCCGGGCCCTACCGCAAAACCAGGCAGTGTCTCGGCTTTCCGCCCCGCAGGATATCCCGCCGGAGCCAGCAGGATGGTACTTGGCACCTGCCTTCAGGCACCAGCGCTGGTGGTAGTTGGGTCATCTTTTCCCCACTGCGTTCCACTTTTCTCCCTTTGTTAATCAAAGGTTTTGTCCCACGATCCTAGGCCACCGCCTAGCAGATGTGTGGGCTCAGCATTGCTTGTTCTCTGAGGGCCCTTCAGTTCCTGGCAGCAATCTTCCCAGAGAAGGTGCAGCACAAGAGCTGCTCTCTCCAGATGTTGCCCTTGTTTCCAGATGTTCCCAGTAAGACCCTCTGCCTGCGTCGGGGCCAGGTTGCCAAGCCCGGTTGTGCTGGATCCCTCTTCGGCAGTGCGGCTGCTTGGCCATTTCCAAACCGACAGGACGGCTCTGAGGATGAGGAGAATTCTGCTTCTGGGCTTTTATTGAGCTTCTGTGTCCCCCTGCCTCTCCCCAGCCGATAAGTGTCACTGGAAGCTCTGGTTTGAACCAGAAACCAGTCTCAGACTTCTAACCAGTTTCTAAATATCTCAGGCTGGTTTCTAAACATCTTGTTTGTGTTGCTGCAAATTACTGGCTTCACAAGCAATGAAGCCAGTCTCGGAAGGCAGGGGAGGAGGCAGTGTGGCTGCTGCTGAAGACATTGGTCCTGCTTCATTGAGAGCATCCTGGGGAGTCCCACCTTTGGGATTTTGTTGGCTGGCTGGAGCCACCAGTGCTGTCACCAGGAGGGACCACGTGCATCCCAGCGTGCTTTGCTGCAGTCGGCAGCGAGTCCAGCGTGATGGATCCCACCTCCTGCCACCGGTCCTGGGAGATCTCCCAGCCCCAGCCCCTGCTCGCCTGAGCAGCGGGGACGCTGGAGGGGGTGTCAGCCGCAGCGAATGTGAAACCCCAAATATTTGTACACAAAGGCCACGCTGAAATCCCCATCCCGGTCCAGACATCAGAGGTGTCATTTTTGATTTCCCAAACACAGAGAGAGCCCTTTCAGCCCTGGCCTGCTCAGACACTGCAGCTTTAATGTCCAAGCACCCAGCGTGTTTCCACTCCCCTCAAATGCATCAATCAGGTCTCCATGAGGCTCTGAAAGAGCCAGTTTGTTAAACAAACACACTTAGTGTAAAAAGTTTATTCCAGTTAATTAGGACTTCATTGCAATGGAAACAGATTACCCAGCTGTCATCTGCCAAGGCAAACAGCAACGGGGGAGAGGGGGTCCTGGCCAGGCGGGAGACAAACAGCCATCTCAGGCAACCTTATTTATGGCCTTTTTATGTATTTCTGTATTTATTTGGACATTCCTGAGCTGGAGAGCTGGGTTATGGCCGAGCCGCATGCCCCAGCACTTGCACGGCGTAGGCTGTCACCGGCGGCAGGTTATCTGCCCATGGGGCTGCCGGGCATGAGCCGTGGGGACCCGGGCAGTGGTGTCTGTGTCCCTGGGCTCATCCCATTGGGCTTGTCCGGGGCTCTTGCTTCAGAGACGGAGGTGAGGTGCTGGATGTGCAAGCGATGGGCAGGTCCGGGTGAGCTGCTGGTCCCCGCTCACCGGTGGAGGTGGGGGATGCGGGGGTCCCCGGACGGAGCAGCGGGGTGAGGGGCACTGGGGAGGGCTGGGGGCTGGAGGGAGCTTTGCCCGAGCCAGGAATCCCCACGCTGCTGTGGTTCCCTGCCCTTGCAGCGGGGTGCCCTGTGTCTGCATCGCCCCGGGTGTGAGTCCCTGTCCCTGCTGTAGCCGTATTCTCCCCTCCCAGCCCAGGCAATTAACTTCTAGGCAGGAGAGGCGTAAACACTTCTTGATGAGGCTCCCACTCACTTCCAGCTCTTTTTATTTAAACAAACACCTCATAGACACCCTTTTTTCCTCCTAGAGCTTTTATTAAAAAAGCGGGAGAAAGGAGGAGCTGGGGTGGAGGAGCGGGAAGCCGGGAGGCAGGCAGGGAGCAGAGCTTGGTGGGAGCCGGAGGCTGTGCGATTCCTGCGGGAGCCGAGCAGGATGGTGCTGGCTCCCGCCGCCGGCTCACGGAAGTGACAGCTAAACCCGCGGGATTAGCAGCGTGTATCGTGTCAGGAGAGCAGCATCCCCTTCCTGCAGCGTTAGTCACCCGAGCCCGACGCCGGGGCGGGGGAGGCGAGTGCAAGTCATCAAATTACCTCCTCCCGCCTGCTCCGTCCCCCTGCTCCCAGGTGGCCTGTCCTTGCTTCATGTCCCTCCAGCTCTGGCCTTCGGAGCCAGAGGGTGGGTTGTGCCAGGGCTGCCATGGCTGGCGTGTGGACAGGCAGAGGACATTGGCCTCGGGGATGGATGGGTGCAAGCAGCAAATCTCCACTTGGCCAAGGAGATGGGCCCTCCTGTCGTAGCTGCAGCATGGTGGGTTGGGGTGGCACAAACATGGGGGGCTCTCCCAGTCGCCCTTGGGGATGCATTCTTCCCTGCAGGCCTTGGGGACGTGGAGGACAAGAGCAGGCTTCTGCCCTTGCACCACCTTCCAGTGGGCTTGGATTTCTCTTATGTGCCTGGTGGATAAAACCAGAGCTCTTCCACCCATTTCATCTTTGACAATTGCATCCAGGCCAAATTTTTCTGGTCCTATGAAGTCCTGAAATTCACATTTGAATTTCACATTGTGAGCGAGTTGCCATCCGGAGCCTTTTATACGCTTTCCAAGAACGTTTCTGTTGGCTTATAGCTGTGAGATCACCATGGCCTGCGCTTTGAGGTTTCTGTCTGTGATGGCACATGTTCAGGGGGGTGGAAAGCCTGGATTGGGCACGCATCCTTGGAGGGGCTTGCAAGGGGGCGAACAGCAGAGCCGAGCACTGATAGCTACAGAGATGAGTCCTGAGACTGGACTGATCTCATCTGAGCGATGTGGGAAAGATGGTGACCATCACTGGAAAGGGCAGATTTGGCTTCATTTCTGGAGCTGGGAAGGGAGCGGAGGAGGGATTGGGGAGTTTGGCACAAGCATCTTGGTAGCTCGGCGTCGGCTGGCCCATCTTGAGAGGTAATTTGAAAACACGAAGATAAAAAGCAGCAAGGAACCTCGTCACCACGTTTCCCTGCCTGGGAGCTGGGCTGTGTTGCAGGTAGCCCACCATTGCTCCAGAGGCAGTGATGCCCCCTCGGTCCCACAGTGACGTGCACAGGGGTCCCTGTGCCACCACTCTCCATGGCAGCCTCGGCAGGCATCTCCAGAGCACAGGGTGCCGGGCATCTCCCTCCTCTGGCTGGAAACCCTCTATTATTAGGGATTTTAGCTTTCTGTTTCTAGACTGACTTCTTGTCAGTGTTTATTTTTAGCTCCTCCGGTGCCCTGCAGGTTCCTCGAGGGATTCTTTCTTTCCCTCTCCCTCCTACAGATTTGTTTGTAATGTAGCTGCATTGATTTGAGCCACGAGCAGGAGCTTTCAACGCCAGCGGGGGCTGCACTGCGGCGCTTGCAGAGCAAATTACCTTCTGTGGGTTTGTCTAAGGCTGATGGGTCCGTGGGGTCCGGGCGCCCCGGGGCAGCCACCCCAGCAGCGACTGGGGTGCTGGGAGGAAGCATCGCTCCCACCTACAGCCGCTGGCGCAGATGCCTTGCGGTCATCGCTTAAAATCACTGCCAAAGCGTGCCGGGTGGCTGTGTCCCCCTTGGTCTTCTCATCACTGCCCTCCCCAAGATTTCTCTCTTTTCCCTACCCAGGGAGAAAAAAATCAGATCAACATCACCATGCTGGCTGCGTGGAAGCAAAACCCAGGGGTCCCCCTGCAGCTCCGCAGCCAGGTTGGATGGAAATTTTTAAGCTTTTTTTTTTTAAAAGCCTGCATAAAGTAATTCAAAACAAGTTGCAAGTATATTTTGGACTCTGGCGGAGCTGTCGTCGTCGCCTCACTTAGCCTGCCGGCTGTCCCAGACAAGGGCTCACTCTGAGCGTACCCTTCTGCCGAGCAGGGGAGGGGAATGTTTTCATTCCTAATTTAGAGCATCTGTCCCACCAGGGTCAGCCCCCCATCTCCCGCTGAGCCCAGCACAGCGCTGGGAGCCCGGGGGCTCCCTGCAGCCAGTTTGCCTGTCACCACCAGCTCCAGCGCTGTGCTAACGCATTCGTTAGAAAAAGTGACTCTCTTTGGACTTAGCCTCCTTCTTCTCGCCCTGGGTTGGCACTCGGTGGGGGATGTGTGAAGGTACAGTTTGTGCTCTGTTTTTTCCAGGATTACTGTTATTCTGTAGAGGAGGGTAAGTTTGCTTGTTTTTGAACACCTAAAATATAGGTTGATACTCAGTATAGGTTTGCTGTTTTTCCTGGGGAGAGACAGCACTGGGAGGTCCCGTTCAGGTATGGCTTTGGTGGTGGTAGCTCCGTCACCATGGCCCCAGTCCCAGAAAGTGCATTTTTCTGAAGGATTGATCTCCACGGGCCGCTCTTACCCTGGGAGCTGAGCACATGCTGAAGTGTTTCGTTGGACTTGGCCCTTCAAAAGCAGAGTCCGTTCAGCAGCTGAGGGAACCAAAGCCAGCCATTCAAGCAAACCTGAAAGCCACTCACAAGGCCAGGAGAGTTAGATCCCCTGGCAGCAGCACAGCCTGAGCATCACGGTGTGGCAGCTCCTCTTCCTCTCCATGGATTAACCAGCTGCAAGCAGGGGTACGGAGAGCAGGCACGGCGGCCACATGTCCCCAAGGAGTGGGTGGTGGGACGCGCTGAAGGAGAAGACAGGGACCAGTGCCTGCAGTGGTGCTCTTGGTGGCTTGTGTTTCGCAAAGCCATTGATCGACCATCACTTAATGGTGCTTTCTATCACGATCAGGTTGTGGCTGGCTGAAATCATGCCCAGGATTAGCAGAGGGGCTCAGGGGGCTTCCGCAGGGAGCCTAATGGCAGACTCCACCTTAATCAAGCGACCTGGTGCTAGAGGTGAGAGGTTTTGAACGTGGTCCCAGGTGCTGTGAGGTGCTGGGGCCATGGTGGACTTGCCTCTCTCTTCTCTTGGCTACTTTGCTGTGCGATGTGACCGCAGCTGTTCTAGGGTTGAAGTTGTCATTGGGGCTTTTCTGATCTTTATTTTTATAATGTTCATTAGCACAGTTCCTATCAAAGAACAGCACGTTCCCTCCCCATCCTCGTTTTCTCCCCGGTTAATAACCCTTTGCTGCTTTGGCTCGTTTGGAAAAAGAGACAGTAGCTTTGGGAACGACTCCTGGTATAATAGACAGACGTCAGCATTTTCAATCGGATCTGAAAAGCGGCGTTAATTCAAAGCGAGGGCTGAGTGAAATGACTGCAGAAGGCCCGCATTATGTGTCTAGGGAGCGTTGAGCCAACCTGTATCAAAACGTGGCAGTGTGCGTGTGTTCCTCCGAGCTGCTGAGAGATGCTCTGAACCCAGATGGTTGCTTTTCTTTTCAGAAATGGGCTGTAACAGCAGCCTCCTGCTCCTCCCTTCCCTCTTTGAGGCTCAGCTTTGGAGATACCCATTGCTGAGGCTCACAGTGCAGTGAAAACCCTTATACCAGGGTTGAGTGGTGCAGGAGAAAAGCTAAGATGCAAGAGATCATAGAGCAAAGGCTGAGCTGTTGCGTGCACCATGGCTGTCGGAGCCATGTGCCAGGGAGCCGTGTTTTGGCTGGGGTTGGATGTGAGGTGGTTATGGTTTCTGAGCATCTGCTCTGCTCCTGAAGCCCCCACCATCTTCCTCAGCTGGGTTTTATCGGTGCTGAGGAACTGACTGAGGACACCAGACAACCAGTGCAAGACCATGCTACAAATTTTCTGCCTTGCGGGGTGTGGAGCAAGTGCCGGCATCGCATCCCAGATGCTGGACCCATGGGTGTGAGCCTGAGGACCCGCGGGTATTTACTGGAGGTAGGGAGCCTGATTTTGGGGAGAGCCAGAAGACCACCTGCCTGGTGGGACCCTTCCCTGTGGTGAAGGGCTAGGTACCAAATGGGACTGAGTCACCTCGGAGCAGGGAAAAGGCTGTGTCCATCGTGTGGTTCCAGTAAATCTGGCATTTAGTTCCAGAGGAGATAGGGATTGCTGTGCGTCAAAGAAAAGGAAGCAAGAGGCACCAGGGTGATGGCCTAAATCTTGGAGACAAGGTCTCCCATCTTTCCTGTTGTGGCCTTGACCATTTCAGGGCACCTTTTCCGCTGTCTGTGAAAAGCACAACTGGTTCAGAAACAACTCCAACCACTGTTCTCCTCCAGAGCAGCTGGGCCCAGCTCTGCAAAGAAGAGGCATTTTACTGCAGAGCCTCTAGAAACCCAACTCTGGGCTGCAGCACCCTGTGGACCTGCTGGCTGGTCGCATCAAAAGGCAGTTTGCTCTGAGATGTTGGAAAGCACTCGCTCTGTGACAGCCTGGAGGGAGTTGCAGCGAGGTGTGAAGGGTGCTGTGTCCTGGGGGACCTGCCTCCCTTGGTGTCCCCACCCCGCAGGCAGCATTTGCCATGCACCCAGATGCATTTTCAGTAATGATCTCCGATGTGTTCTGTGCTGGAGGATGGAGGAGGAGAACAAGGCACCTGGAACGCATGCATGCTGCTATTGCCAGTGTGAATAATCCTTCAGGGCTACAGGTTTTCTCCAAGGACAAACCCTCCTGTGGTTTTATCTTTCATGGCTGGGTCTTTGCTTTCTAAGTGTCTGAATGCACTTTTGAAGACTTGGGGCTCCCGGCAGCCAGCGCTGCAGAGCACACCACGCTAGGGTTTTAAGTCACCTGCTGCAAAGTCTCATGTCATGGTTGTGTCATCTCGTTTCTGCGTCTTGCTGGCGTTGGTGGGCAGATGTTGTCCAATGGCGGAGAGGGCCTTGCACAACCATGGAGCAGGCTCACGGTCTGATGTGTGATGAAAGCCCATGATGAAAGGCAGAGAGTGAGAAGGTCACCTGCCATGGCTCACATCTCCAATGTTGGCTTTGCCTAGTGGTTGTGGGTTTTGCTGCAGGATTTCTTGGTTGGAAATTAAAGTGTCTCGTCTCCTGCATCACTCCAGGCTCAGTCCAGGATGAAATGCAACCCTCTCACATCTCTGTCCTCCCACCGCTGCCCTCAGTGCGGTCATGCATGAAGGGCATTTTAGGTGCAGGGTTAGTGCTTCATAAGGAGGACATTAAGTTCTGCAGGTTCTCCTGCAGGGAGGTGACTCTCTTGCATGAACATGCTCCTGTGTCAGAATAAAATGCCTTTCACTGGCCTGGCCGGCACGGCCACCCTTCGTGGGGTCTGAGGAAATGGGCTTAACGGTATTTAATGATGCTGGGCATGGTGCGGTGCAGACATCTGGCTTCTGAGGAGCTCAGCTCCCCATGGATGTCCAAATAGCAGAGGCCAGTCCCTGCAGCCCTTGGGGATAGGTGAATAATAAGAGTTAATGGGGAAACTGAGGCACAGAGACTTTAGCTCATAGGTGAGGCCACGCAGCCCAGACTGATGCCCTTTGATTTTCGTAGTACCAGACAAAGCCATGGTGCTGGGTCGTCTCGCAGCCTGGCCTGGAGGAGGACCCCATCCCCATGCTCTGTCCCTCACTGTTGGTCCCCACCTGGCTGGCCCTCGGCTGGATGCTGGCTGGAGATGTGACCTGCACAGGGACCACATCTCTGACAGATCATAGCAAGGTTCCCAGCCCTGGAAATGGCTTTGGCCCATCCTGCTTGGCTTCTGCTGCAGCACATCCCTCCTCCCAGTCATCGACGCTTGGCTTTTGGGTTGCTCTTGTCAGAGCCGAGGCCGTTTGCTCTTCCCTGAGGGCGGCGAGTGCCTCTCGCTCTCCCTTGCTCAGTTGCTGGAGTCCCTTGTGCCCCAGGCGCCGAGGAGCTCTCCTCTCACTTGGCTGCAGAAACGGGCTTAGCATCCCAGAAATTCAGGCTTTCATGTGGGAGCCAACAGTCATACAACCTCCATCCAGAAACCATCATTATCGGCCACTTGCTTTTTCTTGGTTTCTTTGAACTACAGCTCCCAGGATGCCTGAAGATATGCAGACATCCCGAAGACAGTGGTTTCCCATAAACTTTTGGGGTTTCATGCCTTGCAGGCAGGAATGTTTTTATTGCATCGCAAATCCCTTCAAGTCCCTCAAACCTCCGTGGCGCTTCCCCGCCGTGGGCCAGACGCGGTGGCTGGAGGTGGCCGGGAGGGAGGCACGCCAAGGACTTTTCTCTCCTGCTTTCTTCCCCCTCCTTGCAAGAGGGACCTTTGTAAATCCCCATCGTGCCTTTTCAAGGAGACTTTTGGACTGGGAGGAAGTTTGGATGAGCTACAGGTTTGCCTGTAAGGATGTGTTTCCCTTTCTCCTTGTCACCGTTATTTCGAAGGCTGTTAAGCAGCATCCTGCGTCCCCGTGCGCATTGCTGGGCCAAGCAGGGGAGATGTTGGGCCAAGCAGGGGAGGTGGTAGTGGGCAAGTGCCTCGGACAGGGTTGTGAGGGGTTTTCACTGGCTGGGAAGAACTGGGGATACAGGGAAGAGAAAAAGATGCAGATTCATGCACTGGTGCAAGAGAGCCCAGCGGGCTGGGTTTTAAATCCTGATGTGCTCACAAGACCTAAAGGAAAACCCTGGAGGGACGTGATTGTCACTGCGATCTGGTGGGTCCCTGTCCCCCAGCCCCCGGCGCAGAGCTGCCCCTGGGCCAGGCAAAACGTCAGGGGACATGGCGTGTGCTGTGGCCACGTCCCACGGGTGCCATCCTGGCTCCGCATCTTCCCGCTGCCCATCCTGGGACTGGGAGGAGGGTGCTGGGAGCGGAGTGGGGTCCTTGGCATGGGCCCGGCTGCCCTGAATAATCACTTAGTTTCTGTAGGAGAGAAAATGCAGGGGGTAGATTTGGGCTGCGTGTAACGCAGTGGCATTTTATGGCATGGTTCTTCTGACCATAAAAGCACTCCAATGAGCTTTTTCCATTTGGTGCTGGTGAACACCAGCATTGTAGTTTATGGTCAGACTCACAGCATTTTGCCTTCCTCCTTATTCTATTTGATTGGTTAAAAAAAAAAAAAGAGAGAAAAAACCAAACAACCTCAGACTCTTCCACATATTGGATTTTTATTTGTATTTCTTCTATAGGTGCTACTTTACCAGTTTGAGCTTTGTGAATGAAACTCAGAGGTGCTGGGTGCCCTTTGGGTGCCACCAGCACGACCACCTCCCCAGCTCTTGAAGGAGGCGGCGCAGGCGTGAGTGAGGCTCTGCGTGTCCCCATGGGACTTGTCTGGGCCCTGCTCTGCGCCGTCCCCACAGGACGCTGCTGGGGGGCCCTTTCTGGGTGGGTGTCCCAGTGCCCCCGGGGTATGGGCTGGTTCCCTGCCGCCCCTCTCCCATCCCATCCTGCAGCACCCTGCACAAGCACACCCATGCACACCAGCACACGCGTGTGCACAAGCACGGCCACGGGCACACAGGGCTGCTGGCACCTGCCCGCCCGTCCCGTCAGCGAGCGATGGTGGCCCGCGGTGTGGTCTGTGGAGGAGGCGGGTGCCAGCCCAGAAAGGAAACCCACGGAGGGTCTGCGGGTGGCTGGCGTTAACCACATCACTCCTCTCCTGCACTTGGAAAAGCCCGGGCAACTGGCAGCCCAGAATAACAAGCTTTTCCATTCCTGCACGCAGCGCGGGACGTGGGGCCATTGAAAACAAGAGCCGGCTCCAGCGCGAGTGCGGCGCTCAGACTAAACACCGGCACATCCCCCGGGCGGCTTGTCCCCCGCAAATGGGGATCAGAAGTCACAGCTGCTGTGGCGGGTCGGGACGGCACAGCCAGGATGCCGGGATGGCGTGGAGGTGCCTCACGTTTGTGAGCTCAGCCTGAGCGGCCGACGGAGTGGGTGGAGGACGATGAAGGTCCCAGGAAGGCTTGAGCCCCTCCAGGGACCTCCTCACCCACCCAGGATGATGGTATGCGGGGAAAGAGATTTGTTGGGTTTTGTCCTTTTCTCTCTCTCTTTTTTTTTTGTTTTGTTTTGTTTTGTTTTCCCTGGTATCTCTTTAATTAGGATAAAAGCTTTAATTGCTAGGGGGGAAATTCTGACAACAAGCTACCAGGGCTGTATGTGGAGCTCTCCTGTCCCCTGGCAAGAAGGGAGCGAGTCTGCACCTTTCTCTGCCTTGGCAGGTGTACACTTACACAGCACCATCGGAGGAGCCTGAGCTCGGGGTCCTGCTGCTCAGGAAGGAGCAATATCTTCATTAAAAACAATAGTAACGGGAAATGATAGAATCCTTAAAAATAAGCAAAGTGATGGGGATTTTGCCCAAGGAAAGGAATGTTTGCCCATGTTCTTTTGTAGGTTGTATTTAATTGTTGTCTGTCAGTGGTTGGACTTTTGTTTTTAAAGTAGATTAAGCTAATTTTGAGGGTGAGGCATATGGGTGCATGCCATTCATGAAATGGTGGTCATCAATGATATGGTTTATGGGAGGGAGTCAGAAAAAGATCTTTGCTTACATCTTCTTTTAAGGTGTTTTGCAGCACCAAATGGAGATAACGGGTGGCAGGAGTGGAGAATGGACGTGAGAGTGTGGCAGGAGTGGAGTATCCCACCCTAAATATTGCTTAGAGTCTGGCTAGAGAGAAAACTTCCAGATCATCTTACGTCGTCTTCAGGATCCCACCTCTTCCAAAGTTCCATAGCCCCATTCCTGGGCCACGTTTATATCGGTGGCCATGGGCAGCGTGTCCCTCTGCCTCCCCATGGGATGCGTCCTGGCTCGTACCCATGTGGGGATGGGTTCCCAACGGGATTGTGCGTGCCCGTGGGTGATGATGAAGCCCAGGAAAGGAGCTGATGCTGAGGCACGTCCCAGTCCCCCCAGCAGCATGGGCTGGGGGTCTGCAGGGCGCAGCATGACTCACCAGACTGTGGGCACGCGTGCCTAGCATCTCTGTTCCTGCATGGACAGCTGTTGGTCAGACGGGGGACAGTTGTTATTGTCAAAATGCAAATGAGTAAAATCATTGTTTTGGCAGAGAATTCTTAGGGGAAGGACATGCAAATTTACCTTCCGTTCAGAGTGTACATTGGTATTACAATACAATGTTTGAAAGCCAAAACAAAGGAACATTTTAATTTGGGACTCATCAGATGGTTCCTTCTGCTTGGATTAGCATCAAATTCTTTGCAGCAAATGCTGTAAGTTCGACAAAACTCTGGTTTTCAAAGAAAACAAGAAAAAAGTTCTAAAAATGCCATCTATTTCCAGGGGGTTTTGCTGCTTTCCTTTGCCTCCACTGTTGTGAAGCGACTGGTTTTGTACTGAACACTGGACCAGGCCAACAGGGACAGGCTTTGGGAAAGCAAGTAGGACGTGAGGTTGGGTTTCTTCCTGGATGCTGCTTTAATCTGACCTCTAAATAGCTCAGAAAAGCCAGCCCCAGGGTTCTGCTCAGAGGCGCAGGACCTGAGAGGTCTGGAGCACACCTGAAGGGTGCTGGCAGACCTCGCCGCAGGGTGGGAGCCAGTGGGCAGCAGGGTCACAAAGCTGCCAAGATTGCTGACGGAGGCTGGGCTGAAGGGATGTGTTGTGTTTCTTTCCTTGGCCTTATTTATAGACACCCTCCATCTAAACCTGCTTTTCCACGGTACTCGGAAACGCTGTGCTGCTTTTTTAAACGCACCATGAGGTATCTCTGTCCTTCCCCCCCTGCTTCCCCTGTCCTTTCATCCTTGGGTATACCTACCCACCTTGTGTCGCGGATCAGAAATAGAGACTGGCCACCAACTCGCTAATTGCAATGCAGCCTGATAATGCCAACTATAATTAGTTGTACGTACCAAAGTGGTTTTGCTGGCGGAAGTTTTTTGTGACCCTGTTAAACAGAGGATCACGTCTGCTCTGCCGGGCTCCTTGCTGCAAAGCCAGGTCCTGCAGAGTCCAGCTTGGTCCTTCCTGGGGACGTTAGCCCGTGTCAGTCCAGGTGCCTGCATCTGCCAGGCTTGTGAAGAGCCAGGCCTGGCAAAGTTATGCCCCTCAATATGTGGCAAATGTTGGCAATGACTGAGAGGTTTGCTGCCACAAAGTCCCTTCCCTGAGGCCCCGGTCACCGCAGCCGGCCTAGCGTGCTGTGCCAGCGGCACAGGGCTGCCCTGGGTTTTGGTTATCGTGTGAGAAGTGTGAGAAGTGGGACGCTGAAGTTCAGAAGGAGACCCAGAGACTTGAAGAAACTGTTGATGACTTCTGCTCTGTGCATGGAGCCAATGACCTGCTCTTCAGGTGAGGGGCCACACCTGCTGAGATGCTCTCTGCTGCCCTGCCATAGGGAGTGCAAGCCCAACCGAGTGCCCATGCTGCTGCCTTGGGGAAAGCACCTCACTGCTGTTTGGGTTGAACTGTTGTGTTCTGGCAGGAGATCACCCAAGCTTCCCATTTCCAGCCCTAGGCACCATCTGGAGGAGTGGGGAGTGAGCCCCCAGAGGTGCAGCAGAAGGGCAGTGTCCTGTACAGACGTGGGCGTTCATCAGCAGAAGACCTGAGTGGGCAACGTGCAGTCAGTGTCTGTCCTTGAGCTAAGGGAACACAGTGAGGGCAGACTCTGGTCAGGGGTCCACAGTGCTTTGCACCCACCACTCGCCTGGAGCTAAAGTGTGCAGCATCCTTTTTGGCTTGGGAAGTCCCTGTGGGCAGTGTCCTGCGCCTATCACCCAATGACCCAAAACAGTGGTGGAAGAGCGCAGTCCGTGGCTTGTGAACCCCAACTCTGGACATCAACCCTGGACATTGCTCATGGATTTAGGCAATTGAGGAGGAGGAACATAAGAAGAGTCAAGTATGTGGCTGTCTCCAGCTCACGGGTTCCCTGCATGAACCCATGAACCCACGGATATCAGAGACCAGTGGCCAAAACCACTTTCCAGGAGAGCCTGGCAGTGTGGGAGAACTCTTGGGGCTTCCTCTTCTGAAGCTCACCTGGGGAGCCCAGAAGTTTTGGTGTGATTCAGGGCAGTTTTCAACATCACTACCTCTGCTTTCTCCCCTTCTCAATAGGAGCACGTAGTAAAGCAGGACCGTGCAGGGTGGCAGGGGCTTGCGGCATCCTCTGGGGATGCCAGTGGGCTTTGGTGGAACATTGTTGCATCAGGAGTGCCACAGAAAGCCCAAAGTCAGCAGAGGTGAGCCTGAGGCATTGCTGCTTTCTGCCTGGTGGTCCCTCTGCAGTTGAATCCAGTCCCCCCATCCAAGCCCGGTCCCCCTGGCCAAGCCCGCGCAGACTCTTGGTTATGTAAAGCCCCGGCGAGTGCGACCGTGAGATTCTTCAGTGTCGAAAACTGAGTCACATGGGGCTGTTTTATTTCCCCCTCTGCTAATCTCGTTTCTATAGAAACAAGATTGGGAGGAAAAAAAAACAAAAAAAAGAAAAAAAAAGAGCCAAGCACAGAGCGAGCGAGAAACCTGAGGTGATGGGTGAGGGAAGCGGAGGTGGCGGATGAGGAGGTCAGGCGGCACGGGTGGGAGCAGGGGATCCCAGCCGGGATGGGAGCGTGCCTGTGGCTGTGTGCATCGAGGGGACAGGGACTCTCCCGAAGAGCTGCTCTCGGATGAGCTGCTCCTCCGGTGGTGGGCAATCAGCAGAACCTGAAGGGAAGGGAGCAGAGGCTGTGCAGGTGAGTGAGCATCGCTCGCGCAGCTCCTGGACATCTTTCCCCAGCACAGCACAGCACACCGGAGCTGTGCCCGACTCACCGGGACTCCTGTTCCCAGCTGCTGACTTCCAGCCGCGGTGGGGGGGTGCCATGCCCGACGCGTGCCACTGCAGCGGGCAGGCGAGCGAGGTTTGCTGGAGCAGCGTGCACGGTCGACAGTTGCGCGGAGGCTGGCTGTGTGTGCGTGGCCATGCGGCCGTGCACGTTCCCTTTCCAAAGCCTGTCTCTCCCAAAAAGCTGCTGCCTGCTCGGGAGGCACCTTTCCAGCTTTGATTATTTTTCCTCTATTTTATTCTAACTGCACCTGTGCAAATAAAATGCTCACAGGAGCCAGACCCCGCGGCTGCAGGGTGCTGTGCTCGCTCCCAGCCCTGCTCGCCCCGAGGCAGCGTCCGGCCCCCTCCCAGCAGGATGTCCCTTCCCCAGCCTCCAGGCCGGGCTGCGGCTGGGATGCCACTGGGGATAAGCCCAACTCGAAAGCTGCTTTTGCAATGACTGTTCCCAAAGGGAGGACGAACTAAAAATGTTGCTTGTTTTCATGCTGCCAAGTGCCTGGGCTGCCCACAGCCACCGCACGGCTTGTCCAGGGACTTTTCCTTGCCTCTGCTAATTCAGGAGGCTGGCAGGTGCCTGCCAGGAGCTGGGCTAGTTTGGAACCATGGAGAAGCACGTGCTGGCTCCCGAGTTTTGGGCTGGGGAGTGAACAAGTGGGAGTTGTTCCTGCCTGCGCTAAGATGTCTCTGTCTCTGGGGGATGGCTGGCTCGTGCCCATGCAGTGGCAAGGGTTTTGGCTGGGCGTGTTGGTGGAGCAGGAGTGCCGCCGGTGCTGCCGGTCCCGTGCCAGTGCCTGTGCCAGCACTGCCTTGTGACCTCGGTCATCCCACACCGGTGGCCTGGTGTGGCTGTGCTGGCACGGACCGTGGTCTGTCCTGCAGCTCCAGCTGTGGCATGGCCGCGTCTTCGCAGTGCCAGCGGCTGGGTGAGATGCCACACAAGCCCCCAGGCTTCTGCGGGCACACGCTCATCCTGACATCTGCAAACTGCTGAAACACGCTGTTTTTTTGCAGAGGCAGGCCATGATGTCCCTCCGAGGGCCACCGCAGGGGAGAGGGAGGGCCACAGAGCCAAGGGGACAGGGATTTTGCTTGTCATCGCTTTCCAGTTGTGGTACTGGGGACACGGCAGTGAGGCATTGCAAACCCCCGGCCGGATTCACGCCTGTGCACAGGTGGTGAAGCCGGAGGGATGGATCGAGTCCCTGTGTATTCCTGTACTCAGTCAGCGTTGGGAAGTGTCATTGCTCATCGCCTGCCCGGCCAGCGAGGGGGTGGAGGGCGGCTCTTCAGACCCTTGTCCTCATCCAAAAGGGCAGCTGAGCGGATTTTTGTGCTGGGATGCTGCGTCCTATGATGGCTTAGCCACAGGCAGGACAGGGCCGGGCTGCCAGCCTGACGTGTCCCTGCTCCACCTGCCTTCCCGCTTCCTCAGCGAGCCGGGGGCATCGCCTGTCACCTGTGCTGGGGTCATACCCCCAGAAAACGTGCCTTGTGAAGGGAAGTGTGTCGGGCTGGTGTTATGTGGCACGTTCGGTGCAGCTGGTGTGGGAGCTGTGCCGCATGCTGAGCTGGAGTCTTCCCCCTCGGCCGGGCTGGGCTGTGCCGAGGGTCCGAGTGCTGCTCTGAGCACCTTCCGCTCATCCTGGCTGAGCACCCCGGGGGGCATCAGCACACACCAGCCTGGGGACAGCACTGTCCCCATGTCCCTTGGGCAGCAGTGCCTGGCTCTGGCTGCCCCTGCCAGCTCTGTGCCTGCGGCAAGGGCTGGGTGCTGTGGCTGATGCCGGGGCGTGTTTGCCGTGCCAGGTCCTGCCGCCCCCATGGGGACGTGAAGCGGTTGGTTTGGGGCTTTTCATCCCCGCGCCCCTCCGGCAGCAGCGTTCCTGCCTCCCCGGCGCTGCCAGCTCTGTTCTGCCAGGAGGCTTGGAGGGGAGGGCTGAGGATGGATGTTGCTTGCACAAGTCTCCAGGGCCAATAATTATTTCTGGGGAAAAGATGCAGTGTTCTGACTTAAATGCTGACATGGGACTCTGAACATGTGTAATCTGGCTGACAGATGGCAAGTCATAGAGGTGTGATTTATGATACAGCACAGTAGCTGAACAACCTTCTCTGGTTGTCAGGAGACAATTCTTCCCAGCGCTGCGGTTGATGTTTCAATTGATGGTTTTCCCCACGTGTCCCCTGGGCTCCTCAGCAGTGTGTGGGGACCACCGGGGAGCCTGGCAGGTGCCGGCGTGGCAGGCTGGGTCTGCCAAGGCCCAGCAGCGCCGATGCTGAGCTGCTGCAGAGCTGCTGCTTCTTGTGGTGGGGTGGGCAGGTCACCCCAAATCCTGCCGGGGCTGGACCATGAGTCCTCCCGCGCAGCCTTGTCCCCTCCTATGGCTGGGATGAAGCTGGCTCAAGGTAGCAATGGCTCTCTGAGGCTGTCTGTTCCCCAGAGTAGCACTTGTGGTGCCAAACGTGCTGGTACTGATGGGAGAAGGCACAAAACCCTTGCCCATCAGTGAACCGCACAAGAGGATGGATGCCAACAGCCACAGGGAATGTGCCTTCCTCACACGGCCTCTCTGTGCCTCAGTTTCTCTGCCTCTCCCTTAAGATCTGTAATGTTGGTCTTTCTCAAGGGACGGAGGCGTCTATAAGTGTTTGGAAAGCACTTGGGAAGTAGAAGTGTGGTCCCAGCAGCATCCCCCTCCCCTGTTAGAGGCTCACTGCCGCTGCCGCCCACAGACCCCAGGCACAATGCCGCTGCGGCAACATCCTGACCCTGGGAGCATCCCAACCCCGAGGACCAGAGCAGCCCCAGCACGAGGAGCTCAGGGAAGCTGACCCACAATCGGGGCCTCAGTATGGCAAGGGGAGTGGGGCAGAGCATGCTGCCGGCGTTGGGCTGTGTTTGCTGCGTGCAGCCACGGCAGAGCAGGTATGATTCATTCCCCCTTCTGCAGTACAGTTTATGTAAAGCAGCACTGTATAAATAGCCAGATGATACAGTAATGTGCTCCTGGCTTTCTAATTAGTAATGCTTCTGCTAGAGCTTTTGGGTCTGGCAGAGGTGAGAGGAGACTGGTTCATTGCTGAGGGCTGGATGAGTTGCTGACAGCTCTCAAGGGGGATGCACCGGTCGCAGCCATCTCCTTTAACCTGGCTGTGGGCAGTTGGAGGTGGTGGGTGAACCAGGAGGATGACCGGTAGGATGGAAGTTTGGTCTGAGGGGTGAAAGCAGCACCCAACATCTCAAGGTACTTGGTCACCTTCTGGCTTGTACATGGCCTTGCTTGTCCACCCTGGGTCAGGGCAATCTAGGCAGCACCTGCCCTGAGCCAGAGAGCATCGCCTTTGTCCATGAGCCTTCCCCTGCAATGCTGTGCCCACTCACAGCAAGGCTGCAGGTCCCCGAGCACCCAGCTGACTTCTCCAGCCCCACCGGTGCACCCTGTCCTCAGGGACTAACACTCCTTCATTCTGAGCCCTGCGGGCACATCACCCTGTTTTCCCCCGGACAGCTCTTCTTGGCAGATGCTGTTGGCTCTGTCTAGTGGCTGCTCCTTCTCTGCTTTGGGCAGGTGGACGTGTCTGGGTAAACCTCCTGGGTGTGTAGTAGTCCCGGTGGTGTTGATCCCAAGATGCACACCTGGCATGGCAGAGGAACTTGTTTGTCGCAGGGACAGCTGCCTTCTTGCATCTGTGCAGGTGGTTTGGGATTTCGCAGCCCCCCATCCTTGCTGGGGACCCGTTTGGGAGAGGTAACTGTGACGGTCCCTGGTGAGGACAGGGCATAACAAACAGGACAATGTTCTCCAGGAAGTCCCCAAATCTCATGAGATCAACATCCCCAGTGTCCTGGCAGCTGGGGATGGAGCCCTCCCCCCTGCAGGGTGGCAGGAGCCTCTCCTGAGGAGGTGGAAAGCTGGGCAGCGTTAGCACTGCTGCAGTGGGAACAGTCACATGCCGCCGAGGAGGTGCTGTAGGAAGCCAGCAGCACCCTTTCCCACCACCCAGCCCCATCCCAGGGTCAGCCCCGAGCCCTGCTCGTCCCGGGGTCCGCATCGCTGCAGAGCATCAGCAGTCAGTGCCCATGCCTCCCAAAACTGGGATCTTACTCATTACAGCCAGGCTTTGACACCAGATCAAAGGAGAGGCGAGGAGGCGGGATGGTGTTAGTGCCGGGCTCTGCTGGAGGGGCTTTCACAAGGCGCCTGGTTCGCTCCTCTTCAAACGCCTCTTCCTCTGGCTGCGAGCGGAGGAAAGCTGGGGTTTGGGTTTCTTGTTGGGTTTCTTTTAAGGCAAACCTCATCCTTTACATCAAAGTGGTATTTCTTCTCAAGAATGTAAAGAATGACCCTGGAAGGTCTGAGTGGCTCTTTCCCGGCGGTGATCGGGGAGACGAGAGCCTTCTCCAGAAAGCTGTCTCCACCCCATCCCCAGCAACAGCAATTCATAAGCTGAAAAATAAATCAATAACCAGAGTTAATGAATTGAAGATGTCTGTGTTTAAAATGTATCAGGAAAAAAACTGTTAGCTGGTCGTGGTTGGCTTAATTATTGTGAGGAAAGTCGGAGAGCTCTCGTTTCTGAGAAATACCTTCTTTTTTTCTTTCTTTCTTTTTTTGGAGGTATTTTGTTTGGTTGAAGCCTGTCAGGACTCGAGAGGAGAGGAGGATTGGCTTTAGCAATGTGTGTAGGTTCGAAGTCTCCTCCCAGGTCTATCCTTATCCCCAGGGACATCTGTAAAATCGCTCCTGTCCCCTTCCCTGCCCAGCCCGGGGACGGCTGAGCAGCAGGAGCAGGTTGTGCTGGCACAGGACCAAAGGCGGAGGAGAGGCTGTCCTGGCGTGTGGCAGGGCTGGGAGGTGACACCAGTCCCACCAGCTTGGTTGTGCGCCCAAGTCGGGGTGTCCCAGCTCCTCAGGCTGCTTCTCCCTTGCTCCCACCTCTGCTCCCGGTGAATTGGCAGCAGGGACAGGTTGTGGTGCCACGTTCGGCGTGCTGCAGAGGAGAGTGGGGGGCTGCGGGGCTCTGCGGGTCTCAAGCAAATCTCATCGCTGGCTTTCTGCGTGCCCTCAGGCTCGGAGGCAGTGTGGTTGTCCCTCGGGACAGTGGTTCTCTTCTGGAGGGAGCCAGGGTGGAGGGAGGGTGCAGCGTAGCCCCAGAGCATGGGGATGCTCTTATCCCTGGTCCCAGGAACTGGGAGCGACACCAGAGCATCCCACCCTTTCAATCAGGGGGTTTTGTCGGTGCAGATGGGTCTGGCAGCTGAACCCATTTGCTTGCAGGTGTTTCTATTTCCTCCTCCAAAACATCTCCAACGTGGGCTGATTTCCATGTCAGCCCTCATCAGGAAAGCCATCCCGGTGTTTGAGAAGCCCCGGCTGGGAGGCCACAGGGGCTCTGGAGCTTCTCCAAAGGAGCGTGTGGCCATGGCACAGGTCCTCTTTGCTTCTGTCCACCGAAGCTTCCCTGGCTGCCCGACCCCTCTCGGGCAGGCTCTGCAAGAAGCAGAGGCAGCTGTTGCTTCTGCAGTGTTGGCCATCACCGGTTGGCATTTGGGCAGGAACACGCAACCTAGGGAGGTGATTGTGCTGCACTGGGGAGCAGGACCTGGCGCTAACTCAGCCTGCCAGGCTCACAGCTTCAGTTTTGCTAACAGCACACCATGGACCCATGCTGGTCCTGGCTTCGTAAAGCGATGCTAAACCTGCTGCTGCTCCGCTTCTTCCCCCTGAGGCTGGTGCCACCCTGTCCCGGTGCTGCTGACCCTCCGGGAGCCCCCTCCTTTCAGCTCCGAGAGTCACTTGGCTTTGTGCCGTGGACCTGCCGCTGGGAGCCGGGGTGCTTCAGTGACATTAACACCTTTCCTCTCCCCTTCCCCAGGTCGGAAAGCAGCCTCTCTAGGTTTGCCCACCGCTTGTCAGTTAAGCAGAAGCAGGAGAAGAGAAGGAAAGCTGAGCATGCCTCGGCTGAGCTGTCTGCCTTCCGGCCCAGGTCTCTGAGCATTGAATGGTAAGAGCTGCAGGACAGGGCTGCGGGAAAGGAGCTCCTGCCTCTCCAGTCCCCCTCCTGTCCCATGTCCTCACCACTGCCACTCTCTGTCTCTGTCCCAGCAACGTCCTGTGGGACAACACCCCTTCAAACCCCTCCGTCTGCTGCAGAAGCTCCCCCAGGGCATCAAGCCAAAACATTCCCCCTCGCCCCAGTGCAGGGAGCAGCGGGGAGCCCCGGCGGCTCCTTCCTTGGGCTGAAGGAGACCCCAGGAACTGAGCCATGAGCATCTTGCAGGGCTCACGTGGGACACAGACATGTGGGTCTGCTGGGCCAGGGCACGTGAGTGCACAACCTCTGGCAGCCCCCGCTGCCAGCTGCTCCTCTCCCCTTCCCTTCCCACCCCACGCTCCTTACAGGAGCTGCTGCAGGATGCATCCCACGGCCCCTTGCTGCCTGACACACCTCCGTTGGATAAAACAGAGCCGAGAGCCGCGTCAGGATGGCCGCAGCGATGTGGGGACACTGGGACCCACAGGGGTTCCCCACTCCGGCCATGCCCGGGGTGAGGGGCCGGGGCTGCCCCAGCACGAGCCACCCTCCGGGGCAGCCCACCCCGGAGGGATGCAGTGCTCCCTCCTTCCCCGATGCTGCTGCGGCACCCGTGGGGCCCCTTGCACCCAGCACAGGTCTCAAACTGCAGTCCCTGCTCAAGCAGGGAGTAATTTATCCTGGGTTTCTAAGCTCTGATGCAACAGCCTTGGAAGCAGATCACAGTCAACACTCCCAGCGTTAGAGGTGACCTGCTAAGGATATTTAAAAGAACTGGAAATTGCATTGCTTTCTGCTTCCTTAGATGGATAAAAGAGGGTAAAACTTAAAAAAAAAAAGAAAAAAGAAAAAAAGAAAAAAGAAATGCTTAGAAATTGCAAGAATGCCGAGTTTGGTTTTCGTTTGCCCTGCTTTTTTTGGAGATCTTCCTGGCATTTATTGTATGTTCTAACACTTGAGTGTGAGGTTGTGGAGTCCTCCTCAAAGGCTTCCTCTATCTGTGAGGTTAGTTAGGCATCAAAGCTAACTAGGTATTAATGAGGCCAGACAAAGAATTTAAGCTATTTGGTGACAGATTGCTTTCTTCTCCAGTTGCACAACTTTCTTCCCTTTGCTGAAACAATGTCATTGGGAAAGCTGCTCTGCAATTACTGTGTATCTTCCAAATAGACAAGTACGTGACTTTGTAATATACCAAATAGGAAAAGAAGCAAAGAACTCATTAAAACCAGTCCAAGTTTCTCTTTATTCATGATAAAGAAGCAAGAGAAGTCAGTAAATCTCTTTTCTCCCTTTAAACATCTATTTGAAGCCCCCGGATCCCATTTTAGCCCTACCGTGTCAAGGTACATTTGTGGTACATTTTCACTCGCTCTGTTTCCTGGGGGAAACCATCTGTCTTGGATTAGTTTGCAAAGCACCTTGTACAGCAGTGACACTGCAGCAGTAGAGGATGCTGTTTCATGGTGTTTTTGTAAGCCAGCTCAGAAATGAGCTCTTGGTGAGGAGGAATCGCCTTTGCCTTCAGTTTGCCACATGCCACTGCGCTGGAGAGCGGGGCTGGAAAGCGTGAGGCTGGAAAGAGAAGGATGCGATGTCACCGCTCCTGCAGGGACATGGGCACGGCTGGTCTGGCCAGGGGCAGGATCACTGCCCTGCGGTTTTACCTGTGGCTGGAGACACCTTGAGCTGGATCAGACCTGGCAGCTGGGCTGGGGTGGGCCGGGGTGCTGGGGCTCGCTGGCACTCAGTGGAGGGGTGATCCAGGGGGTCACAGTGATGAGGAGCCAGGTGGGCAGCAGCGGGGTGAGGACCCTGCTTGCCGCCCGCTCCCCGACCATCTCAATGTGCTGTTAATCATCTCCCTGTTGCCGTGGTTAAGCAGAGCGCCCAGGAGTAGCTGTGTTGATGCAGTGCAGGAATTTAATTAGCTTTTAGGTGGACACAGCCCAATTTCCGAAGAGCAGCTGGGGGCACCCACACACGGAGCATGGAGTGCTGCCTCCCCGGCAGGACGGGCACGTTGCAGGCAGGTTTCCATGCGTGCCGTGGTGCGTGTGCCTGCGCCACACGTGCACGCTTGCGCTCAAGGAGGCACCCGGAGGCTTTTCCCACGTGAGCACCAGCCGCCTCTGCATCCGTGTCCTGCAAAAGGAGCACCTGGCTGTTTCCTGCTGTGAAACATCATTTCCCTCCTTCCCCCCTTCCGTCTTCAGGGATCCATTGTTGTTGTAGTGGGATCAGCATCCTCAGATAGTTGCTCCAAAGCATCGTGAAGGGCCTTTGGAGCCACGGGTGCCTCTGCCCCTCCTTGCCCCACACCTTGCCCGGGAGCCCCTGGCGGGCAGGCGAGGCTGCTGGGCGCTGCGGCCAGTGGAAAGGGGGGCCCATGCCCTTGCAAATCTACAGGTGCCTCGTTGGGCTTCCAGAGCAAATAGCTGCATGTGTCAAAGGTGTGTGTATTCATAAGTTTAACCCAAGGTCACCACTGTGTCATTTTACCCGCCTGTGTGCGGATGGTGAATGTCCACGCTGTGGATGGTGGGAGGTTCAGCTCACCCCATGTGGGCAGGAGGGGGATGGAATAGTGGTGGACTGGGTTTTCCCAAATCAGCAGCTTCTGAGAATCCTGCCCAACTTAATCCCAAGGCTTGAAGGCAAGGAAGAGCTTGTGGACCTGCTGTTACCTGTTGCCAAGGAAGAGGTAGAGATTATAAACACAAATCACCAGTGGCCGTTGCTTTGAAAAGCTGGGTGTCAGTCTGGTGGAGGGATTAGTGTTTTCTGCCTGAAATTCCTACCAAAGCACCATCAGACGCTTGTGTCTCTGCCATAGTGGAAAGCATCCTTGCGTCATCCCCACACAGGGCAAGCTGAGCCAGTTTTCCAGTGTTCCCAGTTGTTCAAGTGCTCAGGTAGGGCTGGATGGGGCTGAGGTAGAAGAGAAGGAGCTGTGCAGTGTCACAGTGTCTGCCTGACACCGTGTCCCCTGCGCTGAGTGCTGCCAGGTACGATGGGGACAATAGATCCTTTCATCTCCCCTTGGCCCTTCTCCCTGGCCCTGGGGACACCTCAGAGCCCTGCGGGGAGGGTTGCTGGGTGCTGGCATTTCTCTGGGCCAGGAGATGCAGTTATTTGCTGCCACAATAAGGTGTTGAATGTCCCGTGCTGCCCACGCGGGGATGCTCCCGTCACAGGTCTCGCGGTCCCTGCGTCCGTCGGAGCCCATCTCCCCACCTCACCGGCTGGGATGTGCTGGCGGGTCGCATTTCTGCCCGGGCACAAGGCAGGCTTTATTCGCACAGCACGTGTTTATGTGCTGCACCGGGCGAACAGAGCGCGGTCCTGCTGCCGAGCGTGGCCGTCAGTGAGCGAAGCCTCGTTAGTTCCACTTATTAAAAAAAATTGCTGGGGGGCGGGGAGAAGGGAGAGAAGGCAGGGAAAAAGTGAAGTATTGAGAAAACACTTCTTACATTCATATGTTGTTTACTGAAATAAATACTTCATTATTAGGCTTTTTTTAGGCTATTTTTTTAAAAAGCCAGCGCCACAAAGTCCCCAGTGTTAGGGCCCATGAATGTGCTGTATCACCTCAGCCCATTGCTCCCGGGAGCTGGTGTCTTGCTGCCGGGAGGTGCCCGGAGAGAAGCACCGTGGGGAGCAGGGCGACGCGAGGCTTTCCCAAGCTTAGGGGAGAAACCTGGGGGCTGCTCCTGTCCGCTTTTATTTCACTTTGCTGATTCCGTTCTCCTCCTCTTTGCTGGACGGTGCATGCTGTGGCTCGCAGGGCACCGAGGCGGCTTGAGCTCCAAATGAGGAAAAAACTGGCAATTGAGACAAGGAAGGATTTTGGATCCAATTTATTAAAGCTCTGCCTTCTGCTGGTCTGTGATACTAATCTAGCTCCAAAGCCTAAATAGCACGAAGGCGTGCGAGACAAAAGCACTCTTTATTTGAAGCTCGCCGCCTTCTGCTGTTGGAGTGAAGAAGTTGAGAGCTGGCGGCTCCTGTGGAGCCTCCCCGCTGTCCCTACAGCAACCCCGAAATGCCAGCAATCCCTTTTCTCCCCCCTTAGGGCGAATGGAGGCATGTCACCTGAGAAATGATCCACGTTTGTCTTTCCTCTTAAGCGAGACTTAATCCAATAACAGGGTCGTGATCTGCTGGCCAGGCACGTACCGAGCCTCGGAGCCTCTGTCCCCCTCTCACATCCTTCCAGCTCTGGTGCTCGTCGGGAGTTCCAGCCCTGCCAGGTTTGTCCTCCTGGCATCCCTTTGTCTCTTCGTTTTCCTTTCCTAACTCTTGGTCTGGTTTTCCGTCTTCCATTTGTTCCGCCGCTTGCCTCACACTCCTTTTCCCATTCTCACCTCTGCTTGTCCACCCTGATTTTCCTCTCTATTTTCTTCTTCTCTGTTGTTTACTTCTACTTGCTGCCTTTTCTCTTTGGGCTCCTTGAGTTTGTCATGTCGGCCAGCCTCCCTGCGATCCGTGGTGGAAATAGCCTATTCCCATGGTGGCTCAGGAAAAATGCAGCACATTCCTCGCTTCCCCCGTCCCCTTATCTCGGTTCTGCTCGTTGGCTGCCCACCACGAGCTGTGAAAGCAGCGCTGGCAGGAGCATGTCGTCTGGTGGTTAGACAGGCGAGGAGGCAGCCAGCAGCTCGGGCTCAGCCCTGCCTGCATCTTGTTTTGCTGCCTGACCCCTGGCACGCCGCTGAATCTCAGCTCCTCACTTCCCCTCTGCCGGAGAGAGGGATGCGCAGAGACCCGGCAGCTCCGAGTGCAGACCATGCCTGCCGGGATGGGAAGGTGCGGAGTGGTTTTCCCGCAATGTCCCAGCACTGGGGCTGGGTGTGACGGCATCCCTCTGCGATGGGATGCAGCTGCTGGGCATGGGAAGTGCATGTGAACCACAGTGGCACCATCGGGCTGGCAGAGGCAGCACGCACGACTCTGCTGCCGTACTCTGCCCCATGTCTTGGGTTTGGTTTTAAAGCAAAAGATTTTTTAATGGAAGCGTTTTCATGAAAGTTACTCAAAATTTTATAATGCAATAATATTTCCCCTTGGTGTGGAAATTCTCCCTAAGTTGCTGTGCTGGGGCATGAAAGCCATGCCATGGCAGTGCCTGGCAGTGCTCAGCCTCCTTCCATCGCTGCTGTCAGCTGGCATGGGCAGGCACCGTGGATGACCTGGCCCCAGCTCCTCGTCTTCCGCCACCCGAATGCCGCGGTCCTGTGGGAGGTGCCGAGCTGCCGGCTGATGCGTCTGACTGTTCCCGAGCCAGAGCACTGCAGCGCTGCTACTGCAAGGCTCGCTGAGAGCCCTGTGCTGCTTCCATCGCAGTCACCTACACTCCTGCAGGACTTTCCCCAGGACTCTTTGCTTGACAGTCGTCTGTTTGCCAGGGGGAACCAGCAAAAAAGTAAATTGTCAGCAACTTTTCTGGGAGGTGGGGAGGAGCGGCACCGTAAAGACAGAGGGATCAGAGTTTCACAGCCCTACTCGAGCTGTCTTATCCTAACTTAATCCACATGTCCAAGAGGAGGCTTGGAGCCGCTGCTCTTCCCAGCCAAGGAAGCTCTTAGCCTGGGCGAGGGAAAATAAGAGGGAAAACCACCCTGAGCCTTTCCATGGAAGGGGAGGAGTGGCAGAGCCTGGGAGGTGTGTGGGCATCCGGGCGCCAAGAGATGCTCTGGGCAGGCTGCGGTGTGGCCACCACGTCTGCCCCAGCTGTGGTGTGGGGCAGCCAGCCTTGCTGAGAGCTTCGCCTCCCCCATGCCACCAGTGCCGGCCATCGATCCGGGGTGAAACGCAGCTGCCCCCCCGGCTTGGTTGTGCCGAGTGCAGGTCCTGGACGGGCCAGCGCGGTGTTGAAACGAAACGCGAGGCGCTTTGTCTCGACTGGGAGCGCTTTAAGCCCTCACTCGGGAACAATGGCCAAGCTATGGGGTCATTTGTTCTGGTATTTCAGCAGCTCCTCATGATTTATGGGATGTTTTGTTCTGCTGCTTGTCTTAGCTTCCCCCTCTCCACCCTCCCCATCTCCATCCCTTCTCCATTTCAGCTCCTCCTCCCCCCTCTCCCAATTCCCCTAATAGCTGTGGAGCCTCTCTGCCTTATGAAGTCATGGTATCTGTGACTTATTGAATTAGCCGTATGGGAGCTGGACTTCCACGCCGCGCTGTGGTCTGCTGGGGCGTCCCGGCTGCCCGGGGAGCCAGCCCGCAGCAGGGCCTCTTGCCCAAGGGCTCCGGCCAGCCTGAGCTTCCCCCCGGTGTGGCAGATTGACGTTGCCATCAGCATGCTGAGAGAAAGTCAGTTTACGGGCAATAAATGTGTCAAAGAGGAGCTGCAGCCCCAGTGAACAAGTCTGCAGAGGCTCCCCTGGACCAGGGCAGGATGGGGGCTGCCGCCTCTCTGTGCTGCCATCCCCCCACCCTCCCAGGACACCTCTCCATGGGCGAGGTGGACACCCCAGGGCTTTTGGTGTTGAACTAGGCGTGGGGGAAAGTGTTTCAAGAGCTTGACATTACCCCCATCACCCTGAGGATGGCCACGGCCAGTGCTTCTGGGTGTGCGGGGGGGACGTGGGTGGAAAAGGGAGTTCAGGGCCATCCAAACCTGTAGGGTCTCTGCAAGGCCTGTGCCTCCCCTCCTGATGCCACAAGCCTCCTTCGCCCAGGTTTCCTCCTCGTCTGGGGAGAGGCAGCTCGGCTTTTAATTATGAAGCGGCTGGAGCGGTTGGGAGAAGACCAGGGGCCGGATCCTCTCTCTGTGCAGCATTGTGACCTGCTGCCGCAGGCTCCGGCAGGTCCAGCGCTCCCGTCTGGATTTGTTTCTCCTGTCACTTCAGCGGGAAAAATTGAGCCCTCTGGGAAAGTGACAGAAGGAAAATGTTCAGAGAAGACTGATTTCCAGGTTCTCCCTGTCTGGGACCAGAGCCCGCAGCCAGATCCCCTCCTCACTGAGAACACAGGAAGCAAATATAATTTATTTAAAAGACAAATTTAAAATATTGTGCCGATGCATTTTTCTGGCCATTTCCCCCTGCTGGTAGCTGATACCTCCAAGCCCCTCTCAGATTATTTCTCAGAGCTGCGTATCTTTTATCTCCATCACATTTTTATTTCTTTCAAATAGCCCGTTTGCCTGATTTGTTTGTTTTATTCTCATCATCTCTCTGCCATTTCCCATGGCCTGGATCCACAAAGCAGGATGGATGCCTTGGTCCCTACTGAGGCGTGTGGAGGATGCCCTTCATCCTGTAGGATCTCCAGTGGTTCTTCCCCATGGAGGCGTCCATGCCCAGAAGGTGGTGGTTGCCTGGCTTTGTACAGCGGGCAGCCCAAGCCCCATGGTTATGATGGGGGGAAAGTGCAGAGATGCCACAATCCTTGGTATGAAGGGGAAACCTCATGGATGTCTGAATCAAGCCCTTCCTGATGGCCCCATGGATCCTCCACACTGGTATTCCCACAGTGCTGGATTTGGAGGGTCTTGGCTCTCCCGCTCCTCTTAGCCAGCAGACAAAAAATATCTCCGTATATTTCTTTTAGTGGCAATATCGATATAGTCATGGCTTCTTACTAGTGGTTGGATCTTCAGACCTGACAGCCTTGAACCTGGCTTCTCCGTGAGCTGATGTGCACCCAGGGAAGGGCAGTACAGGTGATTCGTGTGTCTGGAGCAGCCCCCGCAGGACAGTCGGTGTGCCCCAGCCCCCGGGCTGCCAGGCTGCGCATCCCCCAGCCCCAGCACAGCTTTGCCCTGGGAGCAGAAGGGATCACTGGGCTGGCTGCCGGTGCTGCTGGAGATGCTGGGGTCAGAAGGTGCAGAAGCGTCAAGTGTTTCCAGATAGTCCTGACAGCTGGTGCTTTCAAGGTATTCGAGTACTTTTAATCCTCCCTTGTCCCTTAAACAGCAGTAGTCCGTTGTGCAGGTTTTTGCTGCTCTTAGATATTTCCCTGCTGGCTGAGACGCTTCTGCCTGCCAGAGCTTCAGTAACTTCCTGTTTATCTTCCTGGAGAGTGTCTCTCAGTGCCAGGTCAATATTGGACCTACTGGCTTGGATGCTGGCAGAATGGGCAGCACTCAGCAGACAGGCAAAACTGGAGGTAGGAGTCGGCCCAGGACACTGGGATACTGAGGACCGGGTCCTTGGATGTCTTGGGATCTCTCTCCATCTTTGCTTGAGTCTTTCCTGCTGTCTGCACGCTCACTCTTCAGACCCATCCCTCTTACCCACCTTTCTTCTGCCAACTTGCTTGGTTTTCAGAGGTTTGCAAGGCCAAGTGAACTCCACATCAGCTGAGCCTCATGGCTGCTGGAGGTCAGGGAGAAGCAGTTATGGTCCTCTACTCTTCACTTCCAGATTTCCTCCCATTCTCCCCAACACTGAAATATTCATCCATCTACCCCAGTGCATCCTGCAGTAGCTCACTACCCAGGCATGTTCCTCTTCCCCTCCCACCTTGCCTCTGTTGCCTTTCTTTGCACTGCTAACAGGGTGGGCGGGAGAGGGGTGAAGATCTGCCACAAAGAGCTGTTGGGCAATGTGGAGGAGGTTCATGCTTTGCTTTGCCCAAAGTGGAATTGACACCTGACAGAAGTTGCCAGTGCCATCATGAGAAACTGCACCTGGTCTTCCCTCTGCCCATGGTGCAGAGGTTCACCTGAGCCCCCTCCAGGTCTGTTCAGACAGAGTCTGGTTTCCACCCAAGAAGTGTCACAAAAGAGCCTGTAAGTGCTTACCAGTTAGTAGCTAGGGGGCAAATCGCTTCTGCCTGAAGTCAGGACAGGCTCCTTACTGATCGTTTGCTGTGAAAAGCTGTTGTTTCTGAGCTTTGAAAAATGAACACATGACATTATGTGGCAGCCCTTGTTAAGGACGGCAACGAGAGCAGCTGCTGAGCTGAGCAGAGCTCCAAGAAACATCTCTTCTTGGCGTTACCAGGATTGACTCTGTCCCATTGCCCCAAGAAGTGCCATCATCACCTTTGGTGGGATGATGTGGCTTGTTGAGTTGATGTTCTCCATGCAAACCCCACAGGTTTCCGAGCGCATGGTTGTTGCAGACTCTGAGATGGCAGGGACTGCGGGTAGATCCTGCAGGATGGTTACTCCGCTCTTCCCACAGTCTTGTTTCTCCTCTCCATCCCCAGCCTCCACATTTAAGTGCTAAAGTGGCCAGGGGAGAAATGACCCAGATGAAGAGAGTAGTTCCCAACCCAAACTGTCTCGTCAAAGTTTCTGAACTTCACAGAGGAGAGTTTCCTGGGCTGGGGGCAAGGGACAAAGTGCTGGCCTGGGGCATAGGGGACCTGGCTTCTCCTGGTCCGCTGAGTGACTTAGGGCAAGATCTGCCCCCCTTTGTGCCTCAGTTTCTCACTCTTTAAAAGGAGCACAGCAATGCTGACCTCTTTTGTCAGGCACTTTGAGATCTATCGATGAAGGAGCTGGCATTAGGACACTTGGTAACTGGGGTCTTCTGCTGGCAAACCCATTCCCCCAGCCCCAGGGACAAGAGGTGGGCTGGCTCCGAGCTCGGAGCTGGCAGGTCGAGCTTTACTGTTAGGCTTTGTAAGTTTGGGATTGCAAAGAGGAGGAAGAGGAGACAGTTGGTCAGAGGCAGTGGCAGGAGTGGAGGTGGGCAGATGAGTCTTTCTAGGTCTGGGGAGATCTGGGCAGGTCTAATCTTAAAACAAAGTCTTTTAAATGTCCCTGTGCACCGGGCTCTGGAGTAAGAAGGTGCTCACTCCTGCTGTGTGATGGAGCTTTCAGCCTATCTGCAAGCCTGGCCTACGTCAGAAGATCTAAGCCTTGAAGGAGAGACTCAGCGGTGGGTCGGTCCCTGCTGCCTCGTGGCAGGGAGCAGCCTCGAGGGCAGAGACAGCCCGGTGAGGCTTGGCTGGGTTTCTGGTGCGGGGAGGGACTGCTGAGCCTTTGGACCTTGTCAGAGAGTGCAGCTGGGTGAGGGCATGGGTTTGCTGGTGAACAAGCAGGTCATCTGAGGCATAACACATGCGAAGGCACTGCCGGGGATTTTGTCACTGCCCCGTGTCCCTCGCGGGCAGCCAGCCCACCTCCCGCTCCATCCTCCCCGCAGCAAGCTGGGCTGCCAGCGCTGCCGTGCTTCGGGGGCAGCTTGGAGCCAAGCCCTGCCATGCCCTGCGCCAGGCGGGTGCTTGCGGTTAGGAGAGCTGTGTCGGGTTTCCCTGTGCACTGAAATCCCGCGAAGCAGCGGGCCAAATCCTGGGAAGCAAGGAGGCTGCTTCTGGAACAGATAAGCCAGCGTGACATTTAGCTAATGCTCCTGCTTTCCCTGTCTACACTCAGTGTCTTGCTGGCTGTCCAAGGGGCTGTCTTCTGAGGGAACCTCAGCTGTGAGCGTGTTCTTGGAGGTGGATAAGCCAGTGCAGCACTTGCCTGCCTTCTGTGCAAGTGGACGGCTGATGTTGCCAAGAGGTCCCATCCTCCCAGCACTCTCCTGGCCCTGCTCTGCCCCAGTCACGAGCTCTGGAAGGCTCGTGGCAAGCAGAAAAGCAGCTTTGCTCATGGAGCAGAGCTCCACTCGGGTGAACTTCACATGAACTCGTGAAGTTTCTTTGGCCGTTTTCTTTCCTGACGATGCAGGCAGGTCAGGAACAGGATGCTGTATTGCATGGGGACCCAAAGCTGCCTTCCTCGTGCACCAGCGTGCTCACCTCATCCTCCTGCTGTGCCCTGGAGGAGGTGTCTGCTGCCTGAGCAGCTGCTCTTCACCCCAGCTAGAAACGCCAGCAGATGGATAGAGCTGTCCCTGGGCTACACTGGGACCATGCTGCTATAACTGCTGCTCTCTCTGGTCCTAAGGGGGATGGCAGGCACCCCATTGCAGCACACTGAAGTGACCTGCTCAAGGTCACCCAGGCGGTCTGTGACAGAGGTAAGCATTAAAACCCACTCTGCTCCTCCTGCTCCCACATTTTACCTGGAGATCATGCTTCCTAGCTTCAACATCTGTGTTCATACCACATCTTTTGATCTGTCGTCAGAAAAATGGGGTGTAATGGAGGAAGAGAAACCCTTTGGGGTTTGTTGGCACAGTAAATTGGAAGGTGTGATTGCAGCCTGAGCCAGCCTGTGTGAACACCGAGGACAAGGTGTGGCATCTCAGAGCAGCACGTGCCAGGACACAGTGGGCACCGAGAGGAGCCTTCCAGGTCCGTGAGCATCTGGGTTCCAAGGAAGGTGTCTCGCAGCATGCAGCCAGGAGAAGTAGGGTGAGGAGCATTGTGGGATGAGCAAGGTGTCTCAGGAGCATGAGGGTGTCTCCACTGCCCCTCTCGCTGTCCAGGGGATGGTGAGGGGGAGGAAGGAGAGAGCAGCACCCACTGTGTGTTGATGCCACCAGCTCTGTGAGGTGTTTCCCAGCCTCTTGGTGATGGAGGAGACCAAGCCATTTAGGTCTGGCTCGAAGCTCCTGCTTGCTGTAACCATGTGAACAGGGAGCTCCCAAGTGCTTTGGGAGATCCCAAGTCTCTGAGATGCCAGGATCGGAGTGGTCTCCTCTTGCCCAGTGCTGCCATCTCCCATCTCCAGGGCCACCTGTGGCCATTGGCCCCTGCCATCCTTGCTCTTCTGTGCTGCAGTGAAGTCATCCTTGTGTGCTGCCGAGGAGGGCACTTCTCACCCGACACATTGATTGTAGACGGAGCCAGCAGATGCCTGTTGTTAAGGCTGTATAACACTTTCCAGCGGAAGTTTGTTTGCTTATACCTTTGCCAGACTTTAACTGTTTGGACTGAATTTTTCCATGCTCGCTCTGCCTCAGGCTGAACTTCCTCTTTTCTTTCTTTTTTTCAAGTTTCAGCAGAAGGTTGGGGAAAAATGGTAGCTTTGCCAATTTGGGTTTTTTTCTCTTTTTTTGCCTTTTTTCTTTTTTTTTCTCCCATCTCTTTGAGGACTTCTGGTGCCTCCATGCTTTGGAAAAGAGACTTGAAATTTGGCAGGGGTGGTGCATTCCTGGTGGAAATCAACACGGATTTGGTCAGATTGTTAGCCTCTGGAAGGCATGGTTGAGCATGCTTGGAAGAGCTCTTCAGAGGCTAGCTGCTAAAGTCCCCATCTGCAAAGAGACTCTGGCCACTGCACCCGCTTCTCTCGAGATGCACCGAGCACCTCCCAGTCCCTTCTCTAGAGGCACCCCCTTGCCCACGAAAGTCCAGGCCAGGAGTGGTGGCTGCAAGGAACCCCGTTGATTGTTTGGTGCTCCCCAGTAGCAAATCTCAAAGCACTTCACAAAAGACGACATTGTCTTTATCTCCATTTCCCATGCATGGAAACTGAGGGACTGGCTGCGGGCATCACCTGCCTCTCGCCCTCAGTGGTGGAATGGGAACAGAACTCAGGTCAACTTGGGCAGTGTCTTGTCTCTAGACCAGGAGAAGCTGAGGCAATACTCAATAAGAGCAGAGAGCATGTCCCAGTGCTCCCATGTCCTGCAGGACCTTGGGAAAGGGCATTTGCACCCCTGCCTCTCCCATGGGTGTGCTTAGCAGCACTGGTCGCATCAATGCATGGATGGATGAGTGTGTCCTGGTGGTCGGAGGCTTGACCTTGAGATTACTCTAGGTTTTAACGTTGCTCTTTTATATTAGGCTGGAAATCTTTTCTACTTACTGTCCTGGGGTCTCTGACAATTCCTTCACAGGCTCCATAATCCTCAGCTTGAGCTTCTCCACATGATGGTATCTCAAAGCTTTCTGCAGGAGAATAAAGTGACACGTGAGGTGGGAAAGCTCAGGTCTAATGGAGGAAGCAGGCAAACCTCGGCTGGAAGGAGGCCTGGCTGGTGGTGAGGTCTCCCCAGCTAGTGCCATTACAAGAGTGCTTGAGCACTTCTGGGGTGTTTTAGCAAAATGGCAAAAAAAGAGTTGGCTTCTCCTCTTGGACCACAGCCTTTGGACCCTGATGCCACTGGAGATTCACGGAAGGAAGGTTGTCTCTGGCATACATGAGTGCTTTTGTAGTTGGGTGGTAGTGAACCAGCTCCTCTGGCATTGCCCTGGGTGGTGCTGGCTTGAGACTGGCACCAGGGCTACACGGTGGAGTTGGTCTCTCATGTCAGAGGAGAAGACCCTAGTGAGTACTGGTCAGGGAGCTGGTCATGGAACAAGCCGGGAGCAAATCCTGGCATGAAGCTGTGCCGAATGGGAAGCCAGCCCGGGACGTGCCACCAGCAGTCCAAGATGATCCCCAACGGGGAGGTGGCTGTTCTTGGTAGCAGTGCCAGGGACACCCTGTGGGTAGCGGCCAATGTGCCCAGCGCTGCTGGTTGCCTTCCAGCCTTCCAGCGGGAAAGGGGTTTTCTGACTCCAGTAACATTTACCAGCTGGGCAGCAGCTCTGGAGCTGGGTGTGTGCATTTGTCTGTTCTTCCATTGTGTCTTGGCCGTCGTCTCCTCTTCCCCACCGAGATCAATGTCTGTGGCCTGCCTTTTATAACCCCTTTGGGTGCAGCTCTGGAAGTCTTCAGCCAGCGGTGCTGGTTTTCATCGTGCAGCTTTGGCGCACTTGAGTAGCTTGGTCCCAGTCTAGCTGGATGGCTTGGGTAGGACGATGCACTGGAGGTGGGTTTCCACCAGAAGGGACATCCCAGTGTTGGGCTGGGGAGGTCCCATGGAGGGCTGTGAACCGCAGGTTGGGTGTAGTTGGCTGGGGATGGACACCAGCCACAGGTATGGGCGAGTGAGCTCAGGTGACCTCCAGAAGTCCTTCTTTGGTCAATTTTCTTCAATTTCATGGTTTTGGAGAAGAGGTGGATTCCCATGAAAGCCGGATCTCACTAGCGTATTCTTCCTGGTGGCACCAGGTGGCGCAGGAGGTTAAAGGATTTGCTTGTCATCTCTGCAGGTCTGGGTTCAAATTGATTGCCTGTCACTGCTGTGATGAGTCTGTAGGTCTCAGCCCCCGTGGCATGTGGCTGTGTCCCTGTGCCAGGGCGAGCTGCAGCCCTAGGGCCAGGCAGCAGGGATGCAGCTCTTGGAGCCCTGTTTCCAGCAGCACTCGGAGCTGAGCCAATGTTTGAACCATAGTGGGGGGCCTGGGTGCATGGGTGCTGCAGAGCCCCACCGTCCCAGGAGTGGGTCATGGTCTTGCGGAGGAGCCAATCTAAGGGAGGAGAACCCCAGTGGGTCTCAGCGGGGTGAGGAGGAGGAGGCAGTGTGGGATGTTACTCTGGTGCGAGGCCATGCTGAAATGCAGAGCATTCCTCCCACACACACATGAGCCATCACGGGGGAAGACAAGTTAGTACTTCTTCCTGGCTCCCAGGGGGTCCCGGGTGTTTCGCTGGGGTGCGGTACATGGTGGCAGCCCTCAGAGGAGCTGGGGCAATGCCATTCTGTCCCCCCGTGGCCCCTTCTCCCATCGGGTCAGTGCTCAGATGCAGCCACTGGCCCCGCGCAGGCTGAGGTTGCCGCAGCAGCTTCTCCAGCAGCCTGTCCTGCTCCCTTCCAAGTGTGTCAGGGCCCGAGCAAGGGGACAGGACCAAGCTTGGATGAGCATGGTCTTACATCAGTCCTCCCAGCATGGCAGCCAGGCCCCAGACGCATGGCTGAGCATCCCCATGCTGAGCACCCACCTTCTGCTCCAGCTGGGTCCAAGCTGGGGCCCTGCGACCCCATAGAGATATTTTTTCCTCCTTCCTTTTGCCTTCAGTGATCTTTGAGACCAGGCATCATATGACTCAGCTTCTGCATTTGATACCCCCGAGAAGAGTTTGCACACATGCATCTGTGGCACAGAACGCTGCTCGTTCCTGGCAGGCCAAGCCAGGATAGGGTTTCTTCCTGAAAGAAGGGCAGTGAGTCCCCTCTGCTCATCCGCTTTTAATATGCGGAAGTCTGATTTAGCCGGGATGGTGCCAGCAGGTCGGGGGTGTCTTCCAGAGCACTGTTGACCTGCTCCAGCATCTGGGCTTGTGAGATTCTGCAAGGACAGGAGGAAGCGCCGTTGCAATGCAGAGCAGGTGCTCAGCCGGTCCCGCTGTGATTTGGAAATCTCCCTCCTCCCATCCCTACCAGCAAAGGTCCAGCTGGTTGTGGGTGCCAGAAGCATCGGGCACATTTTGGGTGCTGGGGCTGAACTCCTAGTTCTGGCAGTCGGTGTGGGGCACGGTCAGCAGAAGTTGACACCGATGTAGATCCCGTGAAGGGCAGTTTGGGCACTGACCTTTAGGTCCTGTCCGTTTCTGCTGCCTGGTCCCTGCAAGCAGGTGGGGTCTGGAGGCAGCTCCCGACTCGAGCAAGGAGCCCCCATCCAGCCCCCGGGGATGACCTCCCTTCCTGGGGTGCTGGGGAGCACATGGTCATAGACCCCGCAGTGCAGAAGCTTGCAGGGGGCAGGGGTTTGCAGGGCATGGGGTTTGCAGGACACAGGGTTTGCAGGATGCAGCGGTTTGCAGGGCACAGGGGTTTGCAGGATGCAGGAATTTGCGGGACGCAGGGTTTGTAGAGTACAGAGTTTGCAGGATGCAGGGGTTTGCAGGATGCAGGGTTTGTAGGGGACAGGGGTTTGCAGGGGACAGGGGTTTGCGTGATGCAGGGTTTGCAGGGCAACAGGGGTTTGCAGGGCATAGAAGTTTGCAGGGTGGCTGTGAGCCCCAACCAAGCTGAGCCCCAGGGCTGCGCGCTTGGCTCTCAGCACCACAGGACTGGCTCCATCTGCCTCCTGCCCGGCAGCCGCAGGGTTTTCGGGTGGTCCCAGGGCTGTGGTACCACCCGGCGCTGCCTGTTGCTGCCGTGGGTACCTGGCGCCGGGGCGACCACTCAGGGCTTCCCCACGAGCTTTGGTCACGGCTCAGGGCAGCCCATCCTGCTCAGTCCTGTCTCCATCAGGTTCCAGTTAAAACCACATGCGTTCTCCAGCCTAAGCTGCGCTGCCGTTTAAGCTCTTCCAAAAATGAAACAAATACTCATGGACTGCAATTTGAATTGCAGCTCAATTAGGGCTCGTTCCCAATGCGATCATAAAACCTCCAGTACGAAAACAAACAACCCAACCAAACCACATCCAAGCCTGACAGCATCCTCTGGAATGCCTTTAAAATAACAAGGGGGGCAGAGGAACATGAAAGCAGTGTGGCCGGTGGGAAGAGGGCTCTTTGGCCCCGAGGGGTGGCCTGGAGGTGAGCTGAGCAGGTGTGGGACAGGGTGCTTTGGGATGGGGACTGGTGCAGAAGTGATGGGTACGATGGAGACAGGACAGGGTGGGGACCAGTGTGGAAGTGATGGGTACGATGGAGACAGGGCAGGATAGGGACCAGTGTGGAAGTGATGGGTATGATGGAGACAGGGCGGGATGGGGACTGTGGAGTAAAGGGTGAGGCTGTGTTCCCAAGAGGATTCAGTGGGATGAGGAAGAGGAGGATGCATAGGTGTTTTGGAGCATGGCGGTTGTGCTCTGAGCTGCTCCGATAGTGGGTGTATGAGCAGGGGGGGCGTGGGGCTGGACCAGGACCACGGCGGATGGAATGTGTGTCCTGCGTAACCCTGGCTTGCACCGCATCCAGCCAGTCTGGTGCCGCAGTTCGGGTTTCAAGGCGGACTTTAAACCCGGCCATATTTAGCTTGCGCTTCGCTGGCCTGTCAGGGAGGGGAAGCCACAGCACAACTAATAAAAAAAGCCAAACAAAAACAATGTAATTAAAGAGACTCAGCACTGTGTGTTCCCATAGCAAGAACATTTACCCAAGACTTCCTTGCTCAGATACTTAATGTCAAGCGGCAATTAAAGGCTGGCACTGTGGGGAGCACAGCGAGGAGGGGTTACCCTGTCTGGGAGGTGGGAGCCCAGGATTGAGCACAGCTCCCGATAGCACATCTGCCGTCCCCCGTGCCCATGCTGGTGGGGAGGGACTGGGGGCTTTTGGCACTGGGTGGTGCCACAGGGACAAGTGGTGCTGGTGGCAGGGGGATGCTGCACCTCAGCAGCTGCTCCTGATCCCCCCAGGCAGGGACGCCCTGGGTCTGTAATGCACACAGCCGCCTAGCTCGGGCCCCACAGAAATTTGGTAGCGCAAAAGAAGAAATGCAGATTTTCTAGGTGCGAGCCTCCGGGCAGGGCGGGCCAGGAGCTTTGCTGGGGTAAATTCTTGTGAAAACAATGAAGCCGGCGGAGCTGGGCTGGGGTGCAGAGCCGAGGGCCTGACGTGGACTTTGCTTCTCCCCTCCAGCATCTCCTTCCTGACGCGGCTCTGCAGATGGAGCCTGTGTGAGTCTCTGGGATTTTGGGTTTCCCCTCCTCAAGGATTGATTTGGGGTGCCCAGAGCCAGGCTGTGCCAGCCGGTGTCCCCGGTGCAGCGCAGGGCTGGCACTCATGGGCTGGTGGTAGTCAGCATCCTCTGCCTCGGATAGAGAGCCAGCCATTGAGCACTGTCCCTCAGCATGGTCCCTGAGGAGGAGTGTCCCAGTGTCCTGGCAGGGACACAGGAGAAGTGTCCCGGTGTCCTGTGTGCGCAGGCAGGGCAGGAGCTGCCCAGGAGGGACACACATGTGTGTGTGCACAGCCAGGACGGTGCTGCTTTGTGACTGCGGCATGCGCAACAGCAGTCCCCACCGTGATGGCAGACAGTCACAGGGGACCCAGCAACTGAGAGGCCAATTTCAGTCACATTTTAATGGGGGTTGAACCACAGACTCCTCCTGGTCTCATTTAAAAAACGTTATTGGGATGATTAATTAAAAATAAATAAAAAAATAAAGAAGGAGCAGCATTATCGTGTTGCATCAGAATCTGCTCGAGCGTCTCTGCTCCCTTCCTCCCCCAAACATACTGCTGGGCCTGCAGAAACGGGGTGTTTTATGGGAGGCCTCCGCAGACTGTCAGCAAGTGATCTACTGGGTTGGCTCCGAACCAGTCTTGGAGTCCTGAAGTCTCCGTCTGCCCCAAGTTCAGATCCTGTGATTTAGGAGGGAAGTGCGATGGGGGTGAGCCATGTGGGCAGGTCATGCTGCATCGGGGACATGGCCGTGCCTCGGGAGGACACGGCCAACTCACCAGCTAGCCCCATGATGTGGGACATTGCGTGTTCCCCACTGCCATGGCCCCTCTGGTAGCTGAGCTGGTCCCAAAATCACCGCATGCTGCAGCTGCTGCACTCCCAACGCGAGCGTTCTCCAAGGGATGCAAAAGCCTCCTGATTCAGGGAACAGCCTGGATGGCGAGGCATGATGCTGTATCCCTCTTGCACCTGCCGGGGAATCCTCCACTTCTTCCCCTGCAGAGGTGCAGGGCGCTGGACGCTGGTGGGATGTTGCAGTTCTCGCCCCAGGATGCGCTCTTCTCCTCCCTCTTATTTGGGTACCGGGCTGCTGGGAGTCGGCTGTCAAATCCAACGCCGTGCCATGATGCTGCCTCAGGTCACGAGTTCCTCAAGAAGCACCTACACATACCGCAGCACGCCTGGTATGGAGACGGCAGAGACAAACTGGTGCCTGATGCTCGGGAGACTGCACCAACCCGGGTGCTGTGCAGCAGCTCCTGGCCTTGCACCGCGCTGAGCTCCTCCGAGCATCGGGCTAATAGTGTTGGGCTTCTGGAGCTCAAACAAAAATGTCCTGGCAGGAGCAGGATCTATATAAGTTAGTTGTTATTGCTAAACAAAAGAGGCATGCTCGTTTCGGCTCCATTCAAAACAAAACCCAGTGGGTTTGCCAAGTGGGGAAAAAAAGAGAAAATCTGTAGGAAACAAACAAACAAAGCCCTGGATCTGGTTTTGTGCCTTTCCCTGGACCCAGGTTTCAATAAGCAAGTGCATTTTCCAGGCACGCAGATGTTTCCATGGGACAGGAGTGTTTTGCTCCATCTTTGCATGGCCGGGTCACCACACAGTATTTAAATACCTTGGAGGTTCACACACCTCAGGCTGGGTAACTGGTGTGCAGGCTGCTCCTGCGAGTCCTGCAGGGATGCTAGGCACAGCATTTTGTCCTCATTCGGAGTGTGCCTTTTGGTGGGTTATGAAATCCCACTCTTTTGGAAGGGCTCCCCTGATCGTGCTCCATTTTGGATCCAGTCTCTATTTCCCCAGTCCTGAAAAATTGCTTAAACTCAGGGCGAAAGAGTGGAAAACAGGAGTGCATCAGCAGCTCATCTTCATGCAGGATGCGGAGCTTCGTGTTCGTGTCCCTGGGAACTGAGAGAAGCTCCTTTGGGTGTTTGGAGCTCAAGTGGTCTCTGCTGTGGAGTATTTAGTGTCCGAGTGTTTGTGGCCATAACATGTGATTTCCTGTGTGCGCCAAGGGCCGAGTGTGCTCAAAGGAGGAAAGACGCCTCGCGCTCAGCTTCCTTTGGAAACAGGCTGGATGTCGGTCTTGGCAGCTGATCTCTTGATGCAAGCTCCCGGTGTGGGGGGAGGTTGCCTGGGTTGGGTTGATTCTCCCTGATAGCTGGTTTTTAGGCTTCTCCTGCCCTTTGCCTGTTCTTTCACTGGATAACCCAATGGACTGAATTGGACCGCAGGTCAGGAAAGCATCTCTGGAAGCTTGTGCTGACGTGCCACTGACACCCACAGTGCCACAAGGCTACAAGGAGCTCTGCAAGGACCCAGTCCTTCTCTCTCCCACCCCAAGCCTTGTCCTTTCAAAGCATTAACACCTTTCATCCTCCATCCTTCGGGCTCTCTTTTCTCATGTACAGAGCCCTGCGGCTTCTCTCTCCACTGCATCAGGCTGCAGACGGTGGGGAGCCGCTTCCCGAAGTGACAGCCACCCACGTGGACCCCAAGGACGGGAGTGTGGCGCTGAGCTCAGGTCTGCTGCCGCGGGCTGGAGTCCGTCCTCTCGCTGCCAGCGTGGGCAGGCACCCGTGAGTTAATCCTTCCCACGGCCAGTGTGGGGGGCAGCGGTGACCGGGCAGCCTTGGGTGTTGGCTAGAAGGCCAGTGCCACCAGCAGCAACATCACTGGCAAATGAGCCTTTTCACAGCCCAGGCTCCCACTGGTGGGATGTGGTGTGGGATGGCCACCATGGTCCCCAGCAGACACATAGCATGACCTCCGGGCAGGATGGTCATTGCCTGCCTGTCCAAGTACCTCCAGCCCCTGTCCCCAAGAGGAGAATACAGGGTGGCAGGGAGGATGAATGATAGAATCATAGAATCATAGAATGGTTCGGGTTAGAAGGGACATTAAAGATCATCTAGTTCCAACCCCCCTGCCCTGGGCAGGGACACCTCCCACCAGACCAGGTTGGTCCGAGCCCCGTCCAACCTGGCCTTGAACCCCTCCAGGGATGGGGCAGCCACAGCTGCTCTGGGCAACCTGGGCCAGGGGCTCACCGCCCTCACAGCAAAGAATTTCTTCCCACTATCTCATCTAAATCTCCCCTCTTCCAGTTTAAAACCGTCCCCCCTCGTCCCATGGCTCCCCTCCCTGATCCAGAGTCCCTCCCCAGCTTTCCTGGAGCCCCTTGAGGGACTGGAAGGGACTGGAAGGTCTCCCTGGAGCCTTCTCTTCTCCAGGCTGAACCCCCCCAGCTCTCTCAGCCTGTCCTCACAGCAGAGGGGCTCCAGCCCTCCCAGCATCTCCGGGGCCTCCTCTGGCCCCGCTCCAACAGCTCCGTGTCCTTCTGCTGTTGGTGCCCCAGCGCTGGAGGCAGCCCTGCAGGGGGGTCTCCCCCAAGCGGAGCAGAGGGGCAGAATCCCCCCTGGCCCTGCTGCCCACGCTGCTGGGGATGCAGCCCAGGCTGCGGGGGGTTGCTGGGCTGCCAGCACACGTTGCCGGGGCATGTTGAGCTTCTCATCCACCGGCACCCCCAAGTCCTTCTCCTCAGGGCTGCTCTCAAGCCATTCTCCGCCCAACCTGTATTTGTGCCTGGGATTGCCCTGACCCAGGTGCAGGACCTTGCACTTGGCCTGGTTGAACATGAGGTTCGCACGGGCCCACCTCTCAAGCCCATGGTCCCCCTGGGGTTTGCACGTCTGCTGCTGCAGGTGCCTGGTGGACCATCCCCATGGGTGCCCAGGGTGTGATGGCCGGGTCCCCTGGGCTCGGGGCACACAGGGCTCCTTCCAGCCAGCCTGGGGTCGGGGCTCTGCCGGCAGGACAGGACAGCCCTGTCTGACATGGACTGGTTCTCTGCTGGAGGTTGGGAGAGGCTACGCCCTTAAACAAAATGCATTTAAAATCATATAATTACAATTATTAGCACTGTTTACTAGGCCAAGATCTGCAGCACTGGAAACATTAAAACCCAGAATATGCAAAAAACCACAACTTTATGAACTACCCAGTGGATTTGCTTGCGTGCATTGCAGAAGGAGGGATAAAATGAAGCTGTCTTACGCACATCCATCCTCATGTCCTTTAAAAACAATTTCTCATTGTATTGGTTTCATGAGATGGGTCTGGCCAGCCCCAGTGCATCCTGTAGCAGAAACTCAGCCTTTTCCATGGGATTTGCTGGTACATGGGTTTGTGGCATTGCAGACCTGAGGTCCACACCACCTCCCTGATGGTTGCAAACACGGCCAGAAAGCTGAACTGTTAGGGCAAGCAAAGCACCCGTCCCCTGCTGCGGTGTTTGCAGTAGGTGGGTAAATAATTAGCAACAAGAATTGATTGTGGTTGAGATAAAATTAGTTTGGCTGCACTGAGACTATAAAGCCAGAGGAGGTGGAACCTCCTCCCACCACCTCCCCGCAGGATGGGGCTTTGCCAGTCAGGGTGAGCTGGTGTTGGCTGGTGGTACCTTGAGGGCACGACATCTGTGGGTGTTGTTTTCAGCTATCAGTTGCTCCACCGCAGGCAAAGTTTAGCTCTAGATAAATCAAGACTATTTCACTGAGCCCAGATGACTCATAACCACAGGGCAGGAAACTCTTTTATCTTTGGGGCAGCCAGTTTAATATAGATAGATGTTCACTCCTGAGCTCTGAATAATTTCCGTTTCTTTACTTCTCATTAAAAGCAAATCAGATGAGGGAAAATAGTGAGAAATTTCTCCTTTTCTACCATCTCTGAGAGAACTTCCTCCAAATTGTGCAGTCTGCCTGTACTGGGTCATTTGCCATATATTTTAATTGGCAGAAAAAAGTGCTTTTGCTCAAAAGCACCACTCCTTTTTTAAACCTTGATTCTGCAGGCGTGGATGGAGCAGGGCTCTGTTACAATAGGGCCTAGCCCAGCTTCCAGAGAGGTACTTTTGGGTCTTCCTTCCTTTCCTGATGTGGGAGAGCATTGTTGCCTCCTTGGATGAAAGGGAACCACAGAGGAATTAAGCATCTTGCCAAGGAGCCTGCTAAAAGAGTCATCTTCACCTCTGAGCAGCAGCTGGCGGTGGAGAGAGGAGGACTTGGGAGCAGGGAGCTCTTAAATGCAAGAGAAAGGCAAGGTTTTGCTGGAGAGGCTCTCGGGTCGGTTATTTCTCTTTCCTAAGTACGTCAGATAGCAGTTTGCTTCTCGGGCTTGGTCCATGGGTCAAGGGTCCATGGGACCTGCCTTCCTTGTTGCCTCTTCCTGCCAGAGTGCCCTGTCTGCGCAGGCATGGGTGGCCCTTCTCTCTGAATTTCTATCTACCATTGACAGCAGAACTGCGTGATACTTTTCTGCTGCTTTGATATTTGAGGTGCTGTGTTTGCCATCTGTAGAGTCTTGTATGTGCCATGTGAGGAGACCCTTGGCATGAGGAGCCTTCAGCAGTGGCTGTGCCAGGAGCTGCTCCATGTCCATGAGGAAACGTGATGTGCTCAGGGTGGCACGGCCATAAGCTGAGGACTCTGTGTCCAGAGCCGGGTAGGTCCCAGTGAGCCCAGGGCTGGTTCTCCAGCACTACCCTGCATTGTTCAGGTTTCGTCTCACGTGGTGATGCCCTCCTGGTGGAGAGCTGCTCCCCTTCCTCCCCACCAGAACTACCAGGACCCTGCTGCACAGATCTCACTGACCTCCACATGGTTGCTTAGGGGTGTCTTGCTGCCTGAAGCTCACGTGGTTGGTGTTCACTGTCTGTCTGTCTGGTCAGTAAAGCCCTATGTTCAGATAACGCCCATCCCTGGAGGAATCCAAGGCAGCAACCTGACACCATGGCTTGAGCCACGCTCGAGACCTCTAAATCCGTAGGCTGAAGCCAGTGGGATGAGTGATTGGCAGGAGCCAACCTCCCCACCATTTTCCACTTTTAAATATCACAGTAATAAAAGGTAAAATCATTGAAGGACTTCTGCAGCCCACCGTGCCTAATCTGAAATCGGGACGATGAAGAGCACGTAGTGAGGCTGTTATTAATATCCTGCCGCCTGATGGTGGCTTTATAAACATCATCATGGCAGGCACAGCTTTGCGGTAGCATTTTGGCATGACCTTCTAGACAACTGTCATGCTTTTTATCACGCTTACCACTTGCTTGATATTTAACCAATAAAGTGATACGGGGAAGACCTTGCTCCTAAATATCTGACCTTATACACAGGGCTATGAGGTCAAAACTGAGAGAAACTGTTAAGCGTCATTGTGCTAAATGCTCTTTAGACCTGATGCTCCTTGTCTGGGAACTGTGCCACGGGCTACGGCAAGAAGGGGATCAGATGTTTGACGCCAGTGAAAACCCTTGGTGCTGTAAGGGATGACTCATGGGCAAAAGCCCTACGCAGCAGTGAGGCCACGCTCGCACTGAAACCTGGGACTTTGCCGGTGGGCATGAGGTCTTGGTGGGGACATGAGGGTCATGGCTCCAGGGAGAGGGGCAGCTCCCCCTCTGTGAAGACAAGAAAAGATGCCAGCTTTCCTGGTGACTTGTACATATTTATCATGGTTATTTAAAATAGACATCAAAATCAGAGTGGGGAAAAGATTCTTTAGCTTTATCAACCTGGATGGAGAAGGTGAAGAGCAGCTGTAGAGCCTGGGTCTGCTGGTGAGCAGAAGACTCGGGGGTCACTGGTCCCCATTGGGACCTGCATTGTCTTGTTGCCATTAGAAACGGTCTTTTGTCCATTCCTTTGCTCTTGCTTCACTTTCAGAGGGTGGCCTTTGCTGGAATAAAGACTCTGGGGAAAGTAACGCATCAAAGAGGGCTGAGGCACAGGAATAAGCGCAGGAGATGGGTTCCTGCTAGAAGGATGGATGTGAAGAGGGTGCATGAGGCCATCCCAAGACAACTGCATGGTGGGCAGCACTCACTCAGCACGGGGCTGGAGGGCGGTCCTGGATGGGGCAGCCCATCTCTGTAGGAGCTGGGTGGCAGAGACTGGGAGTAAGGAGAGGTTTCCTCAGTGTGATGGAAGGGGACCAGTTGCAGAGCTGAGCTGCCTGAGGTTCTTGGGGCATCCCAGCTCAAGAGCAGAGTGGGGCCAGGCCGGCCCTTGGGTCTGGAAGGAAATGTCTCACCTGCAAGGGTTCATACGAGCCCCTCAGGACCCTCACAGGGCCAGCAGCAGTGATGAAGAGGAGGAACAGACTGGCCTCAGCTGATAGCAGATGGATGAGGGCTTTGCTGGCACCAGTATCCACCTTGCAGCCTCTCACATTCGCGCTACCCCAGCACTGCTCTGGCTCTTCTGGGTTGTGCCTCGGTCCCAATGCTGCAGATGTGCCTCTGCCTTTCTGGCATGTCCTCACATGCCTTTTTTGCCCACACCTTCCTGCCCTCTCCCAGGTCATCCTCCCCTAAAATGACGCAGCAGATGCGGGACCTGCAGCTGGCGCAGGCCAGGAAGCCGCCGGGCCCTTCCTCGCCCAACGCAGCCAAGAGGCTCTACCGAAACCTGTCCGGGAAATTCCGCGTCAACTACACGTCCTTTGACGAGGGCAGCCTGGCGGGACGGGGCGAGAAGGATAAGCTCCGCAAGTCCTGCCTGGTCAGTGCCTGCTGGCTCCATACAGTGCTGCCATGGCTGGGAAGATGGGGCTGGAGGGTCCATGTGTGGGCAACGCTGTCACCTGGGTGGAAGCCCAAGAGTGCCATAAGTGAAACTGCCCTGGAGGAGGTTCAGCTGGAGCTTGTCTGGGTGTTTGCTCAGCATCATCCGGTTGTGTCTGCAAAAAGCTGATGCTCCTGAGCTCCTGGGACCAGGGCAGCCCCCCTTGTTTGGGTTTGTGGGGTGCTGGTGAAGGGCTGCGGTGTTGGGTGGAGTAGAGGAGGGTGCCCATGCTCAACTGACCTGCATTTCTCCTTCCACCCAGTTCCAGAGCAATGCTGCCCTCTTCGAGGCCGTGGAGCTGCAGGACCTAGACAGGGTCCAGGAGCTGCTGAAGCAGTACAGCCCTGAGGAGCTGGACCTCAACACCCCCAACAGCGAGGGGCTGTTGCCCCTGGACATCGCCATCATGACCAACAACGCTCCCATCGCCAGGGCCCTGCTGCAGGCGGGAGCAAAGGAAAGCCCACACTGTGAGTTGGTGTGGGAGACCCGTCCCATGCCCATCACCTGGGTCTCCAGCCTGGTGGAGCACGCCACCCCCAGTCTGTGGGGTCTGGGTGAGGAGGTGGTCACTGGGCTCTGGGAAACTGGTGCAGGCTGTATCAGCGGCTTAAGTGGAGCCATGTACTATAGTGGAGCCCAGGAGCAGGACACAGAGGGGAGGACGGGGTCTCGGTGTGGGACTTGGTGCCAGCAGAGCCTGGGCATGCCCTAACCACTTTCTCTTCCCTCCTCCTGGCTCCCCTCCTGGGACCCGCGACCATGCCCACCCTTTCTGCAGTTGTGAGCCTGGAGAGCCGCTCGCTGCACCTCTCCACGCTGGTGCGGGAAGCAGAGCAGCGTGTCAACGAGCTGACGGCGCAGGTGGTGAACGAGGTGCCCAACGCCGACTGCTCCGAGAAGGAGAAGCAGCTCAAGGCCTGGGAGTGGCGATACCGGCTTTACAAGCGCATGAAGGCAGGGTTTGAGCATGCCCGTGAGTGCCCGCAGGAGGGCCTGGGGGGGCTGGGGGGCAGCCCCCACACTGGGGGAAGGAGCAGGGCCATGCGTGGTCCAGGCATGAGGCTGCACCAGCGCCCATCAAGAGGATCCCCGCACCCTGTAGCCAGAGCTCGCTGTGTGGGTGCACAGGGGGTGAGCGCTCCAGGAACGTGGCCCTGGATTCGGGGGGAGGCCCAGGAGGGACACCGAAGGGTTCGGAGTGACTGTCCTCTCTGTAGTGGTCCCTGCGCTCTCTGTCCTCAGGAGTGCCAGACGCCCCCACCAATGTCCACCTCTCTGTGGCCAGCAGCTCCTCGGTGCAGGTGACCTTCTGGGAGCCCCTGAGCGTTAACTCTGCTGTTGTCACCAAGTACAAAGGTAAGTACCGGGCTCCCCACAGTAGTGTAGGGGGACACGCAGCCATGGCAAGCACCCCAGGTGTGCCAGGGGCATGCGCTGGGGTGGTCACCCCATGCGTGCCACGCTGGTGTGCCAGGGGCATGGGCAGTGCCGCCGAGCCCCTGCTGAGCCACCTGTGTGCTCGAGCGTGGAGGTGCCGGGGCTGCACACTGTGATACCACCTGGCTGCCACCCAAATGGTGGGAGCCAGACCAAACCACCCTCCTGCAGCAAGGCAAAACTCAGGGGGCTGTGTGTGTGCCCCCCGACAAGCAGGGGCTTGTTTGCCCCTGCAGGCTGTGGGGCTTTGCTGTCCTGCCGCTCCTGCACCCCTCACCCATTTAAACCCTTTTTTTGGCTTCTGGGAGAGTTTTCTCCATTCCCAGCTCCTGACCCATCGTTTGAGGGTGCTGACCCTGTCTGACGTGGCTCATTGAGGAGGACCGCAGCTCCCCATGCTGTCCCCCCCGTTGCAGATCCCCCATCTCCCCTGCCTTCCCTCTGGTGCTGCCTACGATCCCCTGCAGCTGCTGGCCCCAACACCCTGCAGCCAGCCCTGGTAGCCTGTCTCCTCTCCGGGGCCATGTGGTAACTTGGGGGTCTCTCCTTTCAGTGGAATGGAGCTGCTCCCCCACCTTCTCACCGCTGCTGGGGGAGGCCATCATCGACAAGCTGAAGAACCTGCACTTCACCATCCGGGGGCTGGTGTCGGTGAGCATTTGGGGTGTCCCATGCGGGTCCAGGCTGCACAGGGGAGAGCCCACGGCCAGGAAAAGCTGCTGGCCATGGTGCAGCCCGTAGGGTTGCAGTTGATGCAGGGAGGGGATGGGGCATCATTTCAAGCAGGAGGAATAGGATTGTGCCATGGTGGTGTTCAGCACAGCCCATTGGCAGAGCTAAGAGCGTGGGGCCAGGAGAGGAATCTGTCTGTCCCTGCACAGCCATGGCCACCCTGGTGATGGGGAAACCCCCTGCACGGGATGCCTGGGGACGCTGGAGTGAAAGGCAGAATGGGTCCATTCACCAAGCGCCTGATTTATCCTCTGTCCTCCACCCCACTCCTGTCTCCACCCGTGCTCCTCCTAGGCAATAAATCAGTGGCTGGTTCCTCTGCCACCTGCACAGACCGACCCCCCGCACCAGCCCTGTCGTTCACTGGAGAGGGGGGACCAGCCCTGTCGCCATCTCCGGGAGCTCGGCAAGGTCACGGGCTGGTTGGGGCCGGGGCTCCCCGCTGTTTTATCTTCCTGAGAACCACAGGGGCCACGCTGCCTGTCAGCTGTCCCCACCCCAGGGGCTGCCGTCCTGTCCCCGGCACGCATTGGACTGGCAGGAGAGACATAGGGCAGGATGGGGACCACGACAGGATGGAGCTTGGGATAGGAACGGGGGTAGATGGATGGGCTCACCCTTACCAGGGACATGCAGCACCGCAGCGCCTGGGCGGGCAGGCAGGGATCACCGGCTCGAGGAGCAGGGAAGGGCCCCGATGCGACTGGAGGGGCTTAGCCCAGGCAGTGGTGCCGGAGCCCTGGAGCCACTGTCGGGGCAGGAGAGCTGCCCTAGTCCACAGCAGGACGGGGCTCGAGCGGAGCCTGGAGCAGCGCCGCTGCAAGGAGCTGGCCCGAGCCCATCAATCACGCTTTCAGACCTGCTTTGCAGGCCCCTGTCCATCTTCATGAGTGCCTGGAGGCCTTGAAACATCTGGCAGCTTGACTGGGCTTTAATTAGAGGCCTTTAATCACTGTCATCATGCCACAAGCCCTCAACAGCATTGCGCCAGTTCCCTGTCTCCAGGGGCCAGATCCTTGCACATCCCAGCGGGAAGGCAGCACTCCGACCGTCCAGAGTGCGGAAGCCCCGTGTCTCTGGGGCCAGAGCATTTCCCAGCAAAGGGCATTCACAGCGTCCCATCTTTTCTCTGCTTTCCCCCAAAACCACCCACTCGGACTGTGGGTATTCTCTGGTGTCTGATAACAAGGGCTTTGTACAGCTGGGGGAGGTCAGAGCCGGTGACCCGGACTGTGGGCTCCCAGTTTAGTACGCCTTGTGGTGTACTGGTGTACTGGGCTTGGGGGGGGGGGG
>VYZM01002864.1:383060-420085 GCA_013398915.1 Dromas ardeola
ATCCTCCACCGTCCCAGGAGTGAGGTCCCCTGGAGACCCGCAGCACTCCTGCCCTGTGTCCCTTCGTCCCTGCAGCAGTGATGAGGCCTCCAGGATGAGGCCTCCAGCGGTAGCCACTGCTGTGGAGGGGGTGAGCCAGGGCCAGGGGCAGGGTATTTTTGAAGGACAAGGCAGTGGAGCCGTGGTTCAGCTCTTGGTCCGTGTTTCAGTGGCTGACAGTAGGTTAGTGGCACCAAGCACGGGCAGGCAGTGAGCAAAGGTCACATTGATGGGCTTCCCTCGCCACGTCCTGGTGTTCAAACGCATCAGCCCCCTGACCAAAATCCAACCATCACCCCCCCTTTCCCTGTCCCCGACCTCCCACAGCCTCCCCTCCTCGGGGTCTGTGCACCTCGCCATGTGCCTATGGGGAAGGGAGAGCAGGAGCCGCTCGTCTCCAGCCCGTGGAGGGGAGCAGGCAGAGCTGCCGCCTTGCAGCAGGCGTTGGGGTCTGCTGGAGCCACTGTGTGACCTGGTTCCTCTCCGTGAGGGCTTTGCTACTGAGAGCTGACCCCCCAGTTCTGACCACCCTCACCTGCTCCGGGTGGGACACCCATGGAGGAGGTCCCCGGGGCACACATCTCGGGCAGGTCCCCCTCCAGGTCTGCCACCTCCTTTGCTCCGAGCCACGAAGGTCCTTCCCCTGTTGAAATTTCCCTTCCAACATTCCCGGTGCCCAGAGCAGAGGCTGATGGAGCAGCTTGAGTGCAATCTGTCCATAAAATGGCAGAGGAAGGACAGAGCCAACGGGCCGATGGGTTTTATTGCTGGGGAGTTTTGATAGCCCGTTTCTCCGCACTCAGCAGGGACGTTAGAAGCAGAGGGGAATCTGACTCGTAGTATTTATTTTCCATTTGAGAAATTACCATAGATTTCTGTGCAACTGAAGCGCAGCCCTCGGGTTCCTGGCGGGCTGCCCACGTGGCTTTTGAAGTTGCAAGGCTCTGGACACGCCTGCTTGAAAGCGTTTTACGATGTTCTTCTCGAAGAAAGCCGAGTTCAAAGGAAAAGCTCCTCGGCTCGTGTAAATCAGCTGAGCCCTGCGACGATGGTTCAGAGCCGTCAGGGTTCACGTGGGTCGAGGGCTCGGACCACCCTGCCGGGGCACTGCTCGCGGCGCTCTGCAGGCTTCTAGGGATGTGCCAAAGGAAACCATCGCCTTGCCCGGGCGAGGATGGTTGTGCTGCTTTAGGGCCTTTGAAGTCAAGTAGCGGGCTCCTGATGGTCGCTAGCAGCCAGAGCCCAGATGAGTTCCTTTTCTCGGCCATATTTGGGATTCAGAGGGCAGTCCCCAAGGAAGCAGAGAGGGAGAGCAAGGGTAGCTGGTGGTGGGAGAACCCCAAGCTTGTGAATGGGATAAAGAGGCTTCAGCTCAGCAGTGCTGGTTTGGCAGAGCCATTGTGGTTCTGCTGGTCTGACAGTCTGGATCCTGCTTGCGAGAGGGACTTTACGCAGATCCCTCCGTGGTGCCAGGAGCAGGGCTGGGACTGTCCCTCTCCGGCTGGCGGTAACGGGACGGTGGGGCAGCCTGAGCAGAGCGGGCGAGCCATAGGTGACACGTGCAAGAGTGGAGCTGTGAGGACTCAGAGGGTGCAGTGGAGACAAGAAGGCAGTGCATGAGTTCAGGCCCCAGCACACCGGGCGTCCCTGGGCACAGTGTGCCCATGGCTCCGTGCCACGCTGCTGCTTGCTCACTGGGCAGCACTGGGGCGGCTGTTCCTCCATCCTAATGATCACCACTGTAGGACATGTTGTGTACTGCCTCCAGCCCCCGGTTCCTCCTGATTCGTCCCCCTTACCATCCACCTCTTCCACTTTTCTCTTTCCACAGCTGCACATCACCAGCCAGACGTCCGCCGGGGAGGTGGTGAAGCTGGTGGTGCTCGAGATGAACGACGTCTCCCGTGGTGTGCTGGGGGGCTCGGACGCCTTCTGCTACGGCGAGGAGCAGCTGGAGCACTTTGGACTGGTGTTCGCCTCCGACGAGAGCGAGCGGTGGCTTCCCGATGACTTCTTGCCTCTGTCCCTCCAAACGACCTGGCCTGAGGGGCGGTTCTATGTCCGGATCAAGGAGACGTCCCCTCTGGTCCTCCAGTACGGGCCAGCGACCACCGTATGAGAGGAGGAGAGCTGGCCGGGTGGCGCGGGGACCTCAGCTTCCAGAGGGCAGACAGCTTGTCTCTGATGCTTCCTTCTTCCACAGACACCCTCTCATCAGGCGTCCGCGGGGTGGAATGGGATCATACTGGGCTGTGTGTTATTTGTTTGTGTTCTTTTTTTTTTTTTTTTTTTAACCAAAGAGACATCGAGACTCAGTTTTTCTGACTGCCGAAGAGGAGGGTGGAGTGCGGAGACCTCAGAGCTTGGGAGGAATCTCTGCAGGAATGGAATTTTTGAAAGTAAACATTTTTAAGGGGAAATGGGGGGAGAGAGAGAGAGGAAAAATATTACAAGAAGAAGCAGCAATACCTTTTTTTTTTTTCTTTCTTCTTTTTCTGAAAAGCCTTGTTTGGGATTCACTGAAGGTAAAGCCACAGAGGATTGCTGGGGAGGGTTGTGGTGTCAAAGAGGAGAGGGCAAGAGTCACAAGGAGAGCACAGAGAAGGGTGTTTCTATCTGCCCTCCTTTCACTGTACCTGGAGAAACAATTCTTGCACATAGTTCTTGGAACAAAATGGTATTATTATTCTTTTCCCCCCCAAAAAAATTAATAATAAATGTGCTAGAGATACTGGAGTTGTGTAAGAGGTGAAGACCCTTTGACTTGTTTTAAAGGCAAAAGGAACCCACGCAGCCCTCCCCACGCACACACAGATGTGCCCACAGCTGCGTTGGTACCACCACTAGAGGTTTGCTATAAGGCATCTACTGCAGCACCCCGCGCACCACCCTGGGATTTCCTTTCCTCCTCGGTTGACGTTTTGTTCTGGTGATTGTACTTGGCCTCTCTTGTATGTCTTATAGCATGACATTTTGTTAGCCGCTAGGTCTCTTGTTAACAAGGTTATTTTTCTGATCTCCTGTGGTCCATAGTAAAGATGACTGCTGCTGACTGCATATTGTTCTTTTCCTTCTTGGGGGCTTGATGTGCGGTGTTCCTTCATCCCCCAGATTAGCCCCGATTTCAAGGGCTGGTCTTATCATTCTGAGGAGCGTTTAATGGGATGCATTCCACCCAGTGAAGGTTTACGTTAACACACAAATTGCATGTGTGGGAGCGAAGTGCAAGTTAGAAATGTTTTTCTGGTCATCGTTGCTCTGTAAGGCAGTAAAATAAACTTTGTCATGCAAAGGCAGTCACCTCCACGTGGTGTTGGAAACCCAGTGTTTGTAGGGCCCAGGCATCTGCAGTTAAATGTATTAATCTGGTCCTGCAGCCTCCACCGAGGGAAGAACACCAGGAGAAGCACATGGAAGGCAGCGAGAGCTCACAGCTGTATTGCAGCTGGTGCAAATGCTTCCAAGCGAGCAGCCACGAGCGAGGTGCGAGGCTGTTGGTCCATCGCAAGGTGAGGCTCATGTTGCTGGTGCCCCTTTAGCAGCCGCCTCCATCCCCTTCTCTCTGCAGGGAGGGTGCAGGCTGGGCAGCAGACCCCATCCCTGGGTGCAGGGTGAAGGCGGGGGCTCTGCGGGCCGGGCTCTGCCGACCTCCTGCTACTCGGGGGTTGATAGTTCCTCGCCTCGCTGCGGAGAGCCAGCAGCACGCTGTGTGGTGCGGGCAGGAATATATCCCAGCACGAGCCCTTCGCTGCCCCACGTCAAAGCCACTCTGAAAGGGAGGATCGTGTGCCAGCCCCTCAGCTGGTGCCAATCAACAGCACCGCATTGACGTCAGCCCAGACACTGCCATGGGATGTGGAGGCGAACAGCAAAGGAACATTTAAAAAGGCACTTCTCCCATCTCCCTTCCCCTTCACTCGTCTCTTTCCTCAGGTTAAAATCAATCCTGCTTTCGCAAGTCAGGGAAGAAGCAGGTTGGTGAGTGTAGAGGTTCCCGTGGAGTTTTGTCCTTGTTGGGCATCCATGGCCATCGACATCTGAAGAGGCAGGAGCTGCAGGGTTTCCCTTCCCTAGCCAGAGCCTGTTCACATGCGTCACCTACCGATGCTTAGAGCCCGGGGCAGGGGAGAGGGAAGGTACAAGTGGTGGAAAACTATTAAGTAGCTTTCTGGAAGTCACAGAGTGAACTCAGTCTTAGAGCAGGGCCCCGTACGGAAAGCTACGTCTGTGTTCCTGATGCTCCTGAGCACGGATCCATGCAGCTCTTGCTGCCCTTTCATTTGACCCCAGAGGGGAAAAAGGCCTCCCCTTTTCTTCAGCAATGTTCCCCCTTCCTAGAAGCCCTGATCCACCAAGACAGATGGAGCCATGACCCAAAGCCAAGTGCTGTATCACTTGGCTGCTGGGAACAAAAGCAGTACTTGGTTTCGTGGGAGCTCCTCCCCTTGCCTGGAAGAGGAAGAGGGAAAGAGCAGGGGCCTGGGTAGAAGCAGAGTTGGATGCAGTCAGAGTGGGAAGGGCGGGCATTGCATAGCAGTCACCTAGGAAGCCGTCCTCTACCAGGTTCCCTGGGATGCATGATGTCCTGATGGAAGCTTCAGTCCTCCCCCAAGCACATCTTCAGCCCCATGAGAAGGACTTACAGACACCTCTGCCCTGCCCTGGTAAATGGTGCATGATAAGGTGGGACCACCATTCAAGGCAGGACTGAAGGGCAGAGCAAAGAGGGCCTGAGTGAAAAAGAGGGGTTTCTGGGGCAGGTTCTGCTGCACAATGTTTCTTGAAGAATGGCACTTGCAAGGCAGTTGCATTTTCTCACGTTCTTCTTCTCTCCCTGGGCAGCTTCATGGGCACATCCCAATGTTTTCTTCCCAAACAGGTCTTGAAGACTTCAGACACTCTCCTGCCCTTCCCTATGGCCAAGGAGCAGGAGCAGAAACCGTGCAGGTTCTCTGTGTGTCAGTCTCTAAGGCTGTAATCTCAGTGCTAAGGGCTGTGGGAGCCGATGTGGCCGCTGGAACCAGCCTGGAGCCATGACCTGTTTACATGAAGGTTAGTTTTTAATTTTGAAGGCTATGATGTCACACATGCTCTTAAGCAGGATGGTGTTACGGTTAAGACTGAGGCTTAGTGGCTCAAGGCCCTAATGGGCATTGAGGCTCTGGGTTGGGTGGCTCAAGCTTTGCTCTGTCATTTCTTCACCCCCCTTGTGCTTCAGTTGCTCTCTGTCCCCTTCTTTCTCCAACCCAAAGCCATGCACCTGGCAGCAAGTGGCCCGAGCAAGGCTGGTAGGGGGCTGACAGCCTCCCACCAGCTTCATCATCACTCTCTGGGCAGCTGGCACGGCGTGGCAAGGTGTTGCTCTCAGGTGAGGAGGAGCCAGGGCAGGCGCTTTCAGCAGTGCAAGGATTAACAGCGTTTGCCCTGGTGGGTCTCCTTGCACTCTCTGCTAAGTGCACCAGTGACAGAGGTTTGGCAAAGGGGGGCTTCTTGGTGGGGACCAGCCTGGCACTCATTCCGGAGGAAGATCCCCAGAGCATCTGGCATCTGGCATCAGCCCTGCTGTCTCCTGGCGTGGGGAAGCAGTGGAGGTGGGGCTGGAAGAGACATCATTTTGCTTGTAGTAATCCCTTTTCCCCGATATTTTAATGAGCAAAGCAGCTTAGAGTCCAGGAAGGGCCGGCGGAAACTGTGCCTATGCAGACCTGCATCACTGGGCACAGACACCACCCTCCCTGCAGTGCCTGTGAACCCCGTGCTGCCAGCCACAGGCACTGCCGATATCCAGCTCAGCACAGTGCCTGTACACGCATGCACGCACCCACGTGCCATGCACCCACCTGAGCCCAGGCAAGCACCCCCTGTGCCCACTAGCCCACTCTGCACAGCGCTGCAATGGGGACACCATCCCCACCTGGGTGCCGTACACCTACCTGCCCCAGACAACCCCCCTCCTGGTGGATGGGGCACCCTTAAAAATCTTCTCTGGGTTAGGGCAGATGTAAGCAATGCTCACCTGGGAGGTGGGGCAGAAGCAAAGGTCTGGGAGAAATTGAGAGCAGCCCACTGTCCACAAACCCGAACTCCATAGGAAGCTCACTATGCCAAACGCTGCTTGTCTTCTGCTGACCTTACGCCAACAGCAAACCCCATGGCTGCGGGGTTTCCCTTCCAACTGGCGGCACGGAAGCATCAGGCTCTGAGGGCAGCAGTGGGCAATGCATGGGGATGCATTTGCTACCTTGCCTGGGAGGCAGGGACTGAACTCCTCGGCTGGGACATGTGGCCTCCTCTTCTAGGTCCTTTTGGTGGAGCACCAAAAGATGACGCTGCAGAACAATTTGTACTTTGCAAGGGTTTTTTCATCTCTTTGTGAGCATCACTTCCATCACTAACAGCATTTAAATCCAGATCAGTGTATTCAGTTTTGCTGTTGGGGACAGTCAAAGCCAAACATTGGCTTGTCCAGTCCAGCAGCCAGGTCTTCTGCTCCCTCCGCTTGGAGGTAGACACAGGTCCAGAAGCTCAGCAGGAGAAAACTGGCGTAGTTCCATGAAGGTTAATGGGAATGTATTAATTTACATCACCAGAAGAGCCATCCCTGCATGGTATTTTGCTCACGTTGTATGGATTCATAGAAATGAACGTGATTGTGACACTCTGAATTTCCTTCCCCAAATTAAGAGCTTGTTGGCATCAGTTCTAAAGCATCTGCATTTCTTTTCTCCCATCCAAAGGGAGTTGCTCAGTTTATCAGACACGAATCCAGCTTTGTGTTTCCCAAGGTTTGGCTGTCTGAGTCCAAGATGGTTTTTTATTGGCTTTTTGTGGTTTTTTTGCCTTTTTCTCCCCCTTCTCTTTTTTTTTTTTCACTTCTGTCTCGTGTTCCTGTTTTGAAATTTCTTTCCTTTGTCCTGGTTGTGGGGGAAAGCTGAAGAGACACCCTTTCTATAAAGCAGCTACAACTTCCACAGAGGAGAGATGCTCTGAGCCTGATCTGTTGAAGCATTTCTTCCCTCAAACAGGAGACGAGAAAGCGAGCAAGAGCCACGCCAGCCATGCAAAACACAGTGGAAGTTCCAGGGTTATTCCAGCACATACAATTACTAAGTTAATTATTGCTCTATCATCTGTAGGAACTCTGTACAATTACTGTACAGTTGCATGGACTGTTTACCTACGCAGCTTATAAATAGAGTTGCCGTATAATTGAAGTGTGGTGCGATCAGATTTATGCTTGGTGACTCAAGGGGTTGCCCACACTTTCCATCCCCAGCACAGATGCCCACTGAGGATGCAGCTTCGCCGAGCAGCCGCTGAGCAAAACACTGTAGGCCTGAGGCTCTCTGTCAAGGAGCCTTTACTCAGGCGGCCCAGGTTCCTCCAAGAAACCACACGCTGGTCTATGTACACTGTGGGCAAAGCCACTTCCCATATAGAACTGGGCCGGACAACGCAGATTTTAGACCGACATTGCAATTTCCCAACCACAAGAACACTTGGATTGGAGGAGATGGAAGTCCTGGTAATGTGAGCACCATCAGAAAGCTCCAGCTGACTTTAGTGCATCTAAGATTTTTTTGGCTTGACGTTCTCCAAACCCACCTATAGACCAGGCAGAAAACAGATCTTTCCACCCCATGAAAATTCCCAGGACACAGGAAAGTCTTCTGTTCCCAAAGCCACCTGAAAAATAAAACATCGTGAAAACAGGAAAATACAAAAGTAAAAACTCATGAGGAAGCACTAGTGCTTTGTTTTATTTTATTTTCCAGTTTAAAAAAAAACCACCCAAACCCACTAACTTTTTTTTAAATCAAACTAATTTTCATTTGAAAAACCAAAACACAAGAACAGGCCAGTGTGAATACCTACAAGTTTGTTCTAACTCCAGAATTTTGGAAGATGTCGTTTGTTGAAACCAACAACCTATCACGAACATTTATACTATGGCTAAAATGGCATTTTTGGTGGGAAGTAAAAAGAAAAACCCAACAGATGATGTGTTAAAACAACGTTTTTGTATGGTTATTCCCTCAAGCTCCAGCTTAATCCTATAGACTGCAAACCACACAGTTAAACTGAGCATGCACTTTGCTGACTCAGGCTTCAAAGAACCTCTGGAGATGCAAACACATTTGTCCTGAAGTAGCTTGATTTGATCTGTAAATTAAGATAGTAACAAGAGTCTGGTTTTGCTCCTCTTTGATGGTTTTTGAGCTGCTGGACCCCATTCCTAGACTTACCATGAAATGGGGTGGGGGGGCGGGCAGAAGGAGCTCTGGCCCCCAGCTGAGACCAGAGCAGCCTTGTGCACATCCTGCAGCTCCTTGCTGAGGAGCAGCCGCCCAGTCCCCGCTTTTCACCTGCCCCATGCCCCGGGGAATCCCAGGCTGGAGCTAGAAGCCCAGCCTGCGGGACACGGCAGGAGCTCCACCAGCGAGGGGTGGTTTTCTGGGGCAGAAATCACTGCAAGCGCTGCTCCTGAGCCAGCCACATTCCTCTCTTCCCCCAAAGCCCCGTGTGGTGCCAGCCACATCCAAACCACAACACAGTACTCTGTGCAGGCAAATGTCACAGCTGCTGCTTGCAGTTGTAGAGGGCCGGCCCATCACCATGGTGGTATCAGTTGACCTTATTCCCAGCATTTTCCCTTATGATAGTTTCCAACAATGCCTCAAAACTAGAAATTAAACGCACCAGGGGCTTCCACCAAGGTCATGGAAAGCTGTCCCGCCAAGTTCCCAACCATGCTGCCTGGAGAAGGAGGCAGGCAGAGAGGTGGGAAGTGTCCGAGAAAGGAGTACAGAATGGCAGGCGTTGGAAGGGATCTTCGGAGATCATCTAGTCCAACCCCCCTGCCAAAGCAGGGTCACCTAGAGCGCGTTGGACAGGAATGCATCAAGGTAAGTTTTGATTATCTCCAGAGAAGGAGACTCCACAATCTCTCTGGGAAAAAAAAAAAAAACAAAAAAAAACCACCAAAAAGAGGTGCCCAGAAGCTCTCCCAAGCAAGTGGGTGGCTGAAACAATAAGTCAAGCTTTCCTTTGTGTCACAATTCCCAGTCATCTTTCACAGCTACAGAAACCTTGCCTGGAACACCACAACTCAAGTACCACCCCAACTTCGGGTCACCCACCAGCACCCAAGTCCCAGAGTATTTGAACGATACATGCTTGAGCTTTGTTATAACTATTTCTGAAGATTCAGCACCCAGGTAATCACATCTCAGGCCACTATCCCCAAAAGCAGCTTTTGCTGCGGTTGTGCTGGGGAGCGCACTGGGAGAGGTTACCTCCCCAAGTGTCGTGCTATTCCTGGACCCAGCACTCCTGCTCCTGTTCCTTCATAAGCAACACGCTCAGTTAATTGGTCTACATTAAGAACAAAACCAGCCCAGTGCCCCGCAGTGCCCTTCATTGATGCAAAGCTCAGCAGGTCACGGGGTGGAGGCTTTCGCACAACTTAGATGGGGACGCCACTTCTGTGCATGCTGGATTTTCACTCTGACCACAGTTTACACTGCAATGACACCAGAAAGCTGAAACCAGGCGCTAAAGTCTACTAAATTTATCTTAAAGGATGTGGGAAATGACCAACTAATTATAGATCCACATATCTTTAAAGAAAACTTCCCTTGGGTGCTTGGTAGAGCAGCGACAAACACCATGCGTGTTTGGGCACAGAAGCAAGGGAGGGAGAACACACCAGGGTCCCACTGTGCACCCTGCAGTCAGCGTGGGCAAAACGTGAGTGTGGCTCACACACCAGGCTGATGGGCAAGCGCTGGCCGTGCCTGGTTCTGGCCTATTGCAGGGGCTGCCTTGTTCTGCCTGTCCAAGCACCCAGTGAGGTGGTGGTACCCAGCATGCTCAGACCAGGACAGAGGGTGGGAGAAGAGAGGCGGATGGCCTGCCTGCACAGTGGGACCCAGTGCTGTGAGGTCTGCCCAAGGGGTTCAGCTTTTTTGGTGTCTACTGAAGGGCTCTGCAAGAGGAAGACCCTGTGATACAGTCTGCAGTCATAGAATCGTAGAATCATAGAATGGTTCGGGTTAGAAAGGATCTTAAAGAGCATCTACTTCCAACCCTCTGCCATGAGCAGGGACACCTCCCACCAGACCAGGTTGCTCCAAGCCCCGTCCAACCTGGCCTTGAACCCCTCCAGGGATGGGGCAGCCACAGCTTCTCTGGGCAACCTAGGCCAGGGGCTCACCACCCTCAAAGTAAAGCATTTCTTCCTCAGGTCTCATCTAAAACTCCCCTCTTCCAGTTTAAAACCATCACCCCTCGTCCCATGGCTCCCCTCCCTGATCCAGAGTCTCTCCCCAGCTTTCCTAGAGCCCCCTGAGGGACTGGAAGGGGCTGTAAGGTCTCCCCGGAGCCTTCTCCAGGCTGAACACCCCCAACTGCCCCAACCTGCAGCCTGTCCTCACAGCAGAGGTGCTCCAGCCCTCGCAGCATCTCCGTGGCTCTCTGCTGGAACCGTTCCAACAGGTCTATATCCTTCTTGTGCTGAGGACTCCAGAACTGCACACAGTACTGCAGGTTGGGTCTCAGAGAGCGGAGGAGAGAGGTAGAATCACCTCCCTTGACCTGCTGGCCATACTTCTTTTGATGCAGCCCAGGATGCAGTTGGCCTTCTGGGCTGCAAGTGCACATTGCCGGCTCATGTTGAGCTTCTCGTCCACCAAAACCCCCAAGTCCTTCTCCTCAGGGCTGCTCTCAAGACATTGTCTTCCCAACTTGTATTTGTGCCCAGGATTGCCCTGACCCACGTGCAGGACCCTGCACTTGGCCTGGTTGAACTTCATGAGGTTCACACGGGCCCACCCCTCCAGTCTGTCCAGGTCCCTCTGGATGGCATCCCTTCCCTCCAGCTTGTCAATCGTACCACACAGCTTGGTGTCATCAGCAAACTTGCTGGGGGTGCACTCAATCCCACTGTCCATGTCACAGACAATGTTAAACAGTTAAGCAGCACGGGTCCCACTACTGACCACTGAGGAACGCCACTCTGCTCTAGGCCGAGCACTGAGCATGGATTAACCGTGAGCCCAAACTGGCACAGGGATTTAAACACCAGGTTTGCTGCTTGACTGTAAGTGGAAACGTACCCTTTAGCACCAGGCTGAAGCACAAATAAAGTCTAGAATGCGGGATTGACCGGCTCAGGGCCAGCTGGTGCCATGTGTTGCCATGGCAAGCAGAGATGGAGCCGTGCTAGCTGGTCAGGCCTGATTGCACAAGGATGTGCATGGTGGTGCAGATGGGCAGTTTCTACACTGCCAGGGGTTGGGGTTCCTGGACACCTGCAGGTTAAGTAAAATAGAGGTAGAAGATACATTGGAGAGTCTCTAGGAAACACCTATCTGGACAATTTTGTGGTGGTGTTTCTTTCCAGATGACTTTCCCATCCCTCCTGCTTTACTAGGTTAATTCAAGGTCAAGTCTCAATGAAGTCAACTGGAGAATTGCCCTTGGCACCGGTGGGACCAGAGATCTGGCCTGGGAGCAGGCTGGTGGTGATCCACCACTGCAGGGCGTGCCACTTCCAGCAAGAGCACATGCAGCAGGTCCCTCATCCCTCACCATGGCTTGGGTCTTGTTTTCTGGTCCAGGAGGAGCTGAGGAAGGACACTCGCTCCCTCCATTGGCAGTTTTCTCCCATTTCCATGTGTGGCTGGTAGAGGACAAACCAAGCCCTTTTTGATTTGTCACCAATTGTGGGTGACTTCACGAAGCCGAGCTCTGTTGCGCCGTCATGCTCTGGCTGGAAGCGGCTTTGATCTGGGTGTTTAATGAAGACATTAATTGGTAGCACGTGGGGAGGAATCTGAGCTGCTCTGAGCTGTCTCTGAGCCCCTCAGATCCCAGAGCCATCATCCCCTTCAAAACAGAACAGAAGAAGAGTTATTACAAAACAAATCATGTTTGTATAGGCGCTTGAAAAAAAAGCCCTCTCCAGCTCTGTTAAGCTCATATTACTGGCAGGGCTAAGCTAGAGAGACCATGTGCACCATCGAACGCCTTCAGCAAATTAAACCAGCGTCAACGAGAGGAGAAACAAGGCACTGCTGTCCAGATCCCGTCCAGACTGAAGCAAGACGCGACGTGACGCAGGGTGGCTGGGGGTCCCGCTCTGCCTGGCGAGGTGCCCGTGGCGTGGCTCCGCTCCTGGAAGCACCCGTCCCCAGCAGAAGGGAGATTTCTGCCCGCCGGGAGCCCACGCCTTCCGGCCGAGCATCCCCTCGCCCCAGTGCTTCTGGGACCTGGAGGCTTTTCAGCGCTCAGCTCCACACATTCTGGCAGCCATGGCTTGCTGCAGACTCTGTCCTCCTCTGCCCAGACGTGCGCTAACTGCAGGCAGCGCCAGGCCTGGCGTAGCTGGAGCTTGCATCCTTCCGGACATGCATGTTTCTCCTAGCTGATGGTGCACGTCCAGCTCTGGCCACTGCTGCCGAGGTCCTTTTCCCAATGGGACTGTGGGTTACCTACTGTTGGCCAGCTGTCATCTTGTTGCTCTTCTCCGTGACTTTGTAATGAAGATACTCCTGTTCCTTGCCTGGTCCAGGTTACCTGCATCCCAGCTAGCCACACAGCGTACTGCCGGGAGACTTGGGAGGACACAGTATTTTGAGACCTCTCCCCCTCTGTCAGATCGGATTGGAATTGGCTGGTGGACTGAGAAGTTATTAGGAACAGACACCCCCAGACAATGTGATTGCACAAGCTTCATTTCCTTAGAAAACGAGGCCAACAGAGCAGGAGTCTGTCAGTAAACATGTTGATTCCAGGGTCTTTTCTGCGCTGCTCGCAGGAAGGAGCACACAGCGCTGGCGCCCGGCCCGCACCACCAAACGCTGCCTTTCGCGCGGGGACGTCTGGACGCATCTCATCTGTCGGAGGATTGGCAGCGTTTGAGCGGAGGGTTGCATTGCCCATGCCTCTTGGCAACCTCCAACAGACCAAAGTTCTCCCAAGGCAGGCAGGGTGGACGACATGGGATGAGATCCCACCATGCAGAGCGGGCGCCGGTGGACTTGAACTCAGTCCTGCCTGGAGACGCGTTGGACTCCTCTGCTGCCCAGAGGTGGGCTGAGAGCAGGACATCATGGTGCTCGTATGCAGAGCTGTCCATCCTCTGCGCTCAGAAAGGTGCAGGAGGGTGTGGTCTCCCTGTGGTATATGGTCCCTGCAGCCCAGCCTCTCGGATTTCCAGCGTTTGCCTTCCAGCTGGGACTCAGAGCTGGGAATTTTGGGGCATTTTCTCCCTTTCCTTCACTTATCGCTGCGCTTCCCAGCCCCTGGAGTTACAGCCTCCCTGCAGCCAGGCTGCAGGAAGATCTCTTGCAACACTGGAATGCTCTGCAGTCATTACCTCCCTCCCTAGAAATTTTTGGGGTCAGAGGACATAAGTCTCAGTAATCATCCAATAACGTCAATGGAGCTCCGCTGATTTACACCAGCTGAGGATCAAACCCCTCCCTTTCCTCTCCCATATTTTAGATATTTTCCAAACTTCAGACGTATACAGAGGAGGGAGTCGATGGCTCCTGGGCTGTTGAAGAGGTTCCAGCTTTGGTCCTGGCCTGGAGTAGCATGAATATGGTGGCTACCCTGGCTATTGCCTCTACATGGAAAAGCTGCGCTCACGCGGTTTGCTGGCCGTTGAGCTGGCAGACTGACTGGGACAGGCATTAACAAGCCCACACACATGCTGAAGGTCTCTTCAGTCTGAGATGTGGCTCCGTCACCATTTCTCTTGTGGCCAGCACAAGCGCTCTCCCGCATATGCCATTGCTGCTCATGGCGTGCTATGGACCCCACTACCTCGGTTTTTCATTTCTTCAGCCAAAACAAAACCCAGCTCACTGGAGCTTTGCATGGTCCATCTCACATCTCAGGGCTCACCATGTTCCTCCTCAAGCCTTTACCAAGCAGGACATCGCTGCCACGGAGCCGGCAGAGCAAGGGCAGCACTGCTGAGCTCGGGATGCACCCACCGGAGACCAGAAATCCCAGCCACCTAGACCACTGACTTGTTTGTCTGCTAGATAAAAGACACCCACGAGCATTGAGGCAAGCTCGGTTTCGATGCGTAACAGTGAAAGTTTATTCTGAGCCCAATGTTTTGGTCTGGGCAGCTGGGCCAGTCTTGAGGGGAAACACAGTTAATATTGTCGATAGCTGGATCCAATTTATAAGGCGCTCAGCAGAGACAATCATCAGGGAAGGAGACAAATAATCTTCAGGCAATTAAATTTAATTGTTCCATCTGAAGATTATTTATCTCCTTGCCTGATGAATGTCTCCTCGAAGCGCCTAATAAATTGGATCCAGCTATCACTGATAGTGGCTGCTTTCCCCTGGCAGCAGGGAAGGGTGTGGAGAGCAGAGCAGCGCTTGGCTCTGTGTGTTTCTTAAGATCTGTCACCTCAAAACATCTTTTTAGCAGACTTGAAAGTGTCCACAGGCTTTATCAATACACTGCTCTTATACAGAGAGCTTGGCAGTCCCGGGCTAGATCGTGCAAAACTCCCGGACCAAGGTGCTGGGTGGAACGAGATCCCACGTATTAGGTTATAATGTCAGGCACCAGTGAAGACTTGGAAATATCTCCGTCTGTCTGTCTGTCTCCACTTCATTAGCTTTCGGTCTGGCTGTTTGTGCAAAGGGCCGAGGAGGAGGAAGCCCCGTGGGCTGGCGTTGGCTAAGAGCTGAGCTGCCACAGCATCGGAGTCTGCGGAAGGGTTTCCCGTGGGATTATGTAGCACAGCACCGCTCCTGGGAACCGCCCCAGGGCTCTCCATCCCTGCCAGGGAACATCCTGAGCCCCGAGAGGCTCGGTTCAGAGCTGGGGCAAGACCTGTCTTTTTTAGCACACTTCTCCCATTGCAAATATTGGACTTATTGTTGCAGTTGGTGCTTTTTCATGCATTTGTTTGTTTGTAGCCTGGGTGGAAATGGGTCTGCACTGGTTGGGGGGCACAACATGTACTTCCAACAGGCCAAGTAAGGTTGGCCCAGGTGAGCTAAAGTGGAGAAAGTCTTGGAAAGCAGGGCAGTCGGGAGATTATCCCAGGAAGGGGGAGGAGGCATCAGTGAAGAGTGTGTGGAGCTCTTCTCCCAAGAGAAAAAGAGTAACTGTGGATGAGGTTACGCTCCTGATGGTCTGATTTCCAGGAGACAGGATGCGTAATCCTCTTTTGAGTTCATTTAACCACCTGGAGAGTGCATTGCAGCCATGCTGATATTCCCAGAGCTCCTGAAGGACAGGTCACTTGACCTGTGAACAGCCTGTGCTCTGCCTGTCCCCAGCCTGTTATCAGAGTTGGCTGCAGGCTCAGGACAGTGGTAAAAGCCTTGGGAGTCTGTGGGTGTTCTGAGGAACTGTGTGGCTTTCTAAAATCGGGTCTCTGTTCACCATCCAGCCGTTGAATAGTTCAGTAGTATTTAATTAGCATACAATAACTGTCCCATTGAATTTGATGGAATACATCATTTTGGAATGCTATTTACAGTGCTAGTTTTCTTACAGAAATCCATGTGTCAGAGATTTATCCATTATTATAGTCTTTAAAATAGGCAGATGTGCCTTTCATGGCCAACTGCATGTTTTATTAATGGGCTAGAATTATCAGATGTATTGTAAATCATGGGACGTAGCCACCAGTCTGGTGTTTCTCTCCTCCAAAGCCCCAAGGCAAGTGAGCTTAATTGCCTGAGGGGCTTGTAATGAACTGTGGGGCACACGCTTACTTCCCTGCTGTAAGAGCAGGTTCTCCCAGCCATTGGTCCTCTCTGCCCTGCCATCCCTGCCTCTCCTCCTGACCACATCTGCTCCCCTTTGCCTGCTCTGGAAGGCAAACAAACCTCCAGCTGGCACATGCAATCCTTCACATTTGTTATAGGTAACACAATTAACATGGGCTGCTCTGCTCCCTTGACTACCTCTTTTCCCTCCCATGGTTCACCTACCACCTGCCCCTTTCCCCTTCACTCTCTGCCATCCTAAGTCAAGGGCAGGAGCAGGAGACTTGGGACCTCTCCAGCAGAGCCACGTTCCCCAGGTCCCTTCTTCATTTGAGCCCTCACACTTTGCGCACATTGCATACAACTGGGTCCTGTCTTGCTCGAGCCAACAGAACAGTGTCTTGTTTCATTTGAATATTCGCTAAGAACTTAAACGAGCTCTTTTGGCGGGATTGAAAATACTGCATGGGCAATCACATCATTTGGAAATAACCAGGAAAGGCAGGGGAGGGACATGCCAAAAGCAAAAGCCAACATCAGACTGAAGGTTCTGTTGAAAAGCATTTGGCAAAGACTTGCTGCCTGCAGTCAGAACTTGCCCAGTGAGCTCCAGGCGTGTGGCAGGGATAGCAAGGGCCCATCCGGGACTGCTAGCCTCTGTGCGAGTCCCACGACTGTGCCCAGGGACGTCCCAGCCAGGGGCTCACTTCAGCATCACTATTTTCCTGATACAACCTTTTTGGCAGGAGCAGCCTCCTCCCCTCCCAGACGCTCGCCCCGCTGCAGGAGCTCCCTCGGGATGCTCCCAGCAGTGGTTCCCAGCAAGAGGCTCTGCTGTTCCACACCAGGCAGCGTGCTCCCTGCGGAAGCACCAGCGGGGTGCCCAGACCTTCTCCTGCAGACAAGCCTGGCAGGTTTTACACTTGGCTGACGACAGAAATACCCTGTTGCTGCTAACAGGAAGCATAGCCAGTGACCGGGATCGCTAAAGAGGGGTTAGAGCATTTTTAGAGGGTGTCCGTAGTGAGCGCAGGGTATCTGCAGCACTACTCAGCCAGCGCTTGGGATGATGCCATCTGCAATGGCATCTTGTCTGGATGGAGAATGAGTCTGCAATCTCTGAGGACTGCTCCTGAAAGAGGCTCGGAGACCCCCTGTCTGCAAAGGGAGATGTTCTGCATGGTTGGCTTTGTAGAGGTGTGAAGGACCAGCTTTTGGCCCAGGCAGTGGCATACTCAGCAGCAGTATACTCAGCAGGAGCAGTGGCTCCCCAGCACCATCAATGCGTGGGAAAAGGGATGAGGGAAGGCTAGGACGAGACCATTGTGGTAGGAAAGCACTCAAAGGTCTGGACTAGCAGGAGCAACCCATGGGCAAAGGAAGCCATGGCGGATTGCAGAGGAGGAAGATGGCAAAGAGGAGGGAGCGCAGGGTTGCGCATGACCATCTCTGCTCTGTGCATCTGTAATGATAGCACTGGACGTGAGTGCAATACTAAAATCCTAGATCTGTGCGTAATACTCCACTGGGGACAGATGTCCTCTCTTGTTTTGTACACTGCAAATGCAATATCGTCCCAAACCCAAATGATTCCCCCCATCCAGCACCGTCCCTGCTCCCATCAGCTGCAAATGGCACAGATGGCTGGAAAAAAAGAATAGCTATTTTTAAAAAACAAAAAAAAATCCAACCCTGTTATTTCTGCATTTTTTCTGTGTGAGGACACTTCCTTCCTTCCAGGAGAAATCAATCCAGTACCAAAGTGTTAACCGCTTCCCAGCCATCTTCTCCATACAAGGTAAAATTGCGCTGGCCCCTGACAAACATCTCCCCTCACTGTGCTCCCGAGCTGCTTGACCTGGCCCTGTGGCTCGTGAGTCGCCCCTGGTTCCCCAGGGAGAGGGACGGAGGTGGCTGGTGGCACAGGCGGAGTCATGGCGAGCCTTCAGGAGGGCCATGCGGTTTGCAGGAGATGCTGGACAGAGAAGGCTCCAGTCATGCAGCAGAGCAGGAGAGGCTGAAGGAGCTCAGCCCGGCTGTCTGCACAGTTAGCTTCCTGGCGGATCGGGAGCAGGATGAGTCCTTGGCAGGAACAGCCCCCGCTAGCAGGTCAGAGGGGCTGGGCGGGCTCGCCAGCAGCCTGTGTCCTTGTGGGACTGCAGTGCCTGGCAGGACATACCTCCTCGCAGTGCCAGGGACTGACTGAGCATTACCTGCTCCTGCACGGGGGCTCCTCACGTGTACTCCTCCCCCAGCTCAGCAGACCCTGCCAGAGGCTCTGGGGTCTCCTGTTGGAGGCGTTTAGGAGCCCAAGAAGGGGAGTGGGGTGCGGAGATGGCTTGGATGCTTTGGAGAGACTCTCAGTGCTTGCTGGTGCAAGTCTGCTAGCAAGGTTTGTTTCTTACCATGAGTGAGCTCCTGGTGGGATACAGAGTCCCTCTGGCCATGCCCCAGCCCTCCAATAAAGACTGAATCCACCACCTGGAGAAGAGCCACCAACAAGAAGCTGCCTTCTCCTTGCCTTGGAGAACAATCTTTCTCCAGCCAGCATGAAGAAAGACCAGCGGTCCAGACCTGCACTGGATCTTCTGTAGGTCCCAGACCCAGGCAGGGAAAGAAGCTGGAGCCGCCCAGATGCTGTGCAGGTGGTAGGAGCAGACGTGACACCAGGGGTAAGCAAGGCTGAGAGGCAGGCGGGGGCACCTGGCCGTTCCAGCGACCAGGGGAAGAGGGATGCAGAGGGATGTGTGGGCAATGGCCGGCAGCTCTGTGCTGAGACGTCTCCTGCAGGAAGGAGCGGGGAGGCACGGGCGAACGTGTGTCAAAACACAAACCAAAGCATCAAGTTCAAATGCATCAATTTAAAGAGCAGCCATGAAAACCAAGGCTTTGAAAACCAAGGCCATGAAACCCTCAGGCTTTGAGACACGTTTCGTGATATTGGGGAGGAAGAGGGGATCTTCTTGAGATCTTAGAGCTGCAGGGAAGTGGAGAGAGTCTCCCAGCCCTTGGGTCCCTTGGACTGCCATGGTGGGGATGGAGCCCCCTGGCAACCAAATGACAAGTGGTTTGCTTCCGCAGGACTCTGGAGGCGATGCTGCTTGGTGATCATGAGCTCTGATTGCTCTCCAGCGAGGGAGCGGTTTGTGACACCCCACCCGAGTGTTGCCCCCTCCTCTGTGCCCTGAGGCTTCTGGTGGCAAGACCCCACTCATGAAAGCCAGGCTGGCCCAGCTTTGCAGGGAATGTGCTCCTCCTGCATGTCCTACAGGCACCATTTCACAAGAAACTCCAGGAAAATCTCCAAATACTTGAATTTTGCTGGTGGAAGAGCAGTTGGCAAAGGGGTGCTGCCTGCAGAGCTCCTCGGGCCCCTGCCTGCAGGAGGCTGCACATAGGGACCCCATGGTGGCACAGACCTGGGTGGATGAACCCCCCCCAGTCAAGGGCCCAGAGGGAGCCAAGGGATGCTGAACAGTGGAGGAACAGGGCAGAGGGGGTGGGAGTGGAGAGTGCTGCAGGACCCTCCAGTATGGCCAACCTGCTTGGGCCATGTGCAGCTCCACTGGAGAGAACCCCGTCCAAGGAGAGCTACCTTACTACGATCTGCCATCCAAGGAGAGCTACCTTACTGGGATACTCCATGCAAGGGAAGCTACCTTACTGGGATCCTGCATCCAAGGAGAGCTACCTTACTGGGATACTCCATGCAAGGGGAGCTACCTTACTGGGATCCTGCATCCAAGGAGAGCTACCTTACTGGGATACTCCATGCAAGGGGAGCTACCTTACTGGGATCCTGCATCCAAGGAGAGCTACCTTACTGGGATACTCCATGCAAGGGGAGCTACCTTACTGGGATCCTGCATCCAAGGAGAGCTACCTTACTGGGATACTCCATGCAAGGGGAGCTACCTTACTGGGATCCTGCATCCAAGGAGAGCTACCTTACTGGGATACTCCATGCAAGGGGAGCTACCTTACTGGGATCCTGCATCCAAGGAGAGCTACCTTACTGGGATACTCCATGCAAGGGGAGCTACCTTACTGGGATCCTGCATCCAAGGAGAGCTACCTTACTGGGATACTCCATGCAAGGGGAGCTACCTTACTGGGATCCTGCATCCAAGGAGAGCTACCTTACTGGGATACTCCATGCAAGGGGAGCTACCTTACTGGGATCCTGCATCCAAGGAGAGCTACCTTACTGGGATACTCCATGCAAGGGGAGCTACCTTACTGGGATCCTGCATCCAAGGAGAGCTACCTTACTGGGATACTCCATGCAAGGGGAGCTACCTTACTGGGATCCTGCATCCAAGGAGAGCTACCTTACTGGGATACTCCATGCAAGGGGAGCTACCTTACTGGGATCCTGCATCCAAGGAGAGCTACCTTACTGGGATACTCCATGCAAGGGGAGCTACCTTACTGGGATCCTGCATCCAAGGAGAGCTACCTTACTGGCATCCTCCATCTAAGGGGGGCTGCCTTACGCGGACTGAAGAAGAGCTCCCTTGGCAGGACTCTGCTGTGTCCCTCCTCAGGGTCCAGCTGCCCTTAGGGCAGTGCCTTGGCCAAAGGGATGGTACCTCTTCCCAGCTGCCCCCCTCCTGGGAGGGCGCAGGAGATGGGAGAGGATGGGGAGCTTGGGAAGAGCAGTACGGATATGGGGACAGAAGGGGATCAGGAAGGATCAAACCAGGCTGAGGGGATGGGGAGGGCTGGGAGGAGCAGAGGCCGGGGGGGACTGTGTGATTTGAGCTGGGACTCCGGGCCACAGGACAGAGCCGAGGGGGCCAGGAGCTGGACAAGCCAGAGGGCTGCGTGGGAGCTGGGGGGGGACAGACCGAGGTGCACTTGGGGGCTTGTGTGCACAGCCCGCACAACAGCTGCCGGCAGTATGGTTGGCTCCAAAGCTGGTGTTGACAGTCCTTCACTTTTATGGGAACTAAATTTACCCAGACACACGCAAAATCAAAAAAAAAAAAAAAAAGGGAAAGAAAAAGATAATGGGGTTGGAATTAAAATAAATTGCAGCAGTGCTAGCATCTGCTCCTTTGTGGTGCAGTCTGGGTTACGGAGAGGGGAGGAGAAGTCCCTGAAAGGGAGTAGCACTGGTGTTTACTGCAGCACCGAAACATCCCCTGTTTGTGAGCCGAGTGTGTTTTCACCGTGTTGCCTCAGGAATGCTTGACATCCAAGATGCCAAAGAAATGTACCCGCTGGGTGGAAAATGAAAGCCCAACCATTTTCCATGGGTTGGTCAGTGGGTGTGTTTGCTAGCATATAGGGGCAATAATGCGCTGCGTTGTTAAGGGAGAGGAGATGAGGAGATCTGCTGGGAGCAAAGAGGCTCCAATAGGAGACGGACATGATCGTTGAAGCTTTTCCCTCCTTCCTTTTAAGAAGCCCTAGAACTTTTGTGTAAAAGTTTGGTTAATTTTTTATTTCTTTTCTCTTCCCTCCCATCCCCCCAAGCCAGAGGTATGTGCTGTGGGGATGGTGTTTTCCTTTGGTTGGTTTCTTGTATTTGGATGCCTTTTCTCCTCCAAATGCAAGGCAGCAGACCTGAAGCATGGGCACAAGGCAGGACTGTCCGTTCAGTTAGCTGCAAAGATTTCCAGGTTGAGCTTCCAAGGTGTTTCTTTTAAAGGCGGAGATGCTCTGGAAGATGCTCTACAGTTTAAAAATATGCTGCGCCTGGGGCCATGTGGGCACGTCTGCCAACACTTGTGAGTTCTATGAGCAAGAGCCATGCACCCCGGGTGTTGCACACTCATGTTCCCATGGGCAAGCATCACTGCGCAGGCAAACCCTGCTGGCTGTGCATGCAGGCTGCAGGCATCGGCAAACCTGCATTCCCAAGGCGTGCACAGCCTGGCTGGTATTGAGAGCATCTCTTTGTCCAGGATGGCTTGGAAGAGCAGGGATGCTGGCAGGTCGTGGTGAATCCGGTGCCAGTTTGGGCACGGAGGCAACCAGGAGAAGGTCCTGGTACGAGCATCCCTCCTCCTTGCCACGGGAGCCCACTGCAGCATCGTGATGCCTCTCTGCAACAACACAGGCCAGGCCCACACTTCCATTCAGAAGATGAAAAAAACCATCCTTATTTTTAAATATCGCCACCACTTTCATGGACATTTAACACTGTAAACAAACTTTGCAGCCACAGTTTACAGAGAGCCTACTTGTCAGCAGGGTTTGTCTGCCGGCCTCCCCCCAGCAGCTGCAGAAGCATGCTGTTCCCCAAGCTGTTTGATTAAACTGGTGCCCAAACAGAGGAGAGGAGGAAAAGGTTTTAATGGTTTCATGTACAGCAAGAGCGGAAGAAAACCAGCACAAGTGGGCACGGTTTTCAGAAGTTCAGGAGATCTCTATTTTTAGCTGCCTGCCATCTGATTTTTCCAGATGACAAGTGCGCCGCTCTTTCTAAAAATTGAATTATTCTCGGGTGGTTTTGGTTTGATCCCTAATTTTTTAATTAAAAGGAAGATGCTGAAAACAATTAGTCACTTTTTAAAAATTGTAGCCAACAGTTTCTTTTGCTTCGTTCAGCTGCGATGTGACTGGGGCCAGAAGTTATGCTCTGGGCAGAGATGGGAAACCAGGGTGGCTGGCACAGATTTGGCATTCAGTGGGTGTGTAAAATGAGTGAAAATTATACCAATCTGGGAATTATTCTCCGAGGATTAAGCGCAGCCTCCGAGATGAACTCTGAAGTCAATGGGAAACGCTCCCAGTCCCACCAGGGCTGGTCTGGGCTGGGGATGTGGCTTGCGATGCTACAGCCTGTGCCAAAGAGTGTGCATGTTTGATGTGCGAGGATGGGAGCTCTTCCAGTCCGGCGGTTACAGGTCCTGCTCTGTTACCGATCCTGCTCCGCACACTCAGCTTGCCCTCACGAGTGGCTGCTCACCGCTCTTCTGCCCAGCTCTCCTGCACAACACAGCTCGTCTCACTTGTTTGTGGCACTGAGAGGTTTGGCCTGGGCTGTCCCGTGGGGCTTGTATGCATTTTACTTCTTGCAGTAGCCAGCTGGAAGGAGCCTGGTTACTCCAGTAATGCCACCAGTTGGCTGAAGCAAGAGCAAGATGGATGTGGTACAGAATGATGGATGCCTCATGCTCCTTCTTTTGTGGATGGGAACCATTGCTGGGCACAGCAAAGGAGAAAAACTGATGGCAAATCCAGTTGCTGGTACATATAGTTTGTAGCATTTAAATAAACCTGCATCTTTTCTGCTTTACAAGGAGCTGAAGGCTGGTCCCATGCCGGGCTCGGTTACGGCAGCAGCGTTGCCAGCACGTGTGCTGGTGTTTCCCCATAGAAGCCCCAGCTCCTGGAGTCACGCGATGCAGCAAGGGTTTCCATTTTCTCTGGGTAATCTCCCAGGCCTCCCAGTTGTGGCGAAAAAACCATCAGGAAAGAAATGCGAAGAACCCAAATGTGTTTAATTACCTCCTGTAATCGGAGCTCTGGTTCTGGGTGGCCGAGTGAATCCCTTTCACCACTGGCTGCAAACCTGGAGCGACTCCTCAGCCCCAGTAGGGCGGGTATGGTTAACATGGGTGTCCGTCAGCATCTCTCTGGCCACAGAAAGGCCGGGCTTTCGCAGCCCTGGGAAGGCTGGGAAGGCTGGGATGGCTGCTACACCACCTGAGCTAGGGGAGATCTCACGTGTGGACCGGGCTGTGGCAAGCGTAGGAAACCAAAGGCTCCATACACTTCGCATCCCAGGAGCGGAGCGGATGCTCATGGGCTCCAGCCCTCTCACCCAGCCACCGCAGGCACCCACCCAGCCCTCAGTGCCGTGCTGCCCCGTCCCTGTTCACACCCACCCGCCGCCCCGGGCGCTGGGATGTATGGGCGGCCCCGAGGCAGCAGGCACGCTCCTTCGCGGGACTTCAAAGCGGGTTCCTTTGTGTGTGTGCGTGTTTGTTCCCCTCCCCTTGGTACGGCTGCTCTGATCGATGTGACATCACCTAGAGACGACGCGGGGGGACCAGACCCCGCCATTGTCCCTGGGCTGGGAGGCGATGTCCGTCTCCTAGGAGGTGGGAGCGGGGGCTCGCAGGCATGCTTTCATCTCCCTGACCTGCCCTGCTGGCGAGAGGGCTCTTCCCAAGGCACCGGCCTGGGGAGAGGCGTCCCCACTGCACAGCAGAAGGGACACGAGTGAGAGACAGACACGCTCACAATGTTTAAAGACATCATTAAACTCCCCCGCACTTGCCAGCTACACCCATCTGTTGCTTTTCATTAAAGAGAGCCTGCTCCTTTCAGAGGTGCATGTGCGTGTGTGTGTGTGCTCTGCACCCTCCATCTCTGCACCCATGGAGAAGGAGGGCGGGAGGCAGCCCACTGCCTTCTGCTTGCTGGGAGATGCTGGGTCGGGGCTGGGAGCCATCCCACCCACACAGGGACAGGGATGTGGGAGCCTCCAAGTTATCCAAGAGTGATAGGGAGAAGGTGTCAGTCCTGCCAGGATCCCACAGAAAGGAGACCAGTGTCTTCCCAGACTGGGAGACAGAAGGCATCCCAAGGCTGGATGGCGGAGGAGGAAGACTCTTCCTGGGTGGGATGGAGGAAGTCTGAGGAACTTGCTCCTTTCTGCAAGGGCCAAAATTTTGTAGCTAGTCTTTTTTTAGCTTTATAGGGACAGGGAACATGTGGCCCACCTTAGGCAGTGGCCAGGGACCACCAGACTTTCCTGTGCTGTAGTAGAAATGGAAGGGTCAGCGAAGGGCAGTTCCCCACGCAGCCTGGACCCCTTTCCTGCCTGCCATAGGGGAAATCTCCCAAGTTAGCTGATGGGGTGAGTTCCCCTCACCGTCCACCTTTAGGAAGGTGGGTGGAGGTGTGGGACTGGGGAGAGAAGAGGACTTTCTCAGAAGCTGGCTGGAAGGCAGGAGCAAACAATTCCTGCCCCACAGGCAGGAGGAGAGGATATTGATGTGATACATCCATCTTGGCCACAGCCAAGGCTGGGCTGCAAGCCATCACGGCCGAGGCAAAGTTGCATTTCGATGCCTAGTCCTTGTCCTGGCTGCCCACCAGAGACAGCTCTCTGGGAGGAGCATACGCTGCCGAGCTGGCTGGGAAGGCCAGTCTGCCCCATCATCTCCCAGTCGAAAGGAGAGACGCCGATACCCCGTGTAGTCCCCGGCTACTCCCAGGGGCATTGGGGCAGGGTACATCCTCCTCCAGAGGGCAGGGCACCCGGTGGTAGCAACCAGCCCCCATTTTTGGGCAAAGTGGGTGAGGAGGTGCTGGAGCTGGGCTCCCTGGTCTCCCCAGTCTCCCTGCGGGCTCCCACCATGGTCCAGGCTGCCTGATTGGTGCAGGCTCCCTGCAAAGATCAAACACGGCTGAACAGAAGCAGGCAGGCTCTGTCTGCCAGCAGCAGCCAAGCAGGCAGGAACTCCACTCTGTTGTCACAGCCCTTCTCCTCTTCTTTCGTGCTCCAGCTCCAGGGCCACCACCCCAGCAAGAGGGACAACACTGGCAGGGAAACCAGGGGTCCCCCTCCGTTCTAGACCTCAGGGCTCTGCACAGCGCATCCCCTGCCCTATAGCAAGAGACACCCCTGTGCCCACCCTGCCTGATACAGCTTTGGAAGGTGTCTCAGGGAGGACATTTGTCACCTAGGCTGGAGCCAGGCACAAGTGGCTCATGCTGTCTGCCCCCAGGCGGTGCCAGGTGGTGAAGGGTCCCCAGTGACAGGGCAGACTGGCAGAGCCGAATGCCCCCTTGCGCTCACTGAGACCCTGCTAGTTTTGGGGCTGTGCTGCAGAGGGGAGCATCCCCTGGAAGGTGGCATCCACACAGAGAAGGGTCAGAGGGCTTGGCCCTAGCAGTGTCAGCAGGACAATGTCCCCATCCACCCAGAGCAAGGAACAGGACAGGTGAGTTGGAGTCAGGTCTGGGGGAAGTGCCCTGTCAATACAATGGGTGCACGAGAGGGGGCAGATGGAAAGGCGGGTGGAGAGGAAAGGACAGTGGTTTGAAATCTCAAATGCAAAGGGATTCCTGTTCCTGCCATGGTTATCTGGGACCATCCTTAAAGAGCTGCTGCCACTGCTGGTTTCCTTCCCCATTTCCCCACCAAGAGCACCACTGACTTCCCACAGCACCCTAGCTGCAGGCAGTGCAATGGGGTCTGGGCTTTGACAGTCTGTAAGTCAAAGATGCCCTTGATACTAGCCATAAACATGTGATGCTCTCAACATAATGATGGTCTTAACGATAATGATTGAGGCTATCTCCTGTGAGCATAAAGGCCTGAGCTGAGGAGACCACTTCACTCTTCCACCCGCTGGTCTCTCTCAGAAACTCATGCCAAGGACTGGCAGCTGATGAAAGCAGATGAGTGCAAGGCATGGCAGGACTCTTCAGGCTCACACCAGAAGTCGGAAGCTCTTCACCATCAGCTGTAAGTTTTTTCCATGTCATCCCAATGGGAGATCTAGCAAGCCTTGCCGTGTGGGCAGTCTTCCCAGGAGGGCCTGGAGCAGTGTGGATTTTCCCCCACTTACTGAAGCAGTGTAACTCCAGAGCTGTGCAGGGAGAAGGGCCAGGGGCAGGAGAGGCGAGCTCTGGCCAAGTGCCCCTCTACTCGTCTGTGTCCTACAGTCCTATAGCCAGTGTATCACAGTGCTGTGCTCTGCCTGACCTGTGATGGTGGAAGCAGTGGTGAGATGTCCATGATGAACAGTGACAGGGCTCTTCTGCGCAGACACAAGTCCAGAGGCCCCGGAGATGCTGGGAGGGCTGGAGCCCCTCTGCTGTGAGGACAGGCTGAGAGAGTTGGGGGGGTTCAGCCTGGAGAAGAGAAAGCTCCAGGGAGACCTTAAAGCCCCTTCCAGTCCCTCAAGGGGCTCCAGGAAAGCTGGGGAGGGACTCTGGATCAGGGAGGGGAGCCATGGGACGAGGGGGGACGGTTTTAAACTGGAAGAGGGGAGATTTAGATGAGACAGTGGGAAGAAATGCTTTACTGTGAGGGTGGTGAGCCCCTGGCCTAGGTTGCCCAGAGAAGCTGTGGCTGCCCCATCCCTGGAGGGGTTCAAGGCCAGGTTGGACGGGGCTTGGAGCAACCTGGGCTGGTGGGAGGGGTCCCTGCCCAGGGCAGGGGGGTTGGAACTAGATGATCTTTAAGGTCCCTTCCAGCTCTAACCATTCTGTGACTCTATGATTCTATCTGCATCTTGCACAATGTTGGGGAAGGCCTCAGAGTCTGCCATTCACCACCTCTTGGAGGCACAGGGCAACCCTGCCTGGCAGGAGGAAGAACATCAGGAAGACGAATTGCTCAGGGCCTGGGCTTGCATCACTCTTCAACTCTGCAAATGATGCCCAGAACTGGTGTCACTGGGAGGTTCTAGGAGGGAAAGAGTCTCTTCCATGATCCAAGGGAGGCAGGTCTGGAGAGACAGAAGGAGGTCTCCAACCATGACAGCGTGTGCAGCTCAGCTACAAGATGGAGCCAACATGCAGGGAGGGGTTTTGTCTAGATGTGAACTTGGCAATCCAACACTGGCATGTCACACTGCCTGGGACATACCTGCCTGGCAGATGAGCACAAAAATGCCTGTCGCTTGCCTCTTCTGCCTCCATGGTAGAGTGGTGCTCTAAGAGTAGGGCAGGGTGGCAGGACCTAAATTGCTCCTCTGGCCAGTCTCTCCCCCTTGGTGCATGCAGCCCTAGCAAGCCCAGGCTGCCCCATGGAGAGTGGGACACAGTTTGGGGGCTCTCTGATCTTCCTTATTGCACCCCCAGTATGCCTTCCTGGACCACCATGATGCACTCCCACTTCACACTCACATGGCGAGCTGGGGCTGTCCCCACACCCGCCACCTTGTGGGGGGGTGGCCAGACCCCCAGTTGGGCTTGCACTTCACCGAGGCATTTTGCACCTTGTCCTCACCCAGCCACACCCTGGGGTGCAGTCAGGACCCGTCCACACTGGAGAGTGGAGAGCTCTTGGGATAGAGTTGTCATGGCCAGTCCTGCATTTACAGACCAAGACAAAGTCAATCTACGTTATTTGCTGTTGGGATTAACTGGTAGGGGAAGCTCTTCTTGGAAAGGACTGGACTTAATTATCAGCACATCGTTAGCTAGCAAGCTATCTCCTAAACTGGGAAGCTCTGAGCTTGATGCCATCAGTCACTTCTAACGAGGTGGGCTGTAGTTTACCCGGCAGATTTGAAGTTTCTGATGGGCATTGCAATTCTCCGTGGTGTGAAGGAATTGAGCAATTGCTGCTATGTAATGTCATCTGCATCTGGCAAGAAAAAGAGAGCCAGTGCCTGAACATCATGGTGGAGAGGTTGCTGCACATGCGGAGTGGAGAAGTTGCTGATACAGCCATAATGTGCATGATACATAGTCAGTGCACGCTTAGATGAACATCTCATGTCCAGCCTAGCACTCAAAAGAGTGGGATGTGTAGACATCGTTTTATGCCAGTGGCCTCAACTTGCATGCTGCACACTTCAGCTGGGGCAGCACAGACCAGCAGTGAGCTCATGTGTGTTGTCATCTTCTGAAGGCGTGGCAGGAGGGTCTCAGAAGCTTTGAACATTGCCATGGGGTCTGCTGCTGCCCTCCTGCCTGGTTCTGCTCCATCCTGACATGCATGGGATGAGGTCTGCTCCCAGATACAAGTGCCTGGGACTGAGCCAAGTGGCTCCCATGCATGCTGGACAACCGCGCTCCATGTTGGGCTCACTGAGAACAGGGACCTTTCATGAGTCACTTAGAGAAAGGAAGCACTGTGGTACGAAATGTTATATGTCCATCCCAGAAGGAAATGGAGGTGTAGGAAGCCGTGCTTCAGTGATGAGAATGCAAGAGGAAGCCTGAGCGAGGTGGCTGAAGGTTGGACTCTGCTGGTAAAGGCATATGGGAAAACTGCCAGCCTGATCTCCCACAGTAGCAACAAGGTTCTAAAGATCCAGTCTGGAACAGGGCAGACATGACCCTTAGCAGCCCTGGAGGAGCTTGGCTGAGCCAGCATGAACAGGGCCAGTGTTTGTAGGTCACTGGAGTCCAGAGCAGCAGCAGATGATGCAAAATGATACCGTGGGACCACGGGCTCTTCCCAGCTGTCCAGCCAAGCCGGGGTAAAACCAGATCTCCCATGATGTACCACCACACCTGGGCAACTGGCATGGCTAGTTGATGTTGCAAAGATGACAAAATAATGAGCGTCATACTTATGATTTTGTCTAGAGCAATTGGTGCTTCTGACACAGCTGCTGTGACAAAATTACAGTGAATGGCTGATTTGTGGGGATTTTCTTTTCTTCTTTTCAAGCCAAGAGAACCTAAGAGAGACTCAGGCTCCCAGGGGGCACCTCAGCTCCCCAGGACCCTGACACCTCAGCTCCCCGAGCCAGCGGGGTTTTGCAGCATTACTGCCACCGGGACATGTGCTGGGATCTGTCATTCCCTTCTTTCTGTGCAGCAGGAGGACATTAGCAGGGCAGGGATTGGGAAAGGCCCTGTGTTTTGCTTGGCTTGAAGGAGGAACCCTCATAGTGAGGGAAATGGGGGCAGTAAAAATGACTGCTTGGGTAGAGAGGGAGGCGCACGGGCCAAGGAGCTGATGTCAAGGCGCTGGGGGCTGTGGGAGTCTTCCCCCAGCTTGGCTGGGCTTTGGTGGAGGAGATGGGCGGCTGGTGGCAGTGGCAGAGCCCAGGAGACCGCGCTGGCAGCGCCCGAGCTGCTGCCCTTGGAGGTGATGATGTCTCCGGGTTGCGATTCCCAGCAGGATACGGATCCCTGGCCCTGCCTGCAGCAGCGCGCTCCTCTCCTCCCCTCCTCTCCTCTCCTCTCCATCTGGTCTCTCCTGAGCTTCTGTTTTGGCCCCCGTTGCCTTCCTCAGTCCCCCCGGCCCTGCGCCTGCCCTCCCGGGACCAGGGCTGCGGGGGCAGTGGCAGGCAGCAACGGGGGAGTTAACTGCAGCGCTGCCCTAATGCAATCCAGTGCCTCTATCTAGAGCTCTGGTTTTACTGGCTGCCGTTACCATCCTAAATTGTATCTGCGCTTCAGGAAAAAAAAAAAATAAAAAAAAAAAAAATATCCCATGCTGTCTCTAGAACTGGCTTTAAAAAGGATTACACATCAATACCCAGCCACCCTGCTCACCCCCACCCTCCGCCACCATTGTTCTTTCTAAGGCACTCCTCTCACTTTGATGATGATCACTGGCAGAGTTTCAAAACGATGTATTATAAAATCTTAAAAAAAAAAAAAAAATCCAGTTGCCATAACGTAATGCAGATTTTTGTCACCGCTCCACGGCTTCTGCTTTCAATTTCCAGTGAGGGGGAGAGACTCGGTCGCAGTCAGATGGAGACCAGCTCTCATCCCCACTCCCTGGGCCCCCAGGCAAAATCCCTGGAATTTGTTCCTTACTGTTTGAAGGCAAAGCCGAGGGAGGAGAGAACAGAGGGGAGAGAGTGGGGAGAAAAGGAGGTGCCAGTCCCCGGGCAGATGGGCACAAACCCAAGCTGTGCCCCAGGTGGAAGTAGCCGTGCATCTCTGGAGCTCACCCCGGGCTCAGCACATCCAAGCAGGGATGGGAAAACTGGCGGAGGACCAGTGTTTCATGGAGAGGTTGGGGCTATCATCCTGCAGGGTTTCGAGCAGCGATGAGGGGTGTCAGCCTGGCTTTAGGCTTTTTATGTAACTTGTCTGTCTGTCTGTCTGTCTGCCCTGCCTCGAGCCCAGCGCCTGACCAAGGGGCTGCGTTTTTATCCCATTGAGCACCTGCCACTGGGAGCAGCCGAGCATCAGCCCAGATGCAGCCCTCCTGCGCGGGGACTGGGAGATCTCCAAAGGCTGTGGAGGCTGCTGGCAGGACAGGCTGGGGGAATCCAGTGGGACTGGACTTCACAGTCGATGCTTCTGCCCTCAGACACCCTTGTCCTGAGCTGGGTGCCAGGTCTCGGGCTGCCTGTGAGAGCCCGTCGCTGCTGCATCTGCTCGGGCACCCTGTGCGTGGCCCCACTGCAGGCGGGCGAGAAGGGCCAAAGCAACCTCTGCCAGGTAAATCTCCAGCTCTGGCAGCTGAATTGAATGGTTTGCCACATATCTCATGGGCTGTCACAGCACCGCCGTCACAAGCCAAGCAGTCTGCTGCTAGGATCAATGCTCAGAGTGAGCCAGGTACTCCAGTGTATGTCACCGCGGCATTGATTGCCCAATTTACTCTCCATCTACTGTCTCAGAATACGGTTTTGCAGCTGCAGAGGTTTGGGATGGTGCTGGGATAGTATTCCTGAGCATAAAAAGACCTGGGACACTTCTGAAAGAGCAGTGACACCGGGGATATAACACTGCGGTGTCCCCCGCAGAGCTTGAAAGTCAGGTGGGCTTTCCCCAGGCTTGCAGACCAAGTATGAGGTTGCCGCACGCTGTCACTGCCGCGGTGGGAGGGACGGTATGCAGCTCTCCAAGTGAGGCATGCCTCAAATTTTTGGAGAAAAGGAGCTGTTTCTGAATAGTTGAGAAGTTTCCAGGATTCATATCACAGTACTATGAGAGCAGGCCTCGCTCTGAACCAGGCAGCCAGGGTCAGCCCTTGTCACAGAGCAAAGGGACCTGGTGGTGTCCATGGCTTGGGTGCACCTCTGCCATAGGCAGGGTGGATTTGGAGTCAGTCCATCAGGAGCTTCTTGGGCTACAAACGTTTCCTGGACACCAAAAGCGATGTACTGCTTCTGCGACTTTTCTTTCCCTGGTGGCACCCTGCACCTGAAGGCACTGCGCCTGGTAAATGGGAAACCCCCTGAAGTTTAGGGGTCTCCTGAGGGACCCTCGCTCCTCCTGCCTCACTGGACTTGCAGCTTCCCAAGTGGGAATTTCATCCAGGAACTGGAAAACTCGAGCAGACTGTGGAGAATGGGGGAACATTTTGGCTTCATTCTTGGAGAAAACCCATGAAGAAACTTCTCTTTCACTGAGAAATGGTGACCCAGCTTCTAGTGTGCAAATGAGGACACAAGCCATCTCCAAGCCAAACATCTTCATATGTGGAAGCCTTCCACAGATTTTACTGGGGACAACGGCACCGCTGGGTCTCAGTGATCATGAACAGCTTCAGTGTAGGAGTACTTGGTCATCCCACGATGGATTAAGCTATGAATAGTTGGTAGGCAGATGAACACATTTAAGAACACAAAATGACCCCTCCAGCCATTGCAGGTGTCAAGCCATTCCTGACTGGAGCTGTCACTGCTCCTTGCAGTCCAGGAGTGTCCCTAACTGGTCCTCCGTGGCTGCCACCTCTCAGCTGCTGTCTGAAATCTCCAAATGGCAGTTATCTGGAAGGTCAGTCTGCACTCTTGTTTCCTGGGTCTCTAACAAGGACCACAGAAAACCATCCAGCCTGGCCATAGCTGCTCTTCTTCCCCCCGGCCCAGTGCTCCTCCATCCCTCCTGTGTGTCCTCCAGCTTGTCTTCTCCCCAGGGCTGAGCTTGTGGGTGGGAGCAAAAAGTATGGCTGGGAGGTGACTTGGTGGAAAGCATCGGCTTCATGGTGCTAGCTTTTAGAGCCGTCCCCACGGTCTGATCCTAAAAGGGAGCATTTTTTGGAGAGTTATGAGCCTGTGCAAACAGGGCTTTATAAGGCAGCGTCACTAATATGGAGCATAACCTTCCCATCCACAAACATCCTGATACCCTTCCTGGTGTGAGTTTGGCTTTGTAAGCCAAGCCAAACTGATCAGGAAAATCCTGGGGAGAAAACAAACAAGGAGCCCCGGGAAGAGGCTGGAAGTCACTTTCCCGAGTTAGAGCAGACATTGTTCCGTAGACAATGATGCCACAGATGTGCCTTGGCCGGCTGATCCATAAGGACACGGCAGCCTGGCCACGGGGCAGAGGGGGCTTTGCCCCCGCACTCCCGGCTGCCCCAGCCCCGCTTCAGCCCCTCTTCCCTCAGCAGCTGCTGGGACAGGCTTCAGGAGCATCACGGAGGTGGGGACCCCTCCATGTCACCCTCGGTCACCCCTCCATTCCCCTCCCCCGGCCATAAGATGGCATTTCAGAGTCAGCTGCTTTTGTCCCGGTGCTGGTGCCAAAGGTTGTGGAAAACCCTTTTTCCTGATTCGGTAATGCCACACTCCTCCCAGCCCCGACGTCTGCGGCTCCATGCAGGGGGGAGAGGCTGAAGCCCCAGGGAAAGGACTCCTTTTTTAAAAATTTTATTTCCCTTACACTTCTCAACACTGCTGCAGCCGTGTCCGTCTCGTCCCGTTCCCCCCCCCCGATAATGAGCTGTTGTCTTGTGCAGCATTGAGAGCTAAGTAAGCATGAAAAATTGGAACAATAAAGAAGTAGTTCTGGGACAGCAAAGCCCCTTGTTTGACAAGGCTAATTCCACACCCCCCAGCCTCATTTTCTTTCAGCCACCTTCCCCCTCCTCGCTCCTCCTTTATTAAATGAACTGGCTTTTATTGGGGTGGAAGCTGGGTTTCCTTTTCCCCTTTCGCCTCCCCCTCTGTTCACATGTAATTTGGAGAGTTAATCTCCTCAGGCAGGAAATGTTGTTTCTTTCACTCTTTTTCTCCGGCCCTTTCCATTTGGCTCTTTTAATTGGGGCCCAGACCAAGGAAATGGCCACACCACGGAGCCTGAGCAGGAAGAGGGCTGCATCTGTTGAGGGGCCCTGAGCTTCCCTTCCCACTGCCCCAGCTCACTGCTCCCCTGCGGCAGATGCACCCTTCGGCCAGGGATGGGGGTACCCAGCTCCCCTTGGCCAGCTGGACACCCCGGCTGGCCTGGGGAAATCTGGGCTGGAGATGGTGGTTGGCATTTCTGCTTCTTTTTTGAATTCCTCTTCCTGCTTCAGGTTAAGTCACCCAAAGATTTCAAGACGTAACGTCATGCAGGGCCATCTCCCCCAGCTTCGTGGCAGTATGAAGGCACTTGGCTGATAGTATTTTCTGTGGAATCTCTTTGAAAGACATGACGTCGTAAAACCTCATGGAAGTTCTCCAGACTTTTCTTGATGCTTTATTTTTTTCTAAAGAAAATAATTCCATTTTAATGAAAAATAGAGAGCCGCTTGTCTCTTTAGGCTGAAGGAGATTTACAGCAGGCCCTCTTGCTGGCTGTGAGTATGTGGGGCACGTGGCCCAGTGTGGACATTATCTTGGGTGGTGCCAGTGAACACAACTTGTAGAACAAGAAACCATGATTGATAGTACTATGGGACCCGATTGCTCAACACTCCCTAGATGAGGGCTTCCTTTGGAAAAGACAAGTAAAATTGCAATCCATGCTTCACTTAAAGGCAAGGCAAGACCATGCTGATCTTTGTTTTAATAGAGAATCCCAGGAAGCTACTGGAAACTCGTGGGAGAAACCCTTCCTAGAGCAAAGCTGGGCAGGAACAGGCCCTCGGAACCTGCAGCAGCCTCTGAAGATGCTGACTTGGTGTGCACCAGCGTGTGATGGGAAGCATGAGAAGGCTTGAAAGGCTTGTGATGGGAACAGACGCTGGAGCCTGGTCTGCTGCTCAGAGCAGGGTCCTGCTCCAACCTGCCCTTCTGATGGCGGGGTGCACTGGGGACAAGGCTCCAGGACACCCTTTGGATGTCCTGCACCAGCCCTTGGCTGCTTCCAGCTCCTCCGGAGACCCAGCTGGGGGGAATGAAGCACAGCTGCTCCTGGGCAGGGAGAGGCTGGTCAGCCACCACCGGGCTGGGAAGCTCTGGAGACTCCAGTCTTCTCCTAACCACAGTTTGGCCGGAACGTTCCCAGCTCTCTGGCAGCCAAAAGCTTTTGGATCGCTCTTTGGCACCATTCATCACTCCCAACAGGGCAGTGATTCATGCCGGGAGGCTAATTATCCTTGAATTCACTCATCCCTCTGTAGATAACCTCTGGAGGAGACGATGGGCCGGGGCTGCACGTTCGTCACCTGCCATCGCCCACAGGACTTGACGCCAGCGCAGATGGCATCAGTGTCCTGCATCAGTGGGGACACAGAGGACACCGTCTGCGCTCTCTGGCTTCAGGCGCTACGCGGGAAGGAGAGGCTTGGTGGGCAGCACGCCATCCTGCTGCAGGAGAAGCATCGCCCTGCCGCAACACACACTGTGCACAGGCTGATGGCTGCGGCGTGCTCTGCTTGAAAACTTACTGAGAAAAACGGGCTGCTGAGTGTGCCATGCACGGCAGAGGAGACTGGGCTCTGAGAAAAGCAGCTGGATTTTAGGACTAGGTAACCAGATCCTTGGCATGAATTGATGCTGTCCTGGAGAGAGCAAAGCTTTGCTGGTCCATACTGGGTGAGCGCCCAGCCTCTGGAGTGGGAGGCCAGGTGGCTGTGGACAGAGATACCTGGAACTGGAATATCCTCACTCGAATGTGAACCCAGATGTGTTTGGCAGGAGCTGGAGGGAGGCAAGAGAGATGTCACTGCAGGCAGAAGTAGTCGTGACCCAGAGGCTGTCTGCCGTCTCCTCTCTCACCTGTTTGGGGACACTCTTAGTCCTCAGTCTCCAGGAAGCTCAGCTCCCACAGAGTGCAGGCATCACGGGGACAGACTTTTCTGGAAGACTTATTTAGGCAATGTGTGCAATCCTGCTCCTCCCCGTGCCCTGTACTCTGCATGGGGACTTGGGACCAGTCCCCAGGCTTTGCCTGATGCTGGCTGCGGAGTGTGCACAGGCTGTGCATGGGCGAGGGCTCACTCACCCGGCCCCAGGGCTGCACGGGAGGCTGGCTCTGCAGACACAAGTTGATCTGTGCATGTAGAAAGTCAAGGGCCACATCCTGCCTGCAGTGACACTCATGTAATGCCCAGGTTGCCCAGAGAAGCTGTGGCTGCCCCATCCCTGGAGGGGTTCAAGGCCAGGTTGGACGGGGCTTGGAGCAACCTGGGCTGGTGGGAGGTGTCCCTGCCCAGGGCAGGGGGAGGGTGGAGCAAGATGACCTTTAAGGTCCCTTCCAACTCTAACTATTCTATGATTCTACAAAATTAAATCCCTGCAGCATCCCCTTGGGCTAGCCACGATGCCTGGCTCTGCTTCCAGTGCAGCCTCGCCCTCCAGCAGCCTCAGCCGTTCACCTCCACTTCCCCAAAGCTTGACCACTTGGAGCCCAGTAAGAGTGCTTGTGCCAGGCTCGGGTCGTGCTGTGGAAAGCAGGGAAAGGCAGCGTGTCCTGCTCGGGGCCTCCTGTGCTGGTCAGGACGAGCAGGAGCCTCCCCGGGGCAGGGTTAGGGCTGGTCTGGACTGGTCGGGCAGCCATGGTCCCTCCGTGGTGTCGCGGCATTACATGGAGCTGGACCCTGGGTTGTAGGATCCAGGCACAAGTGGGAAGCTGAGCTCTTCGGGCCCGTCCCCAGCTGCCTCCACAGGCCGCTCATGGCTCAAAGCTCAAACTGGGAACCGGCAGCCGTGGGCTCATGGGAATGGCACTGGGACAGGGACAGAGGGGCTGTCCAGGGGCTCACAGGGATGACACGGTGCTGCTGCGCACTGTAAGGCCTTTTGATGTGTGGCCATGTGTGGTAGGGGAGGGCAATGGGGATGGAAAACCTGCGGCAGAAGCTTCTATTTGCAGAGCCTGGTTGAGATGGAGCCAGCCCGGGGAGGGGACAGTGCTGCCGAGCAGGAGCTGCAGCACGCGTGGCTGAGCATCACTGCCGTGGGCAACCTTGCCCTGGTGCGGGGGACACGGGATGATGTGTGTCGCCTGCCTTGCCTGCCCTGGAGGGCAGGGAGGAGAGGGTTAACCCGCTCCCCCAGGTCCTCGGCTCTTGCAGAAGATGATGCCATGATCTCCAGTTCACCGCCTGCCGCCTTCCCCCTCCCTCCCGCTGCCCGTCAGAGCTCTGAATAGGGAATTAGTTTTGCCTGCGTTTAGACCTCTTAATTAGCTATTCTTTTTGCTGGGCTGGGGAAGAGGAGGGGCGAGAGGAGACCCTCCCACACCCCCAGCTGAGCCCTGGCCCCGCTCCTGGAGCAGCACAAAGGAGCCCAGCAGGCAGAGCCATCGGAGGGCGCTGGGGACGCCAGGACCTGTCAAAGCTTGTTTCCCACCTTCCAGAGCCAACCTTTTCTGTCCCAGCCAGGAGACAGCCTGCCTTAATTGGGCTGAAAATCTAATCATTTGTACCTCCGGGCCTGGGAAGGGGGCAGGGGCGGGTGCGCAGGGCCCGCAGCCCCGCGCCGGGCAGGGCGGCCGGGCAGGGCGGGAGGAGGGAC